>JAUAMA010000006.1:25102335-25379835 GCA_030819835.1 Acmispon strigosus
TGCTACTCCTGATGAATTCAGATTTAGTGATTGGAAATTCATGGGTAATGAGATCAATTCGCTGAGGTGGGAACATGAACAGATTTGGAGGTTTCCATGTTGGAAGGTGATAAAAATGTGTTGGGGGAAGTATAAAAAGGGTACTGGGTATGAAGTTTGTTTTGGATCACAGGAGAATAATTCTTTAGGATTTTCGATTCTGGGCAACATGGTTTTCACCCATTCTTCGAGGGGCTGTTGCAAGCATTGAGTATCACAGTGCTGGGGGAAATAGTAGCTTTGGGGGGTTTGCTTTTGAAGTTTTATCATGCTTGCTACTTCAATGGGTGAAGGACCACAGCTTGATTTGTCCCAGTTAATTAGGAATCTGGCCCAACACTTCATGCATGATGTACTTTTTACAATTTCAGCAATGGGATCCTGGTGGAATAGCTGTGAATTTTCAGCAATGGCATTCAATTGGATTCTGTCCTTCACCTTGAGGACAAGGTGATTTTTCAGGGGGGGAGTATTGATACGCATCGCATATCTCATGGATAGTTAGTTAGAGTTAGTGAGTGAGTGTTAATAAGGCATGTTGCCTATAAATAGGAAAGGTTAGTGAGCATTAGGGATTATCTTGGTATTCATTTGGGATTTGGGGTCTAGAGAGAGACAGCCAAGGTTAAATTTTCAAGCACCTTCCTAGCTTTGGATTTCTACAAGTATTGTTAGAATGACATTTCCTACAAAATTGACCTAAGTATGTACATATAAGACCAATAAGACCTCAAAAACACTGATTCTCTGAAAAACCAAAAGAGGGACAGGATTGAATAGACTGGCTTAGAGGGTAGCACTTACAAGTATTTGTCCCTGGAAAAGGAAATTTACAACCTTGAATGGGTACTCAAATAGTAAGTTAATAGGAGTCTTGCATTACATATCCCTCCAGAAGAAGCTTCCAAATAAGAAGTTAATTAACAAATCTTAAAATAGTCCCCAGAAAAAGCCAGACCACAATTTGCAGTTAAAATTGGTTTCAGACTAATTTAAATTACATAGGTAGTGCCTAGAACAGTTTATTCTCTGCCTCACTGGCTTGGTGGAGAGAAGAATAGACAGCAATCTGATCATGCAAAAGGGATATGCAGCAAAAGTCCCTGATGTAAATAGCTGAGAAAGAATTCCGTTCAGTTTTGGTAAACACAGACTAAAAGTAAAAAGTAGTGCTGTAACGTAACCACTAAAGTTTGGCAAGGATAACAGGATGTAGGAATACTGATAATGTTACGGTCTTGCAGATTTGAACAAAATAAATTTAGTCCTTTCCATATTTTGCATACTAAAAACTATACAAAATGAGCATTTAAAGAAACATACAATTTCAGGCTATGTGATGTCAGCATAAAAGAATCAAAGGACCTATGCATCCACAAAAATCATTCACTTGCAAACTTGAACTAACATTTAAATAAAGTAGCACATGAACATATCATTTTATTGGCAAACTCTAAGACTAATGCAAAAAACAGCCCCTGAAATTTGAACTAGATGAACCAAAATAATTAGAAATTCAAATAATACAGGTAGGGCAGTATATATAGCAAACAGGTAAAGTGAACAAATCAAACCTGCAAAATCAAATTCAGATCAACATGTACAGCCTTGAAAGCTGAATCCACTGGTCGCTGTACCAACAGTAACAAATTGATAACCTGGAAATTAGAAGCAAAATATTGTTAATGTAACTGTTTTCAGCTTTGGGGCAAAAAATACCTTTTTCGAATGATTACGCATTGATACAAAAAATACCGCACACACACACACACACACACAAGATTCTACGCAAAAACCTGCAATTAACTAGAAAATTAAGAAATATGATAAGCCACTGTATGGAAATTATAGCAGCAAAAACATAATAGACCATATAGAAAAATAAATGCACTTGAATGGGAGGGAGGAGCCAAATAAAAGAGTAAACAAGAAATTCATAAGGTAGAAATGGAAAATTGGATGTAAGTTGAAAGAAACCCGACCAGAAACTGACAAAAACCGAAGTTGCAAATGATAATCATGGCATTTGAAAGATAGTGTGGTGTGTGAGGGTGAGGTTGAATGAAGTCAACATTGAAGTGTGTGCATAGTGATCTATTGCCAACTGCAAAGTTCATCACATAATTGAATCATAACTAGTCATAACCAAACAGCTGAGCAGTCTGAATTTTATTTATCACTTAAATAGCAAACCCTTCCTTCTGGTCTAATAGAAAGCCTGTACTAACAATATATCAATGTAGTCAAATGGGAGAATGGCATCGCATAACCTCCCTGTTTATCTTGCTTCCTTTTATAAACAGATTTGATTGTATATTTCTTTTGTGTCTGTTTAGATTAGGAAATAGCTGTACTTACTGCCTCCTTTGATCCCTAAAACTAGAACAAGTTTTCACTACTTCAATAATACCCACAACTTTCTCTAATAACCATCATCAATTGACAGTTTTCTCTTATCTTACACAAAATTAAAAAAAAAAAAAAAGAAAAAAAAAAAAAACTAACCATACAAAGGCAGGTGGCACTGTTATTTGAGGGCCACCAACAATAAGTGAGGTATTGGTGTTGTCACTTCCAGATAGTGGTACATTAGCAGCTGACCCAAAATAGCTATAGTGGTATAGCGCATGATGGCCGCTATGTTAAACTTTTTAAGCAGTTTATATAAATTATACTATATACTAGTATATCCATATTTTAATGTTCAAAAAGGATAAATAAAAACTATAAATAATGACATTCATAATTAACAATAAAAGTCATACATGTCTTAAATAAAACATACAAGTAAATACCAGCAAAAGTAAAGGTAACGAAGAAGTTTGAGCCTCTAAGGCTTAAATTAAACTGCCTAAAAACATGAAAATGCAGATAAAAGCTTCATAAACAAGAATCACCAATTATCCTCTTCTAGGTTCAAGTCATCCTCTCTATCACTTCCACTTCTATCATAGTTGTAGATCTATTCCTCCTCATCAAGTTCAAACCAGACCCTTTTCACTATGTTTCTGTTCAAAACCCTAAAATACTCACCAAAAAACGCTAACATTAACTTTCTGAGGAAGTTTTTGGGTTTGATCAAGCCCATCAAATAGCAGTTAAATAGCGCCCGAAGGCTGCTATTTCCACCACTATACTAAACTGCAATGTTACGCAGCAACCAGGAACGGCTACGCACTATAGCATGCTACTTTAACCTTGATGTTTTAAATAAGATCAAGGCGGACGGAGAGGAACTATCGAGGTATTCGTGAGAAATTGGAACCTTAGGGCAAGGAGGTGCAGACACAAGAAGATCTGTAGTGCTTTAATGAGGGAGATCCCCTATTCTCTCTAAATAAAAAATCAGGTGCTTAACAGATTTCTTGTCCCACTTATACCCTTCTATTAAGATAAGTTTCCATTGGTGTAAAATTCAGGCATGACTTTCTTATAACTAAACATCACAAGAATCTAGTACTTCAATTCTATCACTTAGTGACCCAAATGAAATTACTGATGAGCTTGATAGAAGCATTTCAAAAAGAAAAGTCATTGAGGAAGCTTTGAATGTTAGATTGTTAGTCCATGTTCAGCTCCAGCAGAGGATGGTTTTATAGCTTGCTTCTTCAGATTATAATAGGACTTCACAGACAGGATTTTGGTACAGGATTTCAAAAATTCACGTCAGCTCTAGTAGTAAGAGAACATTTTGGTACAGGATTTTCATTACCTAAGCTTAACCATACAGATTCCTATGATATCAGAAGTCTAAAAACAGGAAAACTGATAACATAACATAACCCAATGCAGACCAAACAAGTATCGGTTCCTGATTAATTGAATCATGCCTACACAACAAAGATTGTGATGATGTCTTGCAGGGCTTACCTTTCAATACTGTCACTATCCTCAAAGCAGGTGAACCTGGTGCCCACTAATTACCTGAAAGTAAAATAGAATAATTAGAAGAAGAAAAAAAGAGAGGCTAAACAGAAATGTACAAAAGAGAAAGGTCCCTGAACGATGGACTGATGTGAAAAACCCCCCACAAACTGATACATGAACAACACAGGAACAATGCCTAGGTTTAGGGAGAGCCAAACCGTTGGGGATTTCGCGAAGGAGAAATTCATAGCATTTGGGACGTAGCACGAAGAGTACCTGGGTGGGTGTTGCTCGAATAAAATTGAAGGGGGTTTGCGTGTAGCAACTCACAGAAGCGAAACGGGAGAGAGACAGCGTTGGGAATTAGCGACGATTTGAGCGTTGGATTTGGGAATTTGGTTTAAGGGGGAATTTGCTTCGGTGTGGACTTTAGTTTAGCTACGAGACGGGTGATTTTAGTTTATTATATTTGGGTCAATATATTTCGAGTCACCGAATTACACATTTAAATCTAAAATGGTCTCTAAATAAATTTCATAGTTTTTAATTTTAAAATATTTGTTTTAAATTAATCCATGTAATATGCATATTTAGCATTAATCATTAGTCATTCAGAATTCTTTTTAACCAATTTTAGTCTTTTCACATTCCTCTTCTTCATCTTTGTCTTCCTCTTCCTATTTCTCTTCCCCTTCTCAGCCACACCTAACCTCCACAACCACCACTTAGGCATCACATAACCTCCACATCCTTCCACCACATCACCAAAACCTTCCCCCAACTCCCCACATCACAACCTCCTTCTCCTTCCTGCACATTGACACAAGCACATAAACAAGGACTGAAATTGAGTCTTCAATCTTTCCTAAGTGAAGAGAGAAATGAATACAATAACACGAAAGGTTAAGTTAATGATTAAATTAAATGATTAAATAATTATTTAATTACCTAATGTATATTTTGAAACGCTAAGTTAATGCCATGAACAATTGGGATCATATGTGCAAGGTATTAAGGCGATGATTCGCTATAGAAAGGTAAATTAAACCTCGACTGGCGTTCAAGTAAGAGTTGGACTTTTTCCATATCTGTATGAAGATAAGTGAATAATTTCATGAAGATTGACTGTAAGGTCGACATGCTTTGGTTCTGGAGTCCGGAAAAGTTTCTAGCATGCGGTAAGGGTTCCGCAGGAATCTGTCGTGCGGAAAACCGGAAAAAACGTGACATTTATAAAATCTCCGAACGAGATGGAAAGTCTTAAAATTTCTTTAGGAACCTATATATGCAATAAAACTATTTTTGATGAATAGTGTTTTCGGATTGGAAACGTGCCGAATCCTGGAAAACATATTTCAGGATATTTAAGCGACCGATGCCCGAGTTTGACGAGCATTTGGTTTGAGATGAGCGAGTCACCGATGTTAGTCACATTCGACATCTTTTGGGAAGCGTGCTAATTAAATATTAAATAATGGGATAATGACATAATTAAATGTTTATGACATGAATTAGAGTTATGAATGATTTGTGTAAGAGAGATTAGACTTTAATCATGATTAAGGATAGATATTTTCTTCTAAACTTTTTCAACCTTCTAGTTTAGTCCGAAGACCTAGAAAAACTTCAAAATTTCCTCCCCATTGGCCGAATGAACCCGCGGCGAAACACATAGAAAAGGAAGAGGATTTTTCTTTTTGACTTAAGTGTCATTAGGAGATAAGATTTGAGAGGTTTAAAGATAAATAGCGAGAAAAGGAGAAAGAGAAGTGAACCACCACCACCAAACACCATCACCACTGCCACTTCTTCCCCTCCTCTCACCCACTTTCTCTCATTTTCTTCTCTTGGTCTTTTGGGAGAAAAGGCAGAGCTATTCATCCTCTATACTTTGATGGCTTTAGTTTTTGAAAAGGAGGATTTTGGATGATGAAAGAGATCTTAAATCCACCTCCTCCCTTCACATTTGTGATTCTTTTGTCTTTAACTTCCCATTAATGTAATCAGTTTTGTGAAAAGTTGAGTTTTGCTTTCAAAATTGATTTTGGAAAGAGATTTTTCAAAAGTGCCTTTTGTAATGTTACTCTCACTATCTTGATCTCTTAGTTCCTCAATTTTTTTTTCAAAAAGTTGAGTTCTTGAAAAGTGATTATTTTGGAAAAGTGATTTTGAAAATTCTAAGTTGGTTTTTACCATAGATTTTGGCTCGCCTTAAATGTGAACCATTTTGTTTGAAGAAAAAAATTGATCTTCGCCCTAAACTTGAAGTAGCCGAACCTATGGTGTGTGTTTTGGGTTGGAAGATTTGATTTTTAACTTAGCTATCATGAGTCATAAGCTTGTATGTGAAGTTGGTGAAAAGAAAAATTTATTTCCCTTTGATTTGGGTGAGTCTGAGAGCTTAAATGATTTTTGAGGCTTGGATAATTGATTTTAAAATTGTTTTGAGTCACTTAGCATTTGAGTGAAAAACTTGCCTAATTGATTATGAAAAGCTTTAAAGTTTTTGTACTTGTTTAGTGAAAAGAGAAGAGATTTTACAGGTTTGAGAATTGAAGAAAAACCTTGTGTATTTGGAAGCCCCTTACTGTTGATTATGAAACCATGTGAGGCCATGTTTGAGAACGGATGCGACTTTGAATGCAAACTCAGACTCTTAAAACAGACGGCTTCATTGGTGTTATCATGTCGCATCATGCATACATTTGTTAGCATCATGGTTCAGGACGATACAAAGTACCGGACTGGAGTATGGAAAATATCGGGATGTCATACAGGGCGTACCCGTGTAAGTGGCATTTCATCGACATGGCTAATGGCACAAGCTGTCTAGATGGAGCTCGAGTGTTTGTCCCGCCTGCCTTGTGGGGAGTTGGCGCTATAACCGAATTTTCTTTTGTATAATGGGATTGTACGTGCATGTAGATGAGCCTTAGGTTCATTGATTTGTTTATGCTCTTGTGGAATGAAACTGTTATGTTATCTGAATATTACCATATGCATCGTGTGTATTATGTCTTATATGGACGAGAATAACTTTATTATTTATTTGGATGTTACCCTTGCACCTAAGGAGTACCAGGTGGATGCGGAATCGAGAAGAGTTCGAGGGAGTTGGATAGATTACTAGCCCTCGGTGATTAGAGATAGTTATTTGACTACGGTGTATGTACTCCTACAATACCTAGAGACAAGGTAGAGTTTCGGCACTATATGTCTTTGTGCGGTCACCCTGCTTGGGATCACAAGAGGCATACCAGAGTAGGAGGTCTTGTTTCAGGTTTTATCATGGAAGCATGGTTTTCTTAAATTGATAGGTCAATTGTCTTATAAAATCATATCACCAATGTTGACCACTTGACCATGTCACCTATATGGTTATTTGCCGATTAGGGTATTATATATGTAATGCATGTTGTTGATAGCATGTCTTGAAAAAGAAAAAAAAAATTCATTTTCAGGTTTTGGAGAACCAACCAGCATGCTTATTTTACTGTTTAAAGTCACTTTGAGACCCTGAAAATTGGGGCGTTACATTGTGGTATCAGAGCTCCGGTTGAGAATACCAGAGCTTGTCGGGGAATAGGTCTTCTATGCTAAGTTGTGTGACTTTTGTGTAGTTTGTGTGTCTGTAAGTAAGATATTTCAACTTTTTAATATTGCTAGGGAGTTGAGTTATAAGATCTTATCAACCTTATGATTGCTCCAAGCATGACAAAGTCCCAAAGTATTTGAAATTGTGAATGTCTGAAAGTTGTCCTTGTGTGAACAACCTGCTTGGTTGCTTGTTTGTTGACTTGTGTGTTTTCTCTTCATGGATGCAATTTATTGGTCAAAAGTTATTTGTTAGGTTTCCGACTAAGTCAGGAATGTGTTAGATATGTCATTAAGAAGTTGATAACTCATGAGGGAGAAGTTAGGAATTGAATCCCAAACAAGATGCCTTAGTGTATAAGGATTTTGAATTTTAAATCTGGGAGGAAATGAATGACTCCAGGGTTTAGTTCACTATGAATACTAGAGCATTTTGTTAGTTGGTAAGGTTGTGAGTAGTTTTAATCTAAGCCTCCTCTGGGGCTTTATTTGAACTAGAATGGTAGTCGAGTTGAGCGGGAAGCCTTGTGGTCGTAGTTATGACTATAGGAATGTAATCCCTGAGAGTTTAAAGACCTTGGGATGGAATGTTAGCTTAAGACATTTGTAATGTGGTACATGGACTAGCTTGGAGGTGTTAGATCAAATAATTAAATGAATAATTATATTTTGATAATTAACAATTTCTTTGCAATAACGTCAAAGATAAAATTCCTAACATAGTGAAAATTATCATGTACAGGAACAAGCATCTCTGAAAGGAATAAATAAACATCACTGCCCTATCAAGAGAATCAGTTCGCCAGAAGAGCTCGTCCGGTCACCTCGAAGGAAACAACACCAAGGATATACGTAGAAAAACATTCTCGTATAAATTAGTCTGATGGCGCTAGAAAGAAAGATATTCAAAGTACAAGATTGTCCGGTGAATCAAGAGAGATGAATCAACAAGCTTCAAATGACCAGCGTCTCTTCTTACGACTACCTAATGGAAATCTTCACACCTGAATCAAGCCTACTTAAAGCAGCTGAATCAGTCCTTCACCCGAATCTACAAAGATCAGATGTGAAGACTGTATTGTTTGAAGGTGAAAGAGTATAACAATCTTGAAGAAACTCTGTCTGCCTTGAGACCTCTCTAGCATCATATAAAGGAGTTGTGGATCAACTCTCTCCGATGAAGAACTTCAGTGAAAGAAAGAATTCAGACAAGAATATTCTGTTTCTTAGAAAAGAACTGACTGAAGGAAATTCGTTTGGCAATACGGGCCAATCACGGAACTTCAAGTGTTCAATGGAGACTGTGTCTGCCAAAGCTGAATGAAAGAATCCGTCCACCAAAGTATGAATCGCGCCAAAGATACAGAGATCAATGAGTACGTCTTTCGAGGAGATCAAGTCAACAGAAGTATTAAAGAAATTATTCTTTTGAATAATTACTTTTATCCTCGTCTGCACGGTTATCAAAACCTGGCAATCACAGAAAGAAAGATGGGACTCAATAAATACAATACCTCTTGGTCCCACTCTTCTCTGCTTTTCCTAAAATCAATCTGACATCGCGAAATCAACGGCAAGAATCTCTGAGCATCGTACACCCTCAACGGTCGAAATTCAAAAATCTGACCAAGGCACGTGATGAGTATTAGCTGTCAAGCACTGGGGTAAAAGAATCAAAGTAGTCCTCACCGCTGAACTTTTACACGTTATATACGAAGAAACCAGCTCAAGGCATAGAGCCAGACGACATCAACCCAGATGTACTGATGATTTTCAGATCATATCTTACGCTTGCAGAAAAGCCTCTGATCGTGACTTACGCCTGCTGAGAGATGCAGAACTAGCCGTTATGTGCTTCCCGGAGAGGAAGAAGCACTACGGGCAGGTTTTCTCTCCTTCTGTGAAGGAAGAACAAGGATTTTCAACTGAAGATATATATAGAGAACCTTGCTCCCGTAGCAACTTGGCGACTAGAACTAAATTGTACACATCTCAATCTAGTTCGTCCAAAGACCAAGGCAACCTTGGTCTCAGCTCAGGAAACTTCAAGTCATATCTCAACCTGAGCTGAGTTGCTTATGTGTGTAGAAACCTTATAGAGTTTTACCCTCATCATACTCTACACACATAACTTAGGACAAGAGATCAGCTTGCTTATGATCTCTTTGTTCTTTAAGCTTCATTTCTTCTACCCACTCTTATCAAGAAGAGATTATTGTAGAAAAGAAAAATCCTAAAAAGGTGATAGGAGAAGTCCTGATAATACTTGTTAGGAGGAGTCCTAAGAATACTTGTAAGGAGAAGTCCTTCAAATACTTGTAAGGAGAAGTCCTTCGAATACTTGATAGGAGAAGTCCTTAGAATACTTGTTGGGAGAAGTCCCTGATAATACTTGTACTATTTGTTGAAATAGTGAAAATCTTGGTGAAGCCAAGGACTGGATGTAGCCCTGTCGATTATGGGGGTGAACCAGGATAAAAACTATGTGTGCTTTACTTTCATGCTTTATTGCTTCCTCGCTGCGTTTTCGCTTACATCCTCATGATTAAATCATATTAACGAACAAATATCTAACTTTCAATAACTGTCCAATATCTCTTGCATTTGCACCTATTCTATAGAGTATCCCGTAATAGAAATACATGAACTCTAACGGATGACTAATAAAACAAAAGATTAGAAAAAGAGATTTGAAAAATGGGACACACAATTCAAACCCCCCCCCTTTCTTGTGTGTTTCTTGCACCTTCAATTGGTATCAGAGCCTAAAACTCTGAAAATTACTAACATCTTCACAGATGCAGAGTATAAAGATCCGAGGAAGCACATGATGTTCTCAAACAAATGCAATCTTAATCCACATTACGGTGGCAGGAGAACATGCTAAAGAAACCTATTCAAGAAAGGAATTGATTTTTTTTGACAGGTAACTGAAGATAAAAAGGAAAGAAATCTATGCTCATCCAAGAAGAAGAAACAAGCAAGGGCCCTCACTCTTACAACTATCAATAAAGCACCTAACAAATTCTCTACAAGGTTGATAAACCATGTAGCCACAAGAAATACAAATGAGGTAATCCTGATCCCATAAATATTTAATATTACTCATTTCTCCTTCTCTGCTTGAAGTCAATCAAAATCAATGACATATTAAATAAAGAAAAGAGAAACTGAACTTCCTATTTTTCTGGAAATAAACGATTTCAGCATATGACAAATTCACAGTTATTTGAAAGAAATTGAAATTATGTAAATTTTCAAACTTTTATGAGTCATTCTCTCTGAAGCATCATTATAATCATTCAATAGCTTTTATGTATGTTCACACTTATATATATTTATATACATGCATAAACATTCAAGCCTTACATTATCTCAAGCATAACGCTCATGCTCACACCTTTGTGAGTAACTTACTAACCCACTGGACCCAGCTGAAATATGGGTACCACAAAAAGTATACAATAAACCTCTACTGCAGGAATTCATAGTGAAGAAACCTTCTGAGGAAGAGAGTTAGCAGAATCTGACAGAGCATGGAGATCAAAAGAAGGAGAGATGAAGAAAGTTGATGGACAATCCAAAATACGTGTCATTAGATGAAGTATGTACACAATGGAGAGATGGTCTCACCCAGTAAATGAAAAGGAAATAAAGTCTGTCATCAAGGATGATCGACGTCAAGGGAAATCACCGTCTGATGGCTACACGTTCAACGTGAGAACGTCTAGGCCCACTCGAAAGGACACTACCAAAATAGTTCGTCCGGGGCCACAGGTAAACAGCTGTATCGTTCCACCTGATAAAAGCGTCCGTAACACGCATTAAATCCTCAACTGCCATAACTGCACACTTTTCTATTATTACTTAATGCGCATGTGATACTTGATATCTCAAATCAAATGCTATGCAATCATTTCATCCCACTAAACGAGTAAAAACTGTCCGGTTTCCAATCAACTTAAACAAAAGCAACTGAAAGCAAAAGTCTCACACTCACATCGCATTTGCATTCCAGAACCTTGCTGCTCTCTACTTGTGTTCTCTAACCCTTTTCTGCAGAATTCTCAAATGGCACCCAAGAAGCAAACCGTTGTTAAGCCAAAACTCACTCAGGAACAAGAAGCCATTCTTCAACTAAGAAAGAAGAACGTTGAAGCCAACCGCCTCGAACAAGTCTCAAAGATTGGGGCTCAGAAGTTTGCTGACCTAGGTGAACGGGAATTGGTGTCACCGAGGTATCTTGAACTGAACCGCTTCCAGTATGCAAAGGTCGCTGGACTGAACCATGTTCTCTTCCAAGATTGGGAAAAGCTTATGAAGGTGTCTGAGACACCTGTTCTTGAACCACTGGTGAAGGAGTTCTACCAGTGTGCTGTAAAAACAAATTCTGGAACAATCACAAGCAGATGTTTAAGGGTGATAACAGAAATCTGCCCTGGTGATATTGCCCTAGAACTGGACGTGGATGTGAAGGACGGAGTCCACTATTCCCCGAAGTGGGAAACCTCTGCGATAGATGGAGACTGCATCTGGAAGGAAAACCTAAAAATACATGGGAACGCTGTCAACAACTTGGTAGAAGAATTCAAGTTTCCTCATGCTGTTCTTAGTAAAGTCGTCATTCCTAAGGAAGGAGCCAGAGATCTTGTCAACAAGATGGCTCACTGGGCGCTTTACCAGATGAACCACATGCAGAAGATCAACCTCCCATCACTGATCTTTCATCACATGATAGGAACGATTGAAAGTCCAGTGACAAATCTTCCCTATGGGTCCCTTATCACAAAGATCATGGGAATGAAAGGATTGGTAACGGACGAAAAACTCCAAAATGAGTTTATCGCTCAGGACTACATCTATCCAACTCCTTTCGGTTTGGAGATGTTAAGCGAATGAATCTGAGGATTGAATTCTCCAAGGTTCCAAAGAACTTGCTGTCCAAATGGGAAAGAAAGCAAGTAGAAGACAATGAAGAAACTGAACAAGGGAAGGAAGTTCAACCATCTCCTCCAAGAACAAGAGCTTCAAGAACTAGGAAGAAAACTATCCCCACAACACCATCACCAGCTAAGAAGCGTAATGCTTCACAATCGGATGAAGGTTTCAAGGCCTTACCAACACAGGCACCCCTAGCAAAAAGAAGACGCCTTGTAAAGGCTGCATCCAGGCAAAATACAACTTCATCCGGAGTTGATGAAGACTCCCTGCCAATAGCTAAATTGGTCAGGAAGGTAAGAAAATAACCTTTGAAGGTTGCTCCAAAGGATGATCAATCTTCATCCTCTCTGCTGAAGTATCTTCCATACGTTCCCACAATTTTTCACGAATATGTGGAAGACATCATCGATGTAGTCGATGATGGAAACTGTGGCTTTCGTTGCATCGCACAGTGGCTTGGAGTAAGTGAGAATGAATGGCCTGCCATCAGGACCGAAATGAGGGAAGAACTCAGAATCAACCACTCCTTGCTTGCTGATGTAATGGAGTCTGAAAAAGACATGGAGAGAATAAAAGCTGCACTGAACCTGTGAACGGGAGAGTTGGCTTCATCCTCTAAGTGGTTCACTGTTCCTGACATGGGACTGCTTGCTGCAAGCACATTCAAGATTATTCTGGTAACTCTAAGCTTGAAGGAATGTTGCACCTATCTACCTCTAGCTGGTCCAGCCTACATTCCACCAATCATTGGAGTTATATGCAATATTGATGACCATCACTGGGTCAGAGTAAAGTTGAGAAGTGATTCTCCACTCCCTTACTGCACTCCAATGTGGGGACCCAACTGTAAGAAAAGTGCTAGAAGATGGGGGAAGCATGTTCATCCAAGGATATTGAAGTTTAGGAAGATTGTTGATCCTGAATATGTTCAACAACCTAAAAGTCTTCCAAGCCAGTCTGATGATGCATCCACCTCCAGCAGCAATGGGACTCCAAAGAACCCTCAATCTCAGCAAGAAGCTCCTACAAGTCCAGCTTCAAAACCAAACTCACCTCAATCCGAGAACCGCTCACCAGAAGACAACTTGCTCAACACAAATAAAGAAACTGCCACATGCGCAGTGAACAAAGAATCAGCGATTCATAAGGAAATTCGTCCGGCTGCAGCAAAAGAAGGTGTCTTGAAGAAAAACACAAAGAAGCAGACCAAGTCAGTTGAATCAACAAAGAGTCAGCCCAGAGAAAAGAAGCATAAGGGTGAAGTTGAAAACCTCAGTGGTCATGTTGATGATCCTGAAATATCTCTGAATGAGATATTAACATCCCAACAGAAGGCCACATCATCCACCACATCCATCAAGTCTTCTCCGAACATTGCAAGAGTCTTTCTTACCAATATTCCCAGAAGGACTCGTAAGACGACATCCTCTTCTAACTTGCAGGTTCCTAGGATGCTGACTATGGATAACGCGGCATATGCTCCACACTTACTGATGAAGTCTCTGGGGTACAACTTTTGTCTGCAAGCTCGACTTTGGGCACCTCCTGCTGTAGATGGCATGCAGATTGCATTCGCAACAAGGTCCAGGTATGATATATATCATCATAAGTGGGAATTGTCTGTTCCCAAACCAGTTCATCTTGGCACCATCCCATTTGGACTTATCCCTAATGTCAAAAGCATTGTGATTCAACATGGGTCATGGGTGCTTCTTCTACTGGTAGCCAAACAAAAACCTGAACCTACGTCATCAGTCACTGCTCCCTCCAAAAACCATCCATCATATACACCAGTCATTCCATTACCACAAAACATCACTATTCCACAAGACATATTCAACGCCTCCTCCAATTTTGAGGAAAATCGGCATCATCAATCCCCATCATCCTCACTAGAGTGCCTCCAAAATGAAACTTCATCATCCACACAAGATGCTGAGGTTTCCAAGGCTCAACCTATTTCTTTTGCACTCCCAAATAGTGACGCTTCTCAAGCTGAGCATCTCCCTCAGTCCAATGTGGCAAATGAATCATCATCAACTGACACATCCTTTGATGCCAAAGCTGCCGTAATGGAACTAAGGGCTAAAATGGAAGCAGGAAATTTGAGTGCCGAGAAGGAGAATGACGAAGTGTGCCAAAGGGCATTCAATCGCATTGAGGCTGTGTTTGAAAGACTTGAGCACAAAATCGATGAAAGCCTACAACGCATGGAGGAACTGCTGCGAAGATACATACAGCATCGACAGTAGCATCATGATTAATTTCTATCTTATCTCTCCTAATCTTGCATTTGTTTTATATATATATATATATATATATATATATATATATACAGCTTTCGTACTTGTTACTCACTTCCTGTTCAATATATCTCTGCATTACTCACTCCTTATTGCCTACTTGCTTGCTTAAATTTTTTTTGATAATGCCAAAGGGGGAGAAGAGAAAGTAAGGAAAAGGGACTAGGGACTAGAAAAAGATTAGTAAAAGAAAACATTTATTTGAACTAAGGTAAGTAGTAGCAACTTCAGGGGGAGCGAAAGTAAGTTCACTTATTTGAACTAAGGTAAGTAGTAGCAAATTCAGGGGGAGCGAAAGTAAGTTCACTTAGGCAAATGTTTGCTAGTCAAACACTATCTAGGATATTTATTTTAGGGGGAGCAAAGCTAAGTAAACTCAATAAGAAAAATCTCGTCCGCCCAAAACTGACTGTTCTCACTTAAATAATAAAGCGACCATGTTTTTCTAAATGCCAAATGCTTTATGATCAACTACATCTTTACACGAACCTTTTCCAAAGAAATTGTCATTATCAAAAAGGGGGAGATTGTTAGATCAAATAATTAAATGAATAATTATATTTTGATAATTAACAATTTCTTTGCAATAACGTCAAAGATAAAATTCCTAACATAGTGAAAATTATCATGTACAGGAACAATCATCTCTGAAAGGAATAAATAAACATCACTGCCCTATCAAGAGAATCAGTTCGCCAGAAGAGCTCGTCCGGTCACCTCAAAGGAAACAACACCAAGGATATACGTAGAAAAACATTCTCGTATAAATTAGTCTGATGGCGCTAGAAAGAAAGATATTCAAAGTACAAGATTGTCCGGTGAATCAAGAGAGATGAATCAACAAGCTTCAAATGACCAGCGTCTCTTCTTACGACTACCTAATGGAAATCTTCACACCTGAATCAAGCCTACTTAAAGCAGCTGAATCAGTCCTTCACCCGAATCTACAAAGATCAAATGTGAAGACTGTATTGTTTGAAGGTGAAAGAGTATAACAATCTTGAAGAAACGCCGTCTGCCTTGAGACCTCTCTAGCATCATATAAAGGAGTTGTGGATCAACTCTCTCCAATGAAGAACTTCAGTGAAAGAAAGAATTCAGACAAGAATATTCTGTTTCTTAGAAAATAATTGACTGAAGGAAATTCGTTTGGCAATACGGGCCAATCACGGAACTTCAAGTGTTCAATGGAGACTGCGTCTGCCAAAGCTGAATGAAAGAATCCGTCAACCAAAGTATGAATCGCGCCAAAGATACAGAGATCAATGAGTACGTCTTTCGAGGAGATCAAGTCAACAGAAGTATTAAAGAAATTATTCTTTTGAATAATTACTTTTATCCTCGTCTGCACGGTTATCAAAACCTGGCAATCACAGAAAGAAAGATGGGACTCAATAAATCCAATACCTCTTGGTCCCACTCTTCTCTGCTTTTCCTAAAATCAAGCTGACATCGCGAAATCAACGACAAGAATCTCTGAGCATCGTACACCCTCAACGGTCGAAATTCAAAAATCTGACCAAGGCACGTGATGAGTATTAGCTGTCAAGCACTGGGTGTTAGATTCAAATGAATAACTATATTTTGATAATCAACAATTTCTTTAAGGATCAATGCTATGTTAAAATAGATTTCCTAATACAGTGAAAACTCTCATGTACAGGAACAATCACTTCCAATGGGAATAAACAAACTACAAAGCATTATCAAGAATACCAGCTCATCAGAAGAAGTTCGTCCGGTCATAGACGTAGAAAAGCACTCTTGCATGAGACAGTCTGGCGAACTATAAAAGCTAAGGCGACAACAACAACCAACATATGAGAAATCCTCATCAGTGTGTCTATTCGCTCAAGTCAAAGCATATCTCAAGAAAGAACAGCATGCCACTCAAGATGACTATTCCAGTTAGATATAAAAGGGCAAGTTAAATCATGAAGAAATTCCTTCGGTATAAAAAGTTCTCTAGCATCACAAAAGGAAGTTGTAAATCAACTCTATTAGATGAAAGAACTTCAATAAGATCAAAGGAAGAGATTCAGTCATCTACAAGACAAGAAGATCCGAACAGTTAAGACAGAATGAATGAAGAAAAAGTTCGTCCGTCGATACCAACCACTTGTAGCTGAATTTCATAAAGTAAACGGAGACTACGTCCACCAAGCTACAAAGAAAAATCCGTCTACTCAAGCAACAATTGCGCCAAGACACAGAAATCAAGAAATGTGGCGTTCGAGGAGATCAAAATCATCGAAGCACTAAAAGAGCTTAATTTCTCATCTGAAATTATTACTTCGTGAATTAAAAGACTTCTACCTCATCTACACATTTATTAACATACTGGCTGCGGCAGAAAGTAGAAAGGGACACAATTCATACAATATCCCTTGGTCCGTCTGACATTCTACTTTCCCTCAAATCAAGCTGACATCGCGGAATCAACGGCAAGAATCTCTGTGCTTCGTACACTCTCAACGGTCGAAATTCAAAAAATCTGACCAAGGCACGTGATGAGTATTAGCTGTCAAGCACTGGGGTAAAAGCGTCAAAGCAGTCTCCACCGCTGCACTCTTACACATTATATATGAAGAAACCAGCTCAAGGCTACTCTCTCAACATGGAGCCAGACGACATCAACCCAGAAGAACTGATGATTTCCAGATCATATCTCATGCTTGCAGAGAAACCTCTGATCGTGACTTACGTATGCTGAAAGATGCAGAACTAGCCGTTACGCACAGCTCAGAAGAGAAGAGGCACTTCAGACAGTTTTTCTCTCTTTCTCAAGAAGAAGAAGCAACTGAAGATATAAATAGAAGATTCCTTCTCCGAAGTATTTGTGCAACTTAGACTTAAACTTTCATATGTCAACTAAGTCTGTCCCAAGAGCCAAGCAACCTTGGTTCATACTCGGGATGCCTCAAGTCAATCCCTACCTGAGTATATAAGTTTGTGTGAGGAAAATTCATAGAGTGTTACTCTTATCTTTCCCAACTCACACATCTTTCCAAACAGAGAACTCAAATTCCTATCATCTCTGTAAATTGAGCTTAATTTCCTCTGCCCACTCTTATTAAGAAGAGAACCTTGTAGAGAAGCCAACCCTTTAAAAAGGAGACAGGAGAAGTCCTGTATAATACTTGGAAGGAGGAGTCCTAATAATACTTGCAAGGAGAAGTCCTTCCAATACTTGATAGGAGAAGTCCTTAGAATACTTGTTGGGAGAAGTCCCTGATAATACTTGTACTATTTGTTGAAATAGTGAAAATCTTGGTGAAGCCAAGGACTGGACGTAGCCCTGTCTGTTTTGGGGGTGAACCAGGATAAAATCATGTGTTTTATCTTCATTTAATTGCACTTCCGCTGCATGCTCTTTCATATGTTTGTAACTTGCAAACATTCATGGAAAACAAAAAAACATTGTTCATAACTTATAAAATAAATTTCATGATTTCTTACTCAAATGATCCATGTCAAATATAGATGAAAGATGATGAATAAATCATCTGTAGTACATGATAAAAGAAATTTTAAAATGAAACACACAATTCAAACCCCCCCTTTCTTGTGTATTTCTCGCATCTTCACTGGGGTAAAAGAATCAAAGTAGTCCTCACCGCTGAACTTTTACACGTTATATACGAAGAAACCAGCTCAAGGCTACTCGCTCAGCATAGAGCCAGACGACATCAACCCAGATGCACTGATGATTTTCAGATCATATCTTACGCTTGCAGAAAAGCCTCTGATCGTGACTTACGCTTGCTGAGAGATGCAGAACTAGCCGTTATGTGCTTCCCGGAGAGGAAGAAGCACTACGGGCAGGTTTTCTCTCCTTCTGTGAAGGAAGAACAAGGATCTTCAACTGAAGATATATATAGAGAACCTTGCTCCCGTAGCAACTTGGCGACTAGAACTAAATTGTACACATCTCAATCTAGTTCGTCCAAAGACCAAGGCAACCTTGGTCTCAGCTCAGGAAACTTCAAGTCATATCTCAACCTGAGCTGAGTTGCTTATGTGTGTAGAAACCTTATAGAGTTTTACTCTCATCATACTCTACACACATAACTTAGGACAAGAGATCAGCTTGCTTATGATCTCTTTGTTCTTTAAGCTTCATTTCTTCTACCCACTCTTATCAAGAAGAGATTATTGTAGAAAAGAAAAATCCTGAAAAGGTGATAGGAGAAGTCCTGATAATACTTGTAAGGAGGAGTCCTAAGAATACTTGCAAGGAGAAGTCCTTCAAATACTTGTAAGGAGAAGTCCTTCGAATACTTGATAGGAGAAGTCTTTAGAATACTTGTTGGGAGAAGTCCCTGATAATACTTGTACTATTTGTTGAAATAGTGAAAATCTTGGTGAAGCCAAGGACTGGATGTAGCCCTGTCGATTATGGGGGTGAACCAGGATAAAAACTATGTGTGCTTTACTTTCATGCTTTATTGCTTCCTCGCTGCGTTTTCGCTTACATCCTCATGATTAAATCATATTAACGAACAAATATCTAACTTTCAATAACTGTCAAATATCTCTTGCATTTGCACCTATTCTATAGAGTATCCCGTAATAGAAATAAATGAACTCTAACAGATGACTAATAAAACAAAAGATTAGAAAAAGAGATTTGAAAAATGGGACACACAATTCAAACCCCCCTTTCTTGTGTGTTTCTTGCACCTTCAGGAGGAAGTAAGTTTAATTGAGCGGAGTGTTAGGACTTGAGATAAGTCATAACTGTATAATTAAATGAAAGAAAGGTTGATATTGTGACTGGGGTAAGTCTAAGAGAAAACCTGAGTATGTAGAGGTGCTAATTGGAAACATAGACAACCTTATTGCTTTAATCGAGGAGTAAGGAAGTTGATATTAGTGGCTTGGTGGGTGACTTAATTAAAGAAGTTATCTAAGAGGTTGTAGTACAATAAGATGCCAATCGAATCAGCAGTGGACTCCTTGAGTTGATCAAAAGCTCATTAAGGTTTGTAAATACAAGTATACTTGCTTGGTTCAGGTAAATGATTGGATCTAAATTATTCTCCGAGTCTTCATCAATTAAGATTGGCAGGGTGCCAATGCAATAAATAACGGAATAAGTGAGGATGATCGGTAATTGGGATTAGGTGTGACTGAATCTAATTGATTGAGGGTTGCCTAGATCCTAGGTTGAACATAGCAGATATGCCTAGATGGAAAACAAGATATTTAGGATGACATAACTATCACCTAGTATTATGCACCGATTGAAGCGGAGACAACTAAGGTGAAGTAGGAATGTCAGGTACATAACGGAATAAGTCGATGAGGTACACTAGTCCACGGGTGGAAGTAATTGAGTGAACACGAGGATTGACGAGAGTTTTGTCTCGAAGTCATGAATGTTGTATGATGAAGTGTGTGATGCATATTGTCAATATGTGCATGACCTGATTGTTTTCCTATCAATGAATTATGTGGATATATGCTCAGCTTGCTGCACATGATATTGACAACTTTTGTTTTAGCAGTTACTGCTTATGATACTAGAACCTTGATTTTATTACTACTGGTATGTGGTTTGTAGTAGTTCTTGTAAGAACCTTCTGTGAATTTATGATGCCTTCCGTTAAATTTCTAGCCTCAGTGTGTTCCCTTAGGATGAGTTGGTTATCCACCCACCAAGTTCTCTTGGGTTGTAGTGTGAGATAGTGGCTTTCCTTGAGTAAGGGTATCTCTAGATGCCTGATAGTTAATCGTCTGAACACCTCCTTGTAAGAGGAATCTCAGGAATGTCTCCTGCCGGCAAGCGTCGACGAAAGGAAGGTAACTGACGATCTTAGTACACTAGTAGTGCAAGACTTCCTGGATGTCTTTCTGGATGACGTGTCGGGTTTGCCACTAGTGAGGGTTGTGGAGTTTACAATTGACATATTTCTGTGAAGAAGGTCTCGTCCTTGGACTCGGCTGAGGTTTTGATGAAGACAAACACATCACAGAAAGAAGAAAGACTTCAGAAAATAAAAGGAAGACTTCAAGAAGACTTCAGAAAAAAAAGGAAAAGACTTCAAGAACCGGCTCAGAACGTCAAGATCAATCATCGAGGTTCTTGCTATTAGTAAGTCTTGTTATCTTAGTGCGCTATGGTTTATTAAGATTAATATTGCATTTGAAGGCTCATAAAAGATCATCTAATTGGGTATAATATATTCTCACAAGTAAAACTTGGTAGGAACACTCAATTAGGCCTTGAACAGTCAAAAACTGAGTTCTGGACTATTTGTAATCGATTACAAGAAGGCAGTAATCAATTACCACATCCATGTAATCGATTACACACGGTTTGAATTTTGAATTCAAACTGCAATGGCTAAGTGTAATCGATTACCAGGTTACTATAATCGATTCCCAAGTCGACAGATGTGTTGTTTCATGAACCAATGTGTCTCAAAACATTTGGGAAGCCTTGTGATGGTTCATGGACGACCTCTAGTGCCTATATAAAGTCCATAGACGCTCAGAAACAATGATGACTTGGTCCACATCTTTCATATTCATTAAAGTCATCATTCTGAGTTTCCTCTGTCTCATTTTCATAAGAACACACATGCTGTTAATCTTTTGAGAAACTCAGAATAAAAGAGCCTTCATTGTAATTGCCTGGAGCATACAAACTAAGAGCAATCCAACTAGATTAAAGAATTGGATCAGCCACTACAAGAACTTCTTCTTCATCTCTTGAATCGGTTTGATTCATTCACCGTGGTTTTCGGTGGTTGCAAAAAGGTCCATCGTAGTGTTTGATGGTTGTGGAAAAGGTCCTTTGAATCGGGTTTGATTCAAAGTCCGTCGTAGGGTTCGGCGTCATCAGTTGGTGGATTGCCATTTGAGGTTTGACAAGAGTTCTTAAGGTCCTTGGTGTAAGTGCTTGTAAGAAATCTTGATCATAGTGGAAAAATCCTCAAGGGGTTTCTTGAGGGACTGGACGTAGCCTTCGTTGGATAGAAGGTGAACCAGGATAAAATCATTGTGTGATTCTCTCTTCCTTCATCTTTTACTTTCAAGCAGCGCTTTATTCCACTGCATTCACAATCATCAATTGTGATTACTAATATCTTGGAAGTAACAAGTTTTGTAAAGGCGAAAATTGGAAGAACCTGATTCACCCCCCCCTCTCAGGTTGCTATCTAGGCTTACAATTGTATCAGAGCGTAAGTTTAGGTAATTTTCTCCTAAGATCCTAGAGAAGATGGCATCCTCTTCTAGTCATGGAACTAGTGAGGGATTCAACATAAACAGACCACCATACTTCAATGGAGACCACTATGACTTCTGGAAGATTAAGATGAAAATCTTTATAAGGTCATTGGGCGTGGAAATATGGAGAGCCATTGAAGAAGGTCCGTTTATACCTATGAATGAAGTGGGTGATAGCAGACAACCGAAACCAGAAAACACATGGAGTGAAGAAGAAAAGAAGAAGGTTCAGTATGATCTTAAAGGAATGAATATCCTTACATCTGCTCTTGGCATGGATGAATTCTTCAGAATATCCACATGCAAAACGTCAAAAGAAATATGGGATACTCTAATGGTAACTCATGAAGGAACTGAAGAAGTAAAGAGATCAAAGATCAATACTCTTTCACAAGAGTATGAGATGTTCAGAATGTTACCAAGGGAAACGGTGCTAGATATGCAGAAAATGTTCACTCTCTTGATAAACCATCTAATTACTCTTGGAAAAGATTTTTCCAACAGTGATCTGAACTTAAAAGTCTTAAGATCATTATCAAGAGAATGGCAACCAAAGGTAACAGCAATTTCAGAAAAGAAGAGTCTTTCAAAAATGTCATTGGCTTCACTTTTTGGCAAGTTGCAAGAACATGAACTTGAACTCAAAAGGATGGAACAACAAGAAGCAGTTGACAAGTACATTCAACCTATTGCATTGAGAACTAAAGCTACAAGATATGATAGTTCACAAGAGGAAGATTCTCAATTCGATAGTGATGATGATGATGACGAGGATATAAGAATCATTGTAAAGAAGCTTTGCAAAATCCTCAAAAAGAAAGATTGTCATAATCTTCAAAGAAAGAAGCATGGCTTGAAGAAGAAATCTGAGAAAAAGGTTTCCAAATTAAGGAATGCATACAGGAAGACAATGAAGTGAGTTCGTCATTCGACTCTGAAAAGGAAGAAGCACAAGTTGCATTATTGGCTTCACATGACTCAGATGCTGAGGATATCCAGGTTAGTAGCAATGGTATTTCATTTCATGATTTAGAATTTGCTATAGAGAATGTGTTTAAATTATGTCAAAGTTTCTCTAAAGTAAGTAGTAAGCAAAATGCTATAATTTCCTCATTAGAAGTTAAGTGTAGATCCCCACAGGAAGAACTAGACATAGTGAAATCCAAATTAGACATTCCACATGAATGTACAGAGTGTAGTTCTTTAGAAGAGAAGATAGATAATCTTCAACAAAGGGTTCATAACTTCAACAAAGGAAAACAGAAGTTAGATGATATCTTAAGTGTACAAAGAAACTCAAATAGTAAGGATGATCTAGGATATTTATCTCATCCAAAGACAAAAGAAGTTAAGAAAACCATCTTTGTTAAACCAAACAAAGTGGAAGGATCTTCTGAAAATACTAAGACTAGTACTTTTAGGAGTACGAACAATAGGAAGAATAAGTATAATAGACCTCCTAAGAAGTTCAAACCTACTCCTAGGCAAACATCAGGTTACAATAAATATTCATGTACTTATTGTAACAAAGTAGGACATACTCCAGATAGATGTTATTACAAGAATATAGGAGTACCAAATAAAGAATTCATATGGGATGTGAAAAGTACTAACCCAAAAGGACCCAAAGACTGTTGGGTACCTCGAAAATACCATTAAGCTTATTGTGCAGATGTGCTTGAAGACCTTGTGATCAGAAATGTCATATACAAAGAATGGTCTTTCAAGACACAATATTAGAATATGGTATTGGTAAGAGAAATTCTAAAACTTTATATCTTTCAAATGATATTAAGTAGAAGAGTAATGCATTCATAAGCATCTGCATTTACATCATATTTCTCTGTTAGATATTTCTTTCATGCAGTTCTTATCTATTCTGGAATTTCAAGTTTTTAGACATGTTAATCGATTACATAGTATCCGTAATCGATTACAGGGATTATTTTTAGCCCTGTTTTCTTTCCAGAAAAGTGGGTAATCGATTACCCAGATAGTGTAATCGATTACCTCCTTGAAATTTGAATCTGCATTCAAAATTTCCAACATGTAATCGATTACATGGAAGGAGTAATCGATTATATGCCCGACCAATATATATTCCTGGGTTTCATTTCTTAATCGATTACAGCCCCTTCCTTTCTTCTCTCTCGAACTGCGACACCAAAAGTCTTCAAATCCCCATATCTCCTTCAACTCTTGTTCGTTTTCAAGAAATCTTTGTGGGTTCTCTTCCTCATTTAAGTCTCTATCCATTCTTCCTACCAATTTTTGTTGAATTGGTCTGGATTAAAAAGCCCCAATTTGGTCCTTTCAAACCCTAGAACTCGAAATTTTCAATTTCAGCTTCCATGGCCTCCTCTTCTCGCAAACCTCATCGTTCTAAGAACCCATCTACGGATGCTTTGGACCTCTCAAGGCTGTTGGCAACCGAAGAACAGAAGCAACACTTCCTTGCCCATTTTCTTGATCGGCCAGTTCTCACACCAAAATATGGTGTTCTGGATTCCTTCATGGCAGCAGGGATGACATTCCCCACTCTATTTGATCATCAGGGACTTGAATCGTTTGTTGAAATAAACGGTAAATACTATCCCGAACTTGTCAGAGTTTTCTACTGTAATATGATTAAACGTGGTGGCAAAATTTGCACATCTGTCAAGGGTATTAACATTTCCATGACCCTTGAAGAGTTGGGAGATTGTCTTTCTATTCCCAGCACCGGAGGAAAATTAAGTTCTGAATTGGTTTGCCCTTGGGAAGAATACGATAAGAGATCATTCTACTTATCTCTATGTCGCTTATCTGAAGAGAAAATTCAGTCTAAGAAGCAGCAGGTTGATGCAAACCGTTCTAGAGATACCCTTGATGTTGGGTTTCTAACTGTTGAAAACAGACTGCTTCACTACTTGCTCAGCTATGTGATCTTACCTCAGAGTTCAAATCATGCTCAGATCAACGATTTAGAGTTACAAATTCTATATGGCATGATTAATCAGAAGTCTATTAATTGGGCTTATTTGGTAATGACACATATGTTGCTTCACAAGGAGAGAACTAGCCCTCTTCCATTTGCTTCAGTAATTTCCCTTATTCTGAAACATAAAGGTGTCTCTACTCATGGCGAGTACTCCATTACTATGGATGGTAAGGCTCAACGCATCGATCTGGATATTCTGAACAAGATGGGATTCTTTCAGGATGTTGATGGATCATTCAGGCACAAGTCTGACCTGACTACTGAGTGTCCTCCTGCTCCTACTCCTGCAGCCTACTTCCCTCCTCCTGACAGTGCTCCATCGTCATCTGCTGGTATTGATGCTTCTACTCAGCTTATTCTTTCTCACATCGATGGCATGAAGCAATTCATCAACCAGCGCTTTGATCACATGGAAGGCCGGGTAGAATCCATGTACACCACTTTGCGTGCGGATATGGATAGTCTGAGCCTCCGCATTGATCAGATGACCCACTCTCCTCTACATTTATCTGATCTCTCTGACGGGTCTGATGACCTTTAGACATTTGCTTATTATCATGACTATTTACATTTTCTGGGTTGTAATAGTTTAGATATAACTTTTGGATGTTTTTTTTTTGGATGTTGCTTGGTTGATTAATTATGCACTTTAAACTCATGATTATGCTTTAATTACGTATGATGCATGATTTTTAAATTATGTCTTGGATACCCCACTCCCTACAATTTAAATGTCTATACTACTTGTTAGAATGTATGGAATATGCTTGGACTCTTTTTCTTTTTGATGAAGTCAACAGGGGGAGAAAGGGTCCTGTGCTTTGTAAAGATTATTTACAAGGAAAGCTACAAGTGGAACAAAAAGGGGGAGAATAGTTCTGATATACGTTATTATCAAACTTTTTGTCATTATGCTTCCCTATATTTCGATTATCCTGGAATACTTTGTATGGCTTCTTCTTCTTTCTGATGATGTCAAAAGGGGGAGAAAAGTCTTGTGTATGCTTGATCATTTTTCAGGATACTGTGCTTCATTTGCAAAACAAAGGGGGAGATATACAAGACAAGAGAGAAAGTCAAATGATCAATCAATGTTCAAGCATGATGTTTGTCATCATCAAAAAGGGGGAGATTGTGAAAAAGGTCTCGTCCTTGGACTTGGCTGAGGTTTTGATGAAGACAAACACATCACAAAAAGAAGAAAGACTTCAGAAAAGAAAAGGAAGACTTCAAGAAGACTTCAGAAAAGAAAGGAAAAGACTTCAAGAACTGGCTCAGAACGTCAAGATCAATCATCAAGGTTCTTGCTATTAGTAAGTCTTGTTAACTTAGTGAGCTATGCTTTATTAAGGTTAATATTGCATTTGAAGGCTCCTAAAAGATCATCTAATTGGGTATAATATGTTCTCACAAGTAAAACTTGGTAGGAACACTCAATTAGGCCTTGAACAGTCAAAAACTGAGTTCTGGACTATCTGTAATCGATTACAAGAAGGCAGTAATTGATTACCACATCCATGTAATCGATTACACAGTTTGAATTTTGAATTCAAAGTGCAATGGCTAAGTGTAATCAATTACCAGGTTACTGTAATCGATTACCAGGTCGACAGATGTGTTGTTTCATGAACCAATGTGTCTCAAAACATTTGGGAAGCCTTGTGATGGTTCATGGACGACCTCTAGTGCCTATATAAAGTCCATAGATGCTCAGAAACAATGATGACTTGGTCCACAACTTTCATATTCATTAAAGTCATCATTCTGAGTTTCCTCTGTCTCATTTTCATAAGAACACACATGCTGTTAATCTTTTGAGAAACTCAGAATAAAAGAGCCTTCATTGTAATTGCCTGGAGCATACAAACTAAGAGAAATCCAACTAGATTAAAGGATTGCATCAGCCACTGCAAGAACTTCTTCTTCATCTCTTGAATCAGTTTGATTCATTCACCGTGGTTTTCGGTGGTTGCAAAAAGGTCCATCGTAGTGTTCGATGGTTGTGGAAAAGGTCCTTTGAATCGAGTTTGATTCAAAATCCGCCGTAGGGTTCGGCGTCATCAGTTGGTGGATTGCCATCTGAGGTTTGACAAGAGTTCTTAAGGTCCTTGGTATAAGTGCTTGTAAGAAATCTTGATCATAGTGGAAAAATCCTCAAGGGGTTTCTTGAGGGACTGGACGTAGCCTTCGTTGGATAGAAGGTGAACCAGGATAAAATCATTGTGTGATTCTCTCTTCCTTCATCTTTTACTTTCAAGCAACACTTTATTCCACTGCATTCACAATCATCAATTGTGATTACTATTATCTTGGAAGTAACAAGTTTTGTAAAGGCGAAAATTGGAAGAACCTGATTCACCCCCTCTCATGTTGCTATCTAGGCTTACAAGTTCCAGGTACGGGACCAATCTCGATTGCGCCGTACGGAATGGCACCTGCAGAATTGAGTGAACTCAAAAGTCAACTGGAAGACCTCACTCGGAAGGGTTTTATAAGATCGAGTTTCTTGCCTTGGGGAGCACCAGTCCTACTAGTGAAGAAGAAGGATGGGAGGTCCAGGCTTTGTGTGGACTACCAACAACTTAATAAGGTGACAATAAAGAACCGATACCCTCTTCCAAGGATTGATGACTTGATGGATCAACTTAGGGAGCAGTTGTGTTCTCCAAAATTGATTTGAAGTCAAGATATTACTAGACACAAGTTAAGGATGAGGAAATTCTAAAGACCGCTTTCAAGGCTCTGTAAGAACATTATGAGTATCTTGTGATGTTGTTTGGCGTCACGAATGCACCCGCTGTTTTCATGGACTACGTGAATAGGATCTTTAACCCATTATGGGATCATTTTGTAGTGATATTCATCGATGAAATCTTCATCTACTCCAAGAGTCATGAAGAGCATGAGAGCCACCTTCATCAAGTGCTACAAGTTCTAAGAGAAGAGGATTTGTACGCCAACCCATCAAAGTGCGAGTTTTGGCTCGAAGAGGTGAAGTTCCTAGGACATGTCATCTCAAGAGTAGGTATCCCCGTGGGTCTGGCTAAAGTAGAGACCGTTTTGGCATGGGAGCGTCCAAAGACAGTGACAGAGATCAAATGTTTTGTGGGCTTAGCTGGTTACTATCGGTGACTCATTGAAGGGTTCTTAGAGATAGTAAAACAACCTACTAGGAAAGATCATCCCTTTGCATGGACTGAGAAGTGTGAATCCAGTTTTCAATAGATGAAAGAACAACTGACGACTTTGGTAGTAATAGTTCTGCAAAAACCAGGGGAACACTATGAAGTCTATTGTGATGCATCTCACCAAAGGTTAGGTTGTGTGCTAATGCAACATCGCAAGGTTATGGCTTATTCCTCGAGACAGCTAAATACAAACGAGCGAAATTACCCAACACATGACTTGGAGTTATCCGTAGTGGTCCTTGCACTTAAGATATGGAGACATTATCTCTATGGAAGTACTTTTACCATCTTCGGCGATTGTAAGAGTTTGAAATATTTGTTTGACCTAAAGGAGTTGAACATGAGGCGAAAGCCAATGTGGTTGTGGTCGCCTTAAGCTGAAAGGCTATCCAAGTCTCTACCATGATGGTAAGAGAGATGGAGTTACTCGAATAGTTCTGTGATCTCAGCTTGGATGTGAGAGTATTCCCGGGGAAATTAAGCTTCGGGATGGTTTCTATCTCTGATGGGAGAAATCAAAGATAAACAGTTACAAGATGAACAACTTGAGGAGAAGAGGAACTGGATCCTCATGTGAAAGGCACCGAAATTTGAGGTAGGACTGGATGGCATCCTACGATACAAAGGACGAGTATGTGTTCCAGACGATGCTAAAATGAGGAAGCTAATTCTGGATGAAGGTCTCAAGAGTAAGCTAAGTATTCACCAGGAGCGACTAAGATGTACCAAGATCTGAAGTTAAACTTCTGGTGGTCAGGAATGAAGAATCAAGTGGCTGAGTATGTGGTTGCATGTCTGACATGTCAAAAAGAAAATGTTGAACATTAGAAGCCCGCAAGGATGATTCAATCTCTGGATGTTCCCGAGTGGAAATGGGACAACATATATAAGGATTTTGTTGTCGCATTTCCACCAACACGAAAGAAGTATGACTCGATTTGGGTAATTGTGGATTGGTTGACCAAGTCGGCTGACTTTCTTCTAGTGAAGACCACATATAATGTAAAATAGTTGGAAGAAATGTATGTTGCATAGATTGTACGGTTGCATGGAGTACCATCGAGAATCATCCTTGTCAGGGGTCTGAAGTTCACTTCCCACTTTAGGGGAGTCTTGCATGATGCCTTTGGAAGAAGTTGAGGCTAAGTTCTGCCTACCACCCCTAGATAGACGGAAAAGCCGAACGGATGATACAATCGTTGGAAGACTTTCTAAGAGCTTGTGTCTTGGATCACCATGGAAGCTGGAATAAACTGGTACCTTTAATAGTGTTCACCTACAAAAACAGTTATCACGCGAGCATAAGGATGACACCCTATGAAGCCTTGTATGGGTGTAAGTGTTGAACGCCTTTGTGTTGGTACCAGAATCGAGAAAACTTGATTGTCGGACCTGAATTCATTCACTAGACAACAGAAAAAGTAAAGCAGATTAAGAAGAAGATGAAGACTTCTCAAACCCGTCAGAAAAGCTACACCGATAAGAGGAAAAGAAACTTAAAGTTTGAGGCAGGTGATCATGTGTTTCTTCAAGTGACACTACCGGCAGGAGTAGGGAGAGTTATCAAGTCTAAGAAGCTCACTCTCAAGTTTATCGGACCATACCCGATCATCCGACGGGTGGGACCCATGGCCTATCAGATTGCACTGCCACCGTTTCTATCTAATATACATGATGTCCTTCATGTCTCATAGCTACGCAAGTACATACCTGATCCTTCCCACGTCATCGGGCTAGATTGTAACACCCCGATTTCTCGAGGGTTAATACCGTAATATTGAACAAGAAATAAAGATAATGACAATAACAACGGAAATTGAATTAATTAAAAATTATTATCCAGAGTGAGCAATCAAGGCAATTATTAAGAACCAAGAGAAATAATTAAAACTATGTCAACCCTCCCGTGTCGAAACGCAGGAAGAACCACTAGAAGGAGATGACCCTAAGATACTAAAAGCAAGGAAAATAATTAGAGTGTACAGACTCAACCCGCAAAGACCAAACAAAAGACTATAATGCCACTAAGCCACTCAAGAAGCCGTAGGCCTAGCATCCATCCGATCAAAGAATCCCATCCGCTCGTCCCTCATCGCATCCTCTGACGTCTCCAACGATGCACCCTCCGCGTAACACTATCCACCGAGGAACTACCCGAACTCTCCAAAGTCACGAGGCGAGCCGGAGACTCCATAGCTTCCTCTCCGTATGCAGCTTCAAACCGAGCAACGAGGTCAAGCACCCGTCTAGGTGGCATAGTCATGCCCAACGCCCTTGGTAGTGTGTTTGATCCATAGTGAGTCCATAGCAGTTGCATCTGACCCACCTAATCCAAGCGCGAGATCCGATTGAAGGTCCACGCCGACTCTCTATTGACATCAAGGAAACTGAGCTCCTCGTGTCTAGGGAAAGATATTTCCCTCCACGACAAGTCCATCGTCTGGCGTTAAGCGTCCATGCAACATACAGTCAAAGCAATGCAAGGGTCAACTCCAATTAAACAAGATAAGATATCATAACAATAGAATATTTCCAGCAAGATATCGCATATAGCAGAATACACAAGTATCTAAACAACAACATATTCAAAACATGTTATCACAATATCTAAACAAGTATCAATTAAAAAATTGTAACCGATTAACCAATCACAACAAAAACCTAGGGTTTGTCTAGGATGAATGCTCAGTACAACCATGTTGCATAAGAATATGATCTGGATAAAATAACGCCAAGCCACGTAGGAAGGCGGGACAAACATGACTCCATGATCCATAATCGGGGTGAAGCTGAACCACGCACTGTCGTCTATCTCGTTTGCCACTTCACAGGAACAACCCGTGGTTGAACCAAAACTACAAGAACGACCCACATCGAACCAAAATGCACATGCCATGTTGTTTGTCAAATTTCCAACTTAAACCGTCCTCCGACGTTCAAACAACCCAACGACTTGGATATAACCACCTCAACCATATAGAATTTTGCATGGCATAACTAATAACATAATCTAAACCAAATCTTAACCATTTATCATGATCAATATTAAAAAGTTCAAGTATAATATCATATTAAATTTTAAAAATAACAACAACCGAACTATTCAAGAATACAACAAATATTCAAAATTAACCATTTAACAATTATTCAAAATTAGCTACTCATCGTATATTCAACAATAACAACTTACCATATATCTAGAAATAACAACTTAACAAATATTCAAAACAACAAAAAACAACTTAAAAATATTTAAAAATAACAACTTAACAATATTCAAAAATAACTCATGCTAAATATTTAACTACACAATAATAGCATATTAATTAGCAAAATTCAAAAATAACCACCAAACACATAACATTCCACACATGCAGACTTTCTAGGACTGAGTGCCCTTACCTTGACTTAAAGAGTAGTTTAGTCCAAATTTGATTTAAGGGCACAATCCCTCTCACAAGATAAACCTTCTACAAATTTATTCAAATAATTAACAATTTAAATTTCCTAACAACCTAAGAGATCCTAACCATTCGAGCAACCTAAAAAGATTTTTCCCAACCCCATATGCATACAAGAGGCCGTGACACTAACAACAACCTAGGGAGATAATTCTTTTCGTTTTAAAGATCAAAATCCAACTTTAATCAAGTTTCATGAAGAACTTGCTGAACATAGGATGAACATGGTTAATTTCTTTAAATACTCAAGTATGAATTTCCCCAGCATAATCCAATGATCATAATAACTTAGAACCTAGAAGAAGAAAATACCAAACTTAAAAGAGATGGGGTATTTACCTCGAACACTAAACAAGAATGAATGAAGATCTTCAAAGGAAGGAGGGAGAGAGCCGTTTAGAGAGGGAAAGAGAGAGAAGAGACGACTTTGAGTGAGGGAGAGGGTTTGGTGCTTCCAGGTGATGGTTCTCCAAGTGCTAGGAAGACGGTATATATAGCTCAATACGAGCCTGAGTTTTCCCCTTCCCCAAGTTATTATTTTCAACCTATAATTGAAATTAATTTAAAATTTTAATTCTCCACCAATGGGAGAGGAGTATCTGGCTATGCAGCTGAAACCTGAGCAGAAAAGAACCTCCTTCTAAAATCTTTAGTAATAAAAAAAATCTGATTTTTATTTAATAAAAACCCAAGATCAAGTAATTCACTTATTTTTCTTGAATTTATATTTCTTATCTCCTAACAATTCCATCCTTCTAGAAGCAAAATATCACTAAGGATTAAATTCTAATTTATTTTAAATATTAACAACTATCACAATTAAAAAAAAAACAAACTCAATTTACCCATTAATTATATATATATATATATATAGTCATGACACATACACATGTATAGGAGAATAATTTTTCATCTATCACATACCTCCTTAATTTAATTTAAACCCCAATTATTTAATATCTTTTCACAATAATCTTAACCAATTTCCAACAACAGATATTACTTCAACAATATATATATATTTAAGGAAAATGTTTTTTCTTTCACAACAAACCAAATATCTCTATTTAGCCAAATAAATCAAATCCACAAAATCAAATAATGAGATCAAGAAAGACTTCTCCTTAGAGAATATATATTTCGACCATATATCTATAAAGGAGGAAAATATTTCAATTTATCAATATAATATCTGTCACATGATAAATACCCAAAATAAACAACAAAATTAAGCAAATATTCTCCCTGGAGAATATATATATATATATATATATATATATATATATATATATATATATATATATATATATATATATATCACGACCCCACCCACACTTAAGCAAGTGAGGTCGGCGAACTTGCCATGCCATGTCATAAAAATAATCACATAATAAAATGGTATTTAATAATATATACCATAAATTCCCTTTTAAAAATTATCCGGGCCTTATATAGATGATATCCAACTTAAGGATAACTTATCGTTCGAAGTCCCACCTATGAAAATAGGGGACAAGAGCGTTAAGAAGTTGAGAGGAAAGAAAGTCCCCATGGTAAAAGTGATATGGAATCAAACAAAGGGTGACGTAATGTGGGAATTGGAAGAGAATATGAGGGAACAATACCCTGAGTTGTTTTTCGACCCATAGTTTCGAGGTCGAAACTAATTTAAGGGAGGTAGTATTGTAAGACCCTGAATAAATTAAATGGTTAAATAATTATTTAATTATTAATGTGCATTTTGAAATGCTTTCAAGTGTAAGTTAATGACATGAACTATTGGGATTATATGTGGAAGGTATTAAGGCGACGATTAACCGTAGAAACACCAATTAAACCTTGAGTGACGTTCGAGAAGGAATATGACTTTTTCCATATCTATATGAATATAAGTTAATGATTTCATGAAGATTGTTTTAAAGGTCGACAAGCTTTTGTTAGATTCAAATAATTATTATGTTTTGATAATTAACAATTTCTTTTTAATATGATATTTCTGAGGAAGAACTCCTAACTTGCTAAACATCTCTATGTCTAGGAGAAACTATCCTCATAAAGGACTTCATAAAATCCCAAGACATTATCAAGACACAAAAGTAAGTCAAGCCAAGTAAATGGAAATCGTCCGCGTCCTCATGGACGAACAACTGCATACTCTCTCAAGAGTTACTATCTCAAAGCATAAAGAAAGCAATCAAGCGGAGACAGTCCGATGACTCACCAAAGGTCAACCTTGCCCAAAAATAAACAAATATACTTTGGAGAGAACTAAAGCAACTATGATCATTCAACATCAAAAGCACATGGGATAAAGTTGAAACAGTCCGGTGCTTGAGTTTACTCTGACCTACAGGAAGACTGTTTTGTCAAAGATGATAAGTCTAGTCATAGGCCTAAATAAACATCTCAAGCTTTAAAGTGTCTCTAGCTCCTACGGAAGATAGTTGGACAACAATCCATTCAAAAGGTGAACTTCAACAGAAGCACAAAAGAAGGAAGCGTCCAGTCACCTACAAAGAAAGAACAATCTAACAGTCAAGAAAGGTTGGAATAAGAAAGTCTGTCCGTTCATGCAACTCACTCAGTGACGAAATTTTGAAGATTCTGTAAAGACTGAAGATTCCGTCCGTTCAAAGCATCAAAGTTCTCAAAGGTCATAAATGCCGAAAAGTATGTGTCATGAGGTTATGGAGAATCAGTTCTACAGAAGCATTAAAGAAATTTTTCAACAAAACTCTGAAGAGTTCATTCATCATAATTGCTTCTTGGATCAAAGATCATCTACCTCGTCAGCACATTAAATGCAATACTATTGATTGCAGGAAGAGGAAAAGGAAATAATTAATATTTTATTCCTTGGTTCCTCTGTTCTTCTGCTTTTCCTCAAATCAAGCTGCTCTTGCGGAATCAACAGCGTGAAATTCTGAACATCGTACTTCTTTAACGTTCAAAATTCAAATATTCTATTCAGAGCATTTAATGATTCTTAGCTGGCATGCACTGGGATATTATATTCAAACAAAAACTCAAAGCCGAACACAGCGCCGAGCCAGACGATGTCAACCCAAGTAATTAATGCTTGACAGAACGCATTCAATGTTGATCCAGAATTACAGAATTAGCCGTTACTCACAAGGAAGTAAGAACACTAACAGATCTATTTTCTCTTCTTCGTCAAAGCTCAATGAAGACTTTCTACTGAAGATATAAATAGAGAATTCCGCTTCCAGAACAATTTGGCGACTTGAATTCAACCCATTGCATATCCCAACCAAGTTGCCCACGGAACCAAGCTTCCATTGGTTCAAACTCAGAAAGCCTCAAGCCATTCTTTAACTGAGTTAAGTTGTTCACTTGTGTGAAGAATTCATAGAGTGTCACTCTTATTTTAAGTCACACACAAAACTACACAGAGAACCTGAAATTCTTATCCTCTCTGTGTAATCCGAGCTTCAATTCTTCTACCCACTCTTACTGAAGAGAATCTTTGTTGAAAAACAAACCCAATTTGTAAAGGGAATCAGGAGTAGTCCTGTAGAATACTAATAAGGAGAAGTCCTGGAGAATACTTGAAAGGAGAAGTCCTGAGAATACTAGGAGAAGTTCTGTATAATACTTGATAGGAGAAGTCCTTCTAATACTGGGAGAAGTCCCTGAGAATACTTAGTGGAGGAAAGGTTTCAGAATTGAACAAGGGCTGCGTAGTGGCATTTTATGGCAATCAAAACCCACTACCATGAATGAAGAAGGAAGAAAAAGCTTGAAGATGAAGAAGCAGCGTCCCAACGCTCCAGCGTTGGGATCCCAGCGCCCAAGCGTTGGAAAGCCAACGCTCAAGCGCTGAGCCTCGGACAAAAAGTGGATTTTTAATGCATCCTAGCGCCCAAGCGTTGGGAATGCCAGCGCTCAAGCGCTGGAGGCTGGATTTTTACTATAAATAGGACCCTTTTCTTCACTTGTAAAGCACACCATCTTAGAATACAACAAGTATTCTCTCTTTCTCCCTCTTGAGCATTGTTCCTAGGACTTGTGGGAAGCCATATTTGAGCTCCTATCCAGGGTAATTCAATGATTCCTTTAGCCATGCTTGGCTAATTCTTCTTTAAGTTTCTTGGGTTGTAGTAGTTTATATTTATGTTTTAGTTTGTTTTTACCTTTCTGAATATTACTTCTATTTCATGTTTTATTTCCTTGTTCTTCATTCATCTTATGCGCAAAAGATTTATTGCTTATTACTTATACGAATGGAAATTGGTAAGTAGTAAGGGACCTAGGACTTAAAAAAGGTTATAAGTATACTTCACTAAGGAATTAGGAAGGACGTAACTTTATGTTGGCCTGAATTTCTTCTTCATCTTCTTCTCTAGTTAACTAAGTTGCAAGGAATTGAATTTAGTAATTAGAAAGAAAGTTCTACAATGTGTAAGGAATTAACTTGTAGATACACTAGGCTATAGCATCATGAAATTAGATTTAAAATTCAGAAATTGAGTAGGAACGTACTAGCATATTATATAGACTATGTAAACCAACCCAAGAGCTTATTCTCTATCATCTTATTTTCTTTTATTTCATTGCTATTCCATGTGCTACCTTAAACAAACTTTCATCAAATGTTTCTTTTTAATTTTCTTGTTTAAGTACTAAATTTTATAATAATAAGAACACCTATCCCTTGGGTTCGATCTTTTTATTACGCGATAGTTAATCATACACTTGCGATTTTCCTTATCAAGTTTTTGGCGCCGTTGCCGGGAATAGGTTCTTGTCAAGTTCTTATTTTTATTTTATTTAGTACTTCTTGTCTATATATAAAAAAAAAGAAAAAAATATATTAAAAAACAAAATAAAAAATTGTATTGAGTAGGTGCTATTAACTTCTTTGGCTTGTTTGCATGGTAGGACATTTTGAATTGGACCCTGAAATTGAAAGAACTTTGCATCGCAGATTAGTGGAGCAAAGGAGATTAGCAAGGGCCATGGCTGAAACACAAGCTCAAATGGAGGAGCGCCTCCTTGCTGAATACAATGCAAGGTTAGAAGATGAAGTCCAAGCTAGACTTCAAAGGTTGAGAGAGGAGGAGGAATAGCAGAATGCTAACCGCTCTCTTCGTGATATCACAGCTCCCCAGGTAGATTACAATTTTGAAGGGAGTATTGTGGTTCCGGAGGATTCTTTGCCAAATTTCCAGATTCCTCCACACTTCATCTCTTTGGTTAGTCAAAACCAATTTGGTGGAAGTGTCAATGAAGACTGCCATACACATCTGGAGCGATTCACCAGGCAGTGCTCCACCTTAAGGAGAAATGATGCACACTTGGATACGGTAAGACTTATGCTGTTTCCATTTTCCTTAAGAGATGTGGTAGAGGAGTGGCTATCTTCTCAACCACTCAGAAGCATTACTTCATGGGATGATTTGGCTGAAAAATTCACGGCCAAATTTTTTCCTTACAACCGCATAAGGAAGTTGAAGCAGGAAATCAACTCCTTCATTCAACAAGATGCTGAAAACCTGTATGAGACATGGGAGAGGTTTAAGGGACTTCTCAGAAGGTGCCCAGGTCATTACATCTCTATTGCAGATCAGGTAGAGAAATTTTATGCTGCTTTGAATGATTATACCAGGGACAAGCTGGATACTGCAGCAAGTGGGGCATTCGATGCTTTGCCACCACAGGGAGCTCTTGATTTAATCAACAAACTTGCTGCAAGAGCTGCTCATTCAAACCAGGACCGGGCAATAAGGAAAGGTATTTATGAGGTTGATTCTTTTGAGTCCATTGTTGCTTCAAATAAACTTCTATCCAGGAAAGTTGATGCAATGGTCAAAAGAATGGAGGGGGTTCAACTGAGCCCAGAGGAGGCTGAATTAGAAGCTGAGGTAAAAGCTATGGGGAATTTTCAAAATTCCTATGGTAACACCTATAACCCAAGCTTGAGAAACCACCCCAATTTTTCTTGGAGGGATCAAGGGGGTGGTCAAGGAGAAGTCAGGCAACAATTTCAGGGGCCATTCCAGAGTCAGAGGCCACCAATGCCTTTGAATCCAAACCAGGGAAGAAAGAGTTTGGAAGAAATTGTTGGTGAAATAGGCCAACAAACTGTGCAATTCATGAACGAGACCAGGACAAGTGCTAAGAATCATGAAGCCTCCATTAGAAATTTGGAGGTCCAGGTAGGCCAGTTGGCCAAGACCATCTCAGAAAGGATCCCAGGTACTTTCCCGTCTGATACTCTTGTCAATCCAAAGGAAAATGTTGAGAATGTTTCTGCCATCACTCTTAGGAGTGGTAAGACTATGCCCGAAAGGGTAGTGGAAATTGAACAAGAGGTAAGTGGTGAAGAAAAAGAAAAGGAGAGGAGTGTGCCTATTGTTGTTGAAAAAATTGCTGAAAATGTAATTCCTCCTTCTAAGAAAATTGGCAAAGTTCCATTTCCTAAAGCTTTAAAAAAGAATTTGGAAAAACATTTCTCAAAATTTCTTGAGATTTTCAAAAGACTTCAAATTAACATTCCATTTTCTGAAGCTTTGGAACAAATGCCAATTTATGCTAAATTTATGAAGGACATTTTATTTAGAAGGAGGAAATTGAGTGAGATGGATGAAACTGTAATGTTAACTGAGGAGTGTTCAGCTATGGTTTTAAGGAAGTTGCCCCAAAAGTTGAAGGATCCGGGGAGCTTTACTTTACCCGTGGAAATTGAGGGACTACCAAATGCAACAGCTCTTTGTGATTTAGGAGCTTTTATAAACCTCATGCCATTCTCCATGTTTAGGAAATTGGACATCGGAGAGGCCACTCCTACTTTGATGTGTTTACAATTGGCGGACAGGTCAATTAAATACCCCTATGGGGTGGCTGAAGATGTTCTGGTAAGGGTTGACAAGTTTGTTTTCCCGGTTGATTTTGTGATTCTTGATATGGAAGAAGACTCCAAGGTACCATTGATTCTTGGGCGGCCATTCCTTGCTACAGGAAACGCCAAGATTAATGTGGCAGAAGGCCTCCTATCTTTGAAGGTAGGGGATGAAAAAGTGAAGTTTTATGTTTTCCGTACTTGTAAGCACTATGAGTCTGAAGGAGAGGATGAGTTCAAAGATGATGTTTGTAGCAAGAAAAGAATAAGTACCCCCAATTGATTAAGGGGAAGGGTCTATCTCGGACCTTAACAATGAGCTGGTTGGGAGACAACCCAACTTAGGATAGTTTAAATTTCTGTCTTTTTAATTTTCTGCATCACCCTTGTAAATAAATAAAAGAAAGAAATTCTATGTTTTTGCTGCAGGAGGGGCCAGCGCTCAGGCGCTGGAGGCCAACGCTTAAGCATTAGGCCCCTGTTTAAAGTCCCCTGGTTCCAACGTTGTCCAACGCTTCAGCGTTGGGGGCCAGCGCTCATGCGCTAGGCCCCTGGAATCTTCAGTTTTATTTTTCATTTTTCCAGCGCCATAGCGTTGGAAACCCAGCGCTTAGGTGCTGCGACCTCTGATGCCCAGTTTTTATTTTAATTCCAGCGCCCAAGTGTTGGCATCCCCAACGCTCAAGCGCTGGAGCTCGGGCAGTTTGCTGTTTTTGCTTTTGTTTGTTGTTTTTAGTTTTTAATAAATTTTGTGTTCATCATTTTCTGAAAAATTTTAGATTCTTTGAGTTTTCCCTTGTTTCTACACTGGTTTTAATTTTTGGGAACTCAAGAATTCTTGTTTTTAGGGTGGACACAAATTTTCAACCCATGATCTTGTTTGTGCTGATTTTGGAACTAACAAGTCAAGCAAGCTTCTGCTTGTAAGACTTTTGTTTGTTCATTGTTACAAGATAGGTACCAAAAGGAGGAAGAGCCCTCTTGAACTTAAGTGTTCAAATTGATTTTTACATTGAGGTTCCCTTGGACCTTTGTGGAAATTTGTTACTATACCAGCTTCTTAGTTTTTGTTTTTATAGCTTTTAGTTTTTATTTTTAGTTTTTCTATTTTATTTTTGCATGAGTCTTGAATATATTATCCATTCTGAATGTTGCTATAGCTTTGTGAAATGCTTTATCTGATTGAACTGCTTTGTGAAAAGGTTCTATGTTTTTGAGCAGTTAGGATAGCATGCTGTAGAAAGGATTTTTGATATCTTGATTGTTTTGGTTGTTGGCAAAGTCTTTTTCTGAGTTCTAAAAAGGGTACCACTTACCCTATCTTTTTCTGAGAGTTGAGGTCTCTGAATTCTTGATTGTGAAATTTTTCTGCCTTGTGTTACATGTTGATTGGAGTTTTGTATACTTTGTGAGTTGAGAAGAGATTATAGGCATTTTTGAAAACTCAGATTTTTGCTTGAAATGTTATATCCACTAGTAGCCCCTTTTGAGCCTTAAAAGAGTCATTCTTTGGAGCCTACTTTGTGTGATAATTCTTAAAGTTGTTATTGTGATTCATGTGCTGAAAATGTTAGAGCTATGTTTGTGGGTTTCTCTCTAAAAAAGAAGGAAAAAATAAGGTATGTGCCTTAGGAAAAAAAAAAGAAAAAAAATAATGAAGTAGTGGGGTGAGAAAGAGTATGAGGGGAGTAAAATTCAAGTCATTCATCCTATACATTCCACTACTTTTTTCAAAAAAAAAAAAAAGAAAAGAAAAATTGAGAGAACCCTTGTGTGAATTGTTTAAGCTCTTAGTCAGAAAAATCACTTAACAACAGGTTCTGAGTCAGCCACTAGAGTTGCCAATTTCTTGAAATCCACACCTTAAATTGTTCAACCCTTTTGGCCAAGTTACAACCTTAAAGATCTCTTCAACATCACTTGGTTGCTTTACTTCAGTTTTGATTTGAATTATAGGCAGGATTATTGAGCTTTCTTGTTTTTCATGGAGAATATCATTTTGTGAGCTTTATTGGTGAACTCAAACATGTTAAAAGCCAAGCCTAACTTTCTTCATTCTATATTTGTAAACATGCATGTCTTCCTTTTCTGCTAAGCTTTCTTTGAAAGGATTTTTGTGCTTCAAGTTGTAATCAGATAAACTTTCTCAAAACTCAGGGATGAGTTTTTCTTTAAGTTTTGTCGCTTGAGGACAAGCTGTCGTTGGGTATAGTGGTGTGATGAGTGGATTTTATATGATGTTTTTAGGTAGTTTTTAGTCTTTTTATTTTATTATTTTTGAGTCACATATAGTTTTTTTTATTGTTTTTATGTAGATTTTATATTTATTTTGCATTTTGCATGTAGATTAGATTTTATTTGTTTTTCTAGCTCTATTTTATATTTTTAGGAATTTTTCTAGTTATTTTATATTTTTAGAAAAAGCTGGTTTAGTTATCATTTTTGTCCAGGGACCAATATGTAAAGTTTCAGGAAATTAGGGACTAAATTGTAAAAGTTCAAGAGTGGAGGACTTAAAGTGAAGATTGAGAGAATAAGAGTGCTTGAATTGAAGTGCTAACCAAGAGAGGACCAAAAGTGGAAAAGAAGAATATGAAGAATCACTCTCTAATTTAGCACATGGAAAATAATGTTGAAAGAATTGATGTTAGTGGAGGAAAGGTTTCAGAATTAAACAAGGGCTGAGTAGTGGCATTTTATGGCAATCAAAACCCACTACCATGAATGAAGAAGGAAGAAAAAGCTTGAAGATGAAGAAGCAGCGTCCCAACGCTCCAGCGTTGGGATCCCAAAGTGGATTTTTAATGCATCCTAGCGCCCAAGCGTTGGGAATGCCAGCGCTCAAGCGCTGGAGGCTGGATTTTTACTATAAATAGGACCCTTTTCTTCACTTGTAAAGCACACCATCTTAGAATACAACAAGTATTCTCTCTTTCTCCCTCTTGAGCATTGTTCCTAGGACTTGTGGGAAGCCATATTTGAGCTCCTATCCAGGGTAATTCAATGACTCCTTTAGCCATGCTTGGCTAATTCTTCTTTAAGTTTCTTGGGTTGTAGTAGTTTATATTTATGTTTTAGTTTGTTTTTACCTTTCTGAATATTACTTCTATTTCATGTTTTATTTCCTTGTTCTTCATTCATCTTGTGCACAAAAGGTTTCTTGCTTATTACTTATATGAATGGAAATTGGTAAGTAGTAAGGGACCTAGGACTTAAAAAAGGTTATAAGTATACTTCACTAAGGAATTAGGAAGGACGTAACTTTATGTTGGCCTGAATTTCTTCTTCATCTTCTTCTCTAGTTAACTAAGTTGCAAGGAATTGAATTTAGTAATTAGAAAGAAAGTTCTATAATGTGTAAGGAATTAACTTGTAGATACACTAGGCTATAGCATCATGAAATTAGAATTAAAATTCAGAAATTAAGTAGGAACTTACTAGCATATTATATAGACTATGTAAACCAACCCAAGAGCTTATTCTCTATCATCTTATTTTCTTTTATTTCATTGCTATTCCATGTGCTACCTTAAACAAACTTTCATCAAATGTTTCTTTTTAATTTTCTTGTTTAAGTACTAAATTTTATAATAATAAGAACACCTATCCCTTGGGTTCGATCTTTTTATTACGCGATAGTTAATCGTACACTTGCGATTTTCCTTATCAGCTTACTCCAGCACAAGAGGCTGTAGTCGAACGAAGAACGAAGAACACTGACACAAATCATCGCGAGCAACAACAGATGATTGGAATCCAAAAGTTCACCGACTTAGGTGAAAGAGATCTTGTGTCACCCAGATACCTTGAACTTCATCTCTACAAACATGTTAAGGTTGCCGGATTGAACTTGGTGCTGTTCCAAGAGTGGGAAAATCTTATGAAGATCTTAGAAACCCCCGTTCTTGAACCGGTGGTGAAAGAGTTCTACGAGTGTGCGGTGAAGATAAGTCATCTATTCATCAAGAGTAGATGCATGAGGGTTGTAACAGACGTTGGCCCTGGAGACATCGTCGTCACCCTTGATGTCGAAGTGAATGAAGGGGTCATCTACTCACCAAAGTGGGAAGCCTCAGCCATCAACCCTAACTGCATCTTGAAGGATGACCCCAAGACGCATGGAAATTACATCAACAATCTGGTTGACGAATGCAAGTTTCCTCATGCAGTACTCAGCAAGATTGTGATCCCAAAGGAGGGAGCTCGTGATATTGTAAACAAGTTATCTCACTGGGCACTCTACCAGATCATACACATGCAAAAGATCAACCTTCCGTACCTGATCCTTCACTGCATGGTAGGCACTATTGAGAGCCCAGTGTCATATCTTCACTATGGTGCACTCATTACAGCGATGATGGGAAAGAAAAGGCTCATTGACAAAGAGAAAATGAAAAATGAGTTCATGGAGCATGACTACGTCTATCCTACCCCCATCAAATTTGGGGATGTTCGCAAGATGAGGTTAGACATTGATACCTCTAGGGTTCCTGAAAATATGCTCACTGAATGGGAGAAGAAGAAGCAAAGAGGAAATGAAGAAACAGCACAAGCTAAGGAGGCAAGCTCGTCTCCTCCAAAAACCCGAGCCTCTAAAGCAAAGGAGGATGCCATTGATGACTCTCCTCCTCCTGCAAAGCGGCACTATATCTCTGACTCTGGAAAGATGACAGAGATAAAGCCTTCGTCCAACCCTAAGCCCAAACGAAGACGGCTAGTAAGGGGATATGAAGCAGTAACCACCGCCACCCAGCAATATATACCCTCTTCTGAACATGATGAATACGCTATGCCCATAGAAACCCTGGTGAAGAATATTAAGAAGACCACTCTGGAGCCCATTCCAGAAAACACTCAACCATCAGCTTATTTTGAAAAGTACCTTCCACATGTGCCAACTCTATTTCATGATTTTGTGGAAGATATTGCTGATGTTGAGGATGACGGTAACTGCGGTTACCGATGCATTGCTCAGTGGCTTGGGCGAAATGAAAATGAATGGTCTGCTATAAGGAAAAAGATTGTTAGAATCAAATAATTAAATGAATTATTATATTTTGATAATTAACAATTTCTTTAATATCTAATGACGTCAAAGATGAATTTCCAAACATAGTGAAAATTATCATGTACAGGAATAACCATCTCTGAAAGGAATGAATAAACATCATTGCCTTATCAAGAGAATTAGTCTGCCAGAAAAGTTCGTCCGATCACCTCGAAGGAAACAATGTCAAAGTTATACGAAGGAAAGCATTCTCGTACAAGACAATCCGATGGCGCATGAAAGGAAGATATTCAAGTACAAGATTGTCCGGTGACTCAAGAGAGATAAATCAACAGCTTCAAATGACCAGCATCTTCTCTCACGGTTACTTGAAGGAAATCTGCACACCCAAATCAAGCCTACTTGAAGCAGCTGAATCAGTCCGCTACCTGAATCTACAAAGATCAAATGGGAAGACTGTATTGTTTAAAGGTGAAAGAGCTTAACAACCTTGAAGAAACACCTTCTGCCTCGAAGCCTCTCTAGCATCATATAAAGGAGTTATGGATCAACTCTCTCAGATGGAGAACTTCAGTGAAGAACAAATAGAAAGAAAGAATTCAGTTCTCTAGGACAAGAATGATCTGTTCCTTAAAGAAGAACTGACTGAAGGAAATTCTTTTGCTAAAGCAAGCCACTCAATGACGGAATTTCAAGTATTCAATGGAGACTGCGTCTGCCAAAAGTCTATGGAAGAATCCGTCCGCCCAAGTATAAATTGTGACAAAGGTACAAAGATCAATAAGTGTGTCTTTGGAGGATATCAAGTCAACAGAAGCATTGAAGAAATTATTCTCCCTCTCTTGAATAATTACTTCTTTCCTCGTCTGCACATTTATCAAAGTTCTTGCAATCACAGAAAGAAAGATGGGACACAATTAATCCAATACTTCTTGGTCCCACTACTTCTCTGCTTTTCCTCAAATCAAGCTGACATCGCGAAATCAACGGAAAGAATCTCTGAGCATTGTAAACTCTCAACGGTCGAAATTCAAAATCTGACCAAGGCACGTGATAAGTATTAGCTGGGAAGCACTGGGGAAAAATGGTCAAAGAAAGCTTCACTGCTATTCCTCTACGCATTAAATACTGAAGGAATAGCTCAAAGCTACTTGCTCAGCATGGAGCCAGACGACATCAACCCAGATGAACTGATGATTTCCAGATCATATCTTACGCTTACAGAGAAACGTCAGATCGTGACCTACGCCTGCTGAGAGATGCAGAACAAGCCGTTATGTGCTTCCCGGAGAGGACGAAGCACTTCGGACAGGTTTTCTCTCCTGCTGAGGAGAATGAACAAAGATCTTCAACTGAATATATATATAGAGAAACCTGCTTCCGTAGCAACTTGGCGACTAGAACTAAATTGTACACATCTCAATCTAGTTCGTCCAAAGACCAAGGCAACCTTGGTTTCAACTCAGGAAACTTCAAGTCATATCCCAACCGGAGTTGAGTTGCTTATGTGTGTGGAAACCTTATAGAGTTTAACTCTCATCATATCCCACACACATAACTTAGAACAAGAGATCAACTTGCTTATGATCTCTCTGTTCTATAGGCTTCATTTCTTCTACCCACTCTTATCAAGAAGAGAATATTGTAGAAAAGAAAAACCCTGAAAAAGGTGTCAGGAGAAGTCCTGTATAATACTTGTAAGGAGAAGTCCTGATAATACTTGTAAGGAGGAGTCCTAACAATACTTGTAAGGTGAAGTCCTTCGAATACTTGATAGGAGAAGTCCTTAGAATACTTGCTGGGAGAAGTCCCTGATAATACTTGTACTATTTGTTGAAATAGTGAAAATCTTGGTGAAGCCAAGGACTGGACGTAGCCCTGTCGATTATGGGGGTGAACCAGGATAAAAACTATGTGTGCTTTACTGCTTCCTCGCTGCACATTTGTTCTTACTCTCATAAATAAATTATCTTGAAGAACAAATAATTAACTTTCAACATCCGTTAAATATTTCACGTATTCCTACTTATTTCATAGAATATCTTGTAATGAAAATAAATGAATTCTAACAGATGATTAATAAACAAATTTTTAGACAAGAAATTTAAAAATGGGTCACACAATTCAAACCCCCCCCCCTTTCTTGTGTGTTTCTTGCACCTTCAATTGGTATCAGAGCCTAACCACTCTGAAAAGCACTAACATCTTCACAGATGCAGAGTATAAAGATCTATGGAAGCACATGTTCTTCTCGAACAAACGCAACCATGATCCACATCATGGTGGAGGAAGGACATACTAAAGAATTCTATTCAAGAAAGGAATGGACCCTTTAAAGATAGATAGTTGCAGATAAATTGAGAAAAAGCAAAGAAATCTATGCTCATCCAAGAAGAGGAAACAAACGAAGAATTCCACCCTTGCAAGCATCAAAGGAGCACCTAACAAATTCTCTGCAAGGTTGATGAACTATGTAGCCACAAGAAATATAAATGAGGTAATCCTGATCTCATAAATATCAAACATCACTCATTTCCCTCTCTGCTTTACGTTAATCACATTAAATATGATAAAGAAAAGAGAAACCGAATTTCTTGTTTTCTGAATATAAGCAATTTCTATATATGACAAGCTCACATTCATTTGAAAGAAACCAAAATTATATCAATCTTCAAATTTGTATGAGTCATACTCTCTGAAGCATCATCATAGACGTCCAACAGTTTTTACGTACGTCCTCACTTATATATATATATACACGCATGAACATTTAAGTCTTGAAGATTTATCCTGTATCAAGTATAGCTCTCAAACACTAATGGTCACACTTCTGTGAGTAACCAACTAATCCACTGGACCCAGCAAAAGTATACAATAATTTCTGCTGCAGGAATTCATAGTGAAGAAACTCTCTGAAAAGAGAGTTAACAGAATCTGATTAAGCATGGAGGTCAAAAGAAGAAGAGATGAAGAAGGTTGTTGGACAACTCAAAACACATGTCATAGGATGAAACATGTCCACAATGAAGAAATGGTCTCACCCAGTAAATGGCAAAGAAATGATCAAGAAGATTAAACCTAGGAAGGACCCAAAGTTACTTTAAGAAATGAAGATTATCATCAAAGTTGATCGACGCAAAGGGAAATCACCGTGTGGTGGTTACACATCCAACGTGAGAAAGTCTAAGCCCACTCGAAAGGACACTACTAAAATAGTTCGTCTGGGGCCACAGGTAAACAGCTGTATCGTTCCACTTGATAAAAGCGTCCGTAAGACGCATTGAATCCTCAACTGCCATAACTGCACGTTTTTCTATTATTACTTAATGCGCATGTGATACTTGATATCTCACATCAAATGCGAAGCAATCATTCCATCTCACTAAACGAGTAAAAACTGTCCGCCTTCTAATCAACTTAAACAAAAGCGATTGAAAGCAAAAGCCTCACACTCACATTTCACTTGCATCTCAGAACTCTTGCTATTCTCTGCTTGCATTCTCTAACTTCCCTCTACAGAATTCTCAAATGGCACCTAAGAAGCAAACCGCTGTTAAGCCAAAACTCACTCAGGAACAAGAAGCCATCCTTGAACTAAGAAAGAAGAACGTTGAAGCTAACCGCTGTGAACAAGTCTCGAAGATTGGGGCTCAAAAGTTTGCTGACCTAGGTGAAAGGGAACTGGTCTCACCAAGGTATCTTGAACTGAATCGTTTCCAGTATGCAAAGGTCGCCGGACTGAATCTTGTCCTATTCCAAGACTGGGAACAACTTATGAAGGTATCTGAAACGCCTGTTCTTGAACCACTGGTAAAGGAGTTCTACCAGTGCGCTGTAAAGACGAACTCTCGAACCATCACGAGCAAATGTTTGAGAATAATTACAGAAATCTGCCCTGGTGATATTGCCTTAGTGCTGGACGTGGATGTGAAAGACGGAGTCCACTACTCCCCGAAGTGGGAAATCTCTGCAGTAGATGGTGATTGTATCTGGAAAGAAAACCTCAAAATACATGGAAACGCTGTCAACAACCTGGTGGAAGAATTCAAGTTTCCCCATGCCGTTCTCAGTAAAGTCTTCATTCCTAAAGAAGGTGCCAGAGATCTTGTGAACAAGATGGCACACTGGGCGCTTTACCAAATGAGCAACATGCAGAAGATCAACCTTCCCTCGCTGATCTTTCATCACATGGTGGGAGCGATTGAAAGCCCCGTGACAAATCTTCCCTATGGGGATCTTATTACAAAGATTATGGGAATGAAAGGACTGGTGACGGAGGAGAAACTCCAGAATGAATTTATCGCTCAGGATTACATCTATCCAACTCCCATCCGGTTTGGAGATGTCAAGCGGATGAACCTAAAGATTGACTTCTCCAAGGTTCCGAATAAAATGCTTTCCAAGTGGGAAAGGAAACAAGTGGAGGACAATGAAGAAGCTGAGCAGGGAAAAGAAACTCATCCCTCTCCTCCAAAGACAAGAGCTTCACGGATAAGAAAGCAAACTATCCCTATAGCACTGTCACTAGCTAAAAAGCGTGATGCTCTAGAATCTGAAGAGGCAGCCAAGGCCTTGCCAACACCTGCACCTCCAGCGAAAAGAAGACGCCTTGTGAAGGCTGCATCCAAACAGAACGCAACTTCGTCGGGTGATGATGAAGACTCCTTGCCAATTGCCAAGTTGGTTAGGAAAGTAAGAAAAGAACCTCTGAAGGTGATTCCTGAAAACAACCATCCCTCATCATCTCTCATGAGGTATCTTCCATATGTTCCCACGTTATTTCACGAATATGTGGAAGACATCATTGATGTGGTGGACGATGGAAACTGTGGCTTTCGCTGCATTGCACAGTGGCTTGGAGTAAACGAGAATGAGTGGCCTGCCATCAGAACTGAAATGAGGAAAGAACTCAAAATCAATCACTCCTTACTTGCTGGTGTAATGGAGTCTGAAAAGGATATTGAAAGAATAAGAGCTGCATTGAACTTGCCAACAGGAGAGTTGGCCTCATCTTCTAAATGGTTCACAGTTCCTGACATGGGACTGCTTGCTGCAAGTACATTCAAGATTATCCTGGTAACTTTGAGCTTAAAGGAGTCTTGCACTTATCTGCCCTTGGCTGGTCCAGCCTTCATTCTGCCAATCATTGCAGTCGTTTGCAACATTGATGATCATCATTGGGTTAGAGTGAAGCTAAGGAGTGATTCACCACTTCCTTACTGCACTCCTATGTGGGGACCCAATTGTAAGAAGAGTGCTAAAAGATGGGGAAAACATATCCATCCAAGGATATTGAAATATAGAGAGATTGTTGATCCTGAATATGTTCGACAACCCCAAAGTCTTCCAAGTCCGTCTGATAATGCATCCACTTCCAACAGCAATGGGATTCCACAGAACTCACAATCCCAACAAGAAGCTCCCTCGAGTCCAACTCCACAACCAAATTCATCTCAAGCCAAGAACTGCTCACCGGACGACAACTTGCTCAGTACAGAAAAGGAAACTGCAACATGCGCAGTAAACAAAGAAGCAGAAGGATCAGTGGTTCAGGAGGAACTTCGTCCGTCTGCAACAAAGAAAGGTGTCTTGAAAGAGAACACAAAGAAGCAGACCAAGTCAAGTGCATCAAAGAAGAGTCAGCCCAGAGAAAAGAAGCAAAAGAGTGAAGCTGAAAATCTAAGTGATCATGTCAATGATCCCGAAATATCTCTGAATGAGATATTGGCATCCCAACAGAAGACCACAACATCCACCACATCCATCAAGCCTTCCCAGAACACAGCAAGAGTCTTTCTTGCTCATGTTCCAAGAAGGACCCGTCAGACGGTATCTTCTTCTAACTTGCAGATTCCCAGGATGCTGACTATGGATAACGCTGCATATGCTCCACACTTGCTGATGAAGTCTCTGGGGTACAACTTCTGCCTGCAAGCTCGACTTTGGGCTCCTCCTTCTATAGATGCATACGGATTGCATTCGCGACAAGGTCCAGGTATGATATATTTCATCATGAGTGGGAAGTGTTTGTTTCCAGACCGGTTCATTCAAGTACCATTCCATTTGGAGTAATCCATAATGTCGAAAGTATTATAGTTCAACATGGATCATGGTTGCTTCTGTGAAGAAGGTCTTGCTCCTGACCCTGGCTGTGGTTTTGATGACGACAAACTCATCAACAAAAAGAAGAAAAGAAGACTTCAAAGAAACAAGCGCTACAAGTCCATCAACAGTCTAGAAGTCTTAGTATTAGGTGAGTGATGAGTGGATTTTATATGATGTTTTTAGGCTATTTTTAGTCTTTTTATTTTATTATTTTTGAGTCTCATGTAGGTTTTTTATTGTTTTTATGTAAATTTTATATTTATTTTGCATTTTGCATGTAGATTAGATTTTATTAGATTTTCTAGCTTTATTTTATATTTTTAGGAATTTTTCTAGTTATTTTGTATTTTTAGAAAAAGCTGGTTTAGTTACCATTTTTGTCCAGGGACCAATGTGTAAAGTTTCAGGAAGTCAGGGACCAAATTGTAAAAGTTCAAAAGTGGAGGACTTAAAGAGGAGATTGAGAGAATATGAGGGCTTGAATTAAAGTGCTAACCAAGGGAGGACCAAAGTGAAAAAGAAGAATATGAAGAATCACTCTCTAATTTAGCACATGGAAAAAATGTTTAAAGAATTGATGTTAGTGGAGGAAGGGTTTCAGAATTAATCAAGGCTGGTTAGTGGCTTTTTATGGCCATCAAAACCCACTACCATGAATGAAGAAGGAAGGAAAAGCTTGAAGATGAAGAAGCAGCGTCCCAGCGCTCATGCGTTGGGATCCCAGCGCTCCAGCGCTGGGGTTCTGACTAGATGATGAGTCAGATGGTGACCCAGCGCCCAAGCGTTGGAAAGCCAGCGCTCAAGCGCTGGGCCTCGGACAGAAAGTGGATTTTTAATGCATCCTAGCGCCCATGCGTTGGGAATTCCAGCGCTGAAGCGCTGGAGGCTGGAATTTTACAATAAATAGGACCCTTTTCTTCACTTGTAAGACACACCTTCATAGAATACAACAAGTATTCTCTCTTTCTCCCTCAAAGATCATTGTTCCTAGGACTTGTGGGAAGCCATACTTGAGCTCCTATCCAGGGTAATTCAATGATTCTTTTAGCCATGCTTGGCTAAATTCTTCTTTAAGTTTTTGGGTTGTTTTAGTTTATAATACATGTTCTAGTCTTTTTCTACATTTCTGAATTTTATTTCCATTCATGTTTTATTACCTTATGCTTTATTTCTATCTTGTGGATCCCAAGAGGTTTTGCTTATTACTTATTACATAAGGCCATTTGGTGAGTAGTAAGGGAACTAGGTAATAAGAAAGGTTATAAGTATACTTCGCTAAGGAATTAGGAAGGACGTAACTTTATGTTGGCCTGAACATCTTCTTCATCTTCTTCTTTAGTTAACTAGGTGCCAAGGAATTGGGTTTAGTAATTAAAAAGAAAGATCTACAATGCTTAAGGAATTAACTTGTAGTTACACTAGGCTATAGCATCATGATAATGGTTTTATAATTCAGGAATTTAGTAGGAAAATTCTAGCATGTTTTTATAGACTATGTAAACCAACCCAAGAGCTTAATGTTCATCATCTCTTTATTCTATTATTTTATGCTATTGTTTCTTTCTAGTTCTCAAACCAACAACAAATTTACATCTTTTTATTTTTCTTTTTTAAGTACTAAACTTAATATTAACAAGAACACCTATCCTTTGGGTTCGAACATTTTTATTACGCGATAGTAAATCGTACACTTGCGATTCCGTTATCAGTGAGTTATGCTTCCAAAGGTCTATTAAAGCATAAAGGCTCTTAAAACACCTAATCTAATCAAGCTAAGTGTTTTCATAACTTAAAAGAAGAAGAAAACCTTAAGCCAGTCTCAAAAGATCAAGTTTCTGGAAAATGGACTTCTGTGTAATCGATTGCAGCTTTATGGTAATCGATTACACCTAGGCAAGTAATTGTTAGTACAGATAGCAACCTGAGAGGGGGGGGTGAATCAGTGTTGCCCCAATTTTCGCCTTATTGAAATTGTTACTTTCAAGTTTATGATGATCACAAATTGATCGTTGTGATTGCAGCGGATATGAACAATACTTGAAAGTAAATGTGAAGGATAAAGAGAATCACACACAAGATTTATCCTGGTTCGCCTTCAATCCACTGAAGACTACGTCCAGTCCCTCAAGAAAACCCCTTGAGGATTTTTCCACTATTGATAAGAATTTCTTACAAGTTCCTAACCCAAGGACCCCAAGAACTTCTACCAATATCCTGTGAAAGCAAACCGCTTTCAACAGCCCCTGAAAGCAAACCGCTTTCAGTTCCTGAAGGCAAACCACCCTCAGACCTTGAAGGCTAAACCACTGATGAGTGGATTTTATATGATGTTTTTAGGTTATTTTTAGTCTTTTTATTTTATTATTTTTGTGTCACGTTTAGGTTTTTTATTGTTTTTATGTAGATTTTATATTTATTTTGCATTTTGCATGTAGTTTAGATTTTATTAAATTTTCTAGCTTTATTTTATATTTTTAGGAATTTTTCTAGTTATTTTGTATTTTTAGAAAAAGCTGGTTTAGTTATCATTTTTGTCCAGGGACTAATATGTAAAGTTTCAGGACGTCAGGGACCAAATTGTAAAAGTTCAAGAGTGGAGGACTTTAAGTGAAGATTGAGAGAATATGAGGGCTTGAATTGAAGTGCTAACCAAGAGAGGACCAAAGTGAAAAAGAAGAATATGAAGAATCACTCTCTAATTTAGCACATGGAAAAAATGTTTAAAGGAATTGATGTTAGTGGAGGAAGGGTTTCAGAATTAAACAAGGCTGAGTAGTGGGTTTTTATGGCATTCAAAACCCACTACCATGAAGAAGGAAGGAAAAGCTTGAAGTTGAAGAATCAGTAGCCAGCGCTGCAGCGCTAGAACCCAGCGCTCAAGCGCTGGGTCTCGGTCTGGTAGTGGGATTTAATTGCTCCCTAGCGCCCAAGCGTTGGGAATGCTGGCGCTGAAGCGTTGGAGGCTGGATTTTTACTATAAATAGGACCCTTTTCTTCACTTGTAAAACACACCTTCATAGAATACAACAAGTATTCTCTCTTTCTCCCTCAAAGATCATTGTTCCTAGGAATTGTGGGAAGCCAAACTTGAGCTCCTATCCAGGGTAATTCAATGATTCTTTTAGCCATGCTTGGCTAATTCTTCTTTTAAGTTTTTGGGTTGTTTTAATTTATAATTCATGTTCTAGTTTTCTTTTACATTTCTGAATAATATCTTCTATTCATGTTTTATTTCTTTGTTCTTCATTAATCTTTATGCGCAAAAGATTTCATGCTTTCTACTTATTCATAAGGCCATTTGGTAAGTAGTAAGGGAAATAGGAAATAAAAAAGGTTATAAGTATACATTTCTTAAGGCTATAAGGATGGACGTAGCTTTGTGTTGGCCCGAATTTTCTCTTCATCTTCTTCTCTAATTAACTAATAACCAAGGCTATGGAGTTAGTAATTAGGTAAGAAAGTTCTACATTTCTTAAGGCTATTAGGATGTAGAAATTTAGGCTATAGCACCATGAATATGAATTTAAAGTTCAGAAATTTAGTAGGAGTTTTCTAGCTTATTTTATAAATTATGTAAATCAACCCAAGAGCTTAAATTCTCTCATCTTATTTGCTTTATTATTTTATGCTATTACTTTCTTCTTGTCATAAACCAAACATCAACCATATCATTTTATTTTCTTTGCACAAGTACTAAATTATATAATAATAAGAACACCTATCCCTTGGGTTCGATCTTTTGTATTACGCGATAGTAAATTGTACACTTGCAATTTCATTATCAACCACCTTCAATGAGAACCCTGAAAGTAAACCACTTTCAGTGACAACAACCCTTCACCGAATACCACGGTGAAAAACTCAATCTTACAGAAAGAGATGAAGAAGATATTACAATTGGCTGTTTCAATCCTTTAACACACAATTGGATTGAACATGAGAAATTATGCTTTAAGGCTTTTAAGCATAATACAATTCTGAGTTCTTCAAGATATGAACAACTAATGTGTTCTTGTAAACATGAAGATCATGAACTCAGAATTTAGGCTCCAAAAGATTTAAGTTCTAAAAGATGAACTAATTTTGAAAGAGCTTTGGCCTAATGTGTTTTTCTCATGTGAAATGTGTATATTTCGTGTGTGTTGTGTGTTCTGTGTTTTCTGGACTCAAATGGTCTTTATATAGGCAAGGGAAACGTCCTTGAACCATCACAACCCTTTTCAAAAGGTTTGGGACACAATGGTTCATGAAAAGATGCACTTTTTCGTTCTGGTAATCGATTACCATACTTAGTGTAATCGATTACACAAGTGACCGTTTCAGTTTGAATTTGAATTTCAAACATGTAATCGATTACAAGACTGGAGTAATCGATTACTTGCCTTGGTGTAATCGATTACACAAAAGCCCATTTTCCAGAAACTTGATCTTTGAGACTAGCTTAAGGTTTTCTACTTCTTTTAAGTTATGAAAACTCTTAGCTTGATTAGATTAGGTGTTTTAAGAGCCTTTATGCTTTAATAAACCTTTGGAAGCATAACTCACCTAATTCTAAGACTTCTAGACTAATGATGGACTTGAGTGCTTGATTCTTTGAAGTCTTCTTTTCTTCTTTTTGTTGATGAGTTTGTCGTCATCAAAACCACAGCCAGGGTTAGGAGCAAGACCTTCTTCACAATCTCCCCCTTTTTGATGATGGCAAACACATTCTTGATACTTGAAGATCATTTATGCATTCTTGATGCTTAACTCCCCCTATTTGATGGAATTTAGTATTTCTGATTTTTCTCTCCCCCTTTCTAATGTACTTGTTAAATTCCTGCATATGATCTTTAAAAGCACAGAACCTTTCTCCCCCTTTTGACTTCATCAAAAAGAAGAAAAGGCCAAAAATGTACAGGCATACACACAAGTATATATTGAAACATAAAGCATGGGGGGTGTAGGGGTAAATAAGTAAAACATGAACAACCGGCACTTATATATATATATATATATATATATAAGAAGACAAATACATTAGTTATACATAGTAAGGCATATCAAACATATGTAGCAGAGGGATTACAACAAATAGATAGAGCCATTTTGCTAAAATAGGGAAATCCTAATAGTAAGTAGATAACTATATAGAGACACAAGACTTCAGAACTTAGGTTTGACTATAATCCTCAGAGTGCTCAGAAGGGTCAAGTTCTTGAAGGCTCTCAATCTCTTTACGCATGAAGGAGTGCACGGCCTCTATGCGATTTTCCACAAGTATAAAGCGAGACCGAATGGTATCCTCCAGTTGGCCCAACTTCTGAGACAGACGGAGTGACAAGATATCCATCCTTTCTAGTATAACCTTGGTTTCTTGTGAGAAACTTGAAGGAATGGTATAAAAGGGAGATAATCCAGCCGATGCAGCATTGGTTTGAACATCAATGCGATAGCGAGACAACACCAAAGGATCTGTGGAGGTTTCCCTTCGAGGAACATTGATTGGAGAGGAGACATTTGAAGGACGTGGAAGAGATCCCATGGCGAAACAAGACTTAGAAGAAGAAGAATTGTATATGAAGGAACGTAGGCAAAGAGGCAGAGGACAAATGCTGATTTTATAGAGAAAATCGTGCGTGTAATCGATTACGGTAGTTAAGGTAATCGATTACAGCAGTTGTAAATTTGAAAACTTTTCAAATTTTTGAACATGTAATTGATTATGGAAGTTATGATAATCGATTACTCGGATAATTCTATTAAGCATGAGGACTTAGAACATGGATAATCGATTATAGGGCCTATAGTAATCGATTACTAGGACATTTTTGTGAGTTCTAGGCTCTAGAATCCTATGTAACACATTTTTATAAAAATATTTAAGCACAAAATGCATATGAATATATAATTATCATAAGGCTTATGCATATAACATGTTACCTTAAATGTCATGCTCATCTAATATTCCTAATTCTCTTCTTATTTTGAAAAATGAATCTTTAGGAAGAGGTTTAGTAAAGATGTCTGCTAACTGATTATGTGTATCCACAAATGAAATCTCAATATCTTTCCTCATAACATGATCTCGAAGAAAATGATGTCGTATATCAATATGCTTAGTTCGAGAATGCATGATAGGGTTTTTAGTGAGATTAATGGCACTTGTGTTGTCACATTTAATTGGAATGCAGCCCAGCTCTAAGCCATAATCTTTGAGTTGTTGTTTGAGCCATAGAGTTTGTGCACAACAACTTCCTGCAGCAATGTATTCTGCTTCTGCAGTACTTAGAGCAACACATGCTTGTTTCTTACAAGACCATGAAACAAGAGCATTTCCTAATAGGTGACAAGTACCACTTGTACTCTTTCTTTCAGTTTTACAACCAGCATAATCAGAATCAGAATATCCAATCAAATCACTAACACTTCCTGATAATGAAATTGCAAGTGTACAATTTACTATCGCGTAATAAAAAATGTTCGAACCCAAAGGATAGGTGTTCTTGTTAATATTAAGTTTAGTACTTAAACAGAAAAATTAAAAAGATGTATATTTGTTGTTGGTTTGAGAACTAGAAAGAAACAATAGCATAAAATAATAGAATAAAGAGATGATGAACATTAAGCTCTTGGGTTGGTTTACATAGTCTATAAAAACATGCTAGAAATTTCCTACTAAATTCCTGAATTATAAATCCATTATCATGATGCTATAGCCTAGTGTAACTACAAGTTAATTCCTTAAGCATTGTAGATCTTTCTTTTTAATTACTAAACCCAATTCCTTGGCACCTAGTTAACTAAAGAAGAAGATGAAGAAGTTGTTCAGGCCAACATAAAGTTACGTCCTTCCTAATTCCTTAGTGAAGTATACTTATAACCTTTTTTATTACCTAGTTCCCTTACTACTCACCAAATGACCTTATGTAATAAGTAATAAGCAAAACCTCTTGGGATCCACAAGAAAGAAATTAAGCATAAGGTAATAAAACATGAATGGAAATAAAATTCAGAAATGTAGAAAAAGACTAGAACATGTATTATAAACTAAAACAACCCAAAAACTTAAAGAAGAATTAGCCAAGCATGGCTAAAAGAATCATTGAATTACCCTGGATAGGAGCTCAAGTATGGCTTCCCACAATTCCTAGGAACAATGATCTTTGAGGGAGAAAGAGAGAATACTTGTTGTATTCTATGAAGGTGTGTCTTACAAGTGAAGAAAAAGGTCCTATTTATAGTAAAAATCCAGCCTCCAACGCTTGAGCGCTGGCTTTCCCAACGCCTGGGCGCTAGGATGCATTAAAAATCCACTTTCTGTCCGAGGCCCAGCGCTTGAGCGCTGGCTTTCCAACGCTTGGGCGCTGGGTCACCATCTGACTCATCTGGGATCCCAACGCTTGAGCGCTGGGACGCTGCTTCTTCATCTTCAAGCTTTCCCTTCCTTCTTCATTCATGGTAGTGGGTTTTGATGGCCATAAAAAGCCACTAACCAGCCTTGATCAATTCTGAAACCCTTCCTCCACTAACATCAATTCCTTTAAGCATGTTTTCCATGTGCTAAATTGGAGAGTGATTCTTCATATTCTTCTTTTTCACTTTGGTCCTCCCTTTGTTAGCACTTCAATTCAAGCCCTCATATTCTCTCAATCTTCACTTCAAGTCCTCCACTCTTGAACTTTTACAATTTGGTCCCTGACTTCCTGAAACTTTACACATTGGTCCCTGGACAAAAATGATAACTAAACCAGCTTTTCCTAAAAATATAAAATAACTAGAAAAATTCCTAAAAATATAAAATAAAGATAGAAAAACACAAAAAACCTAATCTACATGCAAAATGCAAAATAAATATAAAATCTACATAAAAACAATAAAAAAACCTACATGAGACTCAAAAATAATAAAATAAAAAGACTAAAAAGACCCTAAAAACATCATATAAAATCCACTCATCACTTCCCTTGGGATACCACAATCCAACATTTGTAGTTCCTTTCAAATATTAGAAAATACGTTTAACAGAACTCAAATGTGATTCCCTAGGAGATGCTTGATATCTAGCACATAGACACACACTAAACATAATATCAGGTCTACTTGCAGATAAGTATAAAAGAGATCCGATCATACCTCTATATTTGGTAATATCTACTTGATTACCGAATTCATCTTGATCTAAATATGTGTTAGACCCCATAGGTGTGGCTATGGCTTTGCAATCATCCAAATCATATTTCTTTAATAGTTCCTTGCAAAATTTTGATTGGTTGATGAATATTCCATCACTTGATTGCTTGATTTGCAAACCAAGAAAGAAATTTAATTGTCCCATCATGGACATTTCAAATTCTTCTTGCATCATGTTAGAGAAATCCTTACAAAGAGATTCGTTAGTTGCACCAAAGATAATATCGTCAACATAAATTTGAACTAATAAGGTATTACCTTTGGTTCTTTTGATGAACAAGGTTGTATCAGCGTTACCCTTCTGAAATCCTTTATCACAAAGGAAAGTACTTAATCTATCATACCATGCACGAGGGGCTTGCTTAAGACCATAGAGTGCCTTCTTTAATCTGAAGACATGTGAAGGAAACTTTGGATCTTCAAATCCTGGAGGTTGCTTCACATAGACTTCTTCTTGAATGTATCCGTTCAGGAAAGCACTTTTGACGTCCATTTGGTATAGTGGGAAATTTAAAGAACAAGCATACGCCAATAACAGTCTTATGGCTTCCAACCTTGCTACTGGTGCATAAGTTTCATCAAAATCTATGCCTTCTTCTTGATTATACCCTTGAGCAACTAATCTCGCTTTGTTCCTAACTATAATACCATTTTCATCTAACTTATTCCTGAATACCCACTTTGTTCCAATAACATGTTTATCACTAGGCTTAGGGACAAGTTCCCAAACTTGATTCTTTTCAAATTGGTTTAGTTCTTCTTGCAATGCTACAATCCAATATTCATCTTCTAGAGCATCATTTACTTTTGATGGTTCTATCTGAGAGACGAAGGCCATATTTAAAACTGAATCATTTAAGCGTAGCCTTGTAGAAACGCCTCTAGAAATATCACCAATAATATTATCAACTGGGTGATCCCTATGGGTTCTCCATTCTTTTGGAAGTTGATAAGTATTACTTTCAATGTGCTCTTCTTGTATTGGATTCTGATCTCCATCCTTTTGAGAATCTTCATTTATAATGATGTCATCTTCTTCACTATCTGGAAGATTGACTTTATCTTCTATTGAAGATTTAGATTCATCAAAAGTAACATGTATGGATTCTTCCACAGATAGAGTTTTCTTGTTAAAGACTCTATATGCTTTACTTGTCAAAGAATACCCAAGGAATATACCTTCATCAGATTTTTCATCAAACTTTCCAAGGTTTTCCTTTCCATTATTCAAGACAAAGCATTTTGATCCAAAAGCATGTAGATGAGAGATGTTTGGTTTCCTTCCTTTGTAGAGTTCATAGGGTGTTTTCTTAAGGATAGGTCTAATAAGAACTCTATTGGAAACATAGCAAGCAGTACTTACAGCATCAGCCCAGAAATATTTAGGGAGACTTGATTCACTCAGCATGGTTCTTGCTAATTCCTCAAGTAATCTATTCTTTCTTTCTACTACACCATTTTGTTGTGGTGTTCTCGGAGTAGAGAAATTATGTGATATTCCATTTTCATCACATAGTTCTTGGAATTGTTGATTCTGAAATTCTCCACCATGATCACTTCTTATAGAAGAGATCTTTAAAGACTTCTCATTTTGAACAAGCCTTGCATATCTTTTGAATGCATTGAAGGCTTCATTCTTATGAGGAAGAAATAAAGTCCATGTAAATCTAGAGAAATCATCAACAATAACAAGTGCATAGAAATTACCTCCGAGGCTTTTAGTTCTAGATGGTCCGAACAAATCCATATGTAACAATTGAAGGGGTCTTGAGGTCGAAACTATGTTCTTTGGTTTGAAGGATGTTCTGGTTTGCTTCCCTTTTTGACATGCATCACAAAGCTTGTCTTTTTCGAATTTTATCTTTGGAAGCCCAACGACTAGATCATGCTTGACTAGTTTGTTTAAATGATCTATGTGAATATGTGCAAGTCTTCTATGCCATAGCCATGAATCACTATTATTCTTGGCCAAAAGGCATCTCACATTTTGTGGAATTTCTTCCAATGAGATCATGAAGACTTTGTTTACTTTATATCCAGAAAACTTAATTTCTTTAGTTTTCACATCTTTCACAACACATATATCATTAATAAAACCAACTTTCAAACCTTTATCACATAGTTGACTAATACTCAGAAGATTATGCATCAAACCATCAACGTAAAGAACTTTATCGATGACTGTTTGATGGGGTGTGCCTATTCTTCCAATACCGAGTATTTTTCCCTTTTCATTGTTACCATATGTGACGAAACCTTTTTCCCTAGGTATAAGAAAAGAAAACTTGGTTTTGTCTCCTGTCATGTGTGATGAGCAGCCACTATCAAGATACCATAAATCCTTTGCTGCTTTCATACACACCTACATGACAAAGTTCAGACATGGGTATTAGGAACCCAACAAGTTTTGGGTCCTTCTAAGTTAACATCCTTTCTAACCCAAATGTACTCCCTATTTGGTACTCCTACATGTTTGTAGTAGCATCTACTAGGGGTATGTCCTATTTTGTTACAATAAGTACAAGAGTAATGATTGTAACTGGAGGTTTGTCTAGGAGAGGGATGAATCTTCTTAGAAGGTCTATTTTGAATATTCTTCCTATTGTTTGTACTCCTAACAGGATTAATCTTACTGTTACTAGAAGATCCTAAAATATGGTTTGGTTTTACAAACACAGTTTTCCTAACTTCTTTTGTCTTTGGGTGAGAAGTATATCCTAAACCTGACTTATTGTTTGAATATCTTTGAACACTTAGAATATCATCTAACTTCTGTTTTCCTTTATTGAAGTTATTTACTCTTTGTTGAAGATTTTCTATCTTTTCTTCTAAAGAACTACACTTAGTGCATTTGTGAGTAATGTCTAACTTAGATTTTACTATATCTAGTTCTTCTTGTAAATTTCTACATTTACTTTCTAGGGAAGAAATTAACTCACTTTGCCTAGTGCTTACTTTAGAAAATTCTTGACATACTTTAAACATATTTTCCATGGTAAACTTTAAATCATGAAAAGATATAGAATTATCACTAACCTGGGAATCTTCAACATCAGAATCATGTGAGGCCATCAAAGCAACTTGTGCTTCTTCTTTATCAGAATCAGATGATGAACTTACTTCATTATCATCCCAAGCCAAATATGCTCTCCGAGTAGATTGATCCTTTTTCTCGAACTTCTCTCTTAGACCATGTTTCTTCTTCTGAAGATTTGGACAATCTGATTTGAAGTGTCCCGGTTTACCACATTCGAAACATGTGATCTTTTGAGAGGAGGATGATTCATTGTTCTTTTGGAAAGATTTTTTGTTGTTGAATTTCACACCTTTTCTTTTAAGAAACTTTCCAAAATTCTTTACTAGAAGATTCACATTCCCATTATCTTCTTCTTCAGAATCTGCATCATAATCTTCTTTGATGCTTTCTTTTGCTTTTAGGGAAATGGATCGATACTTCTTCTCATGTTGTTCATTTTCTTCCAAACGATTCAATTCCAACTCGTGTTCTTGGAGTTTTCCAAAAAGAGTTGCAAGAGTCATTTTTGATAAACTCTTCTTCTCTGAGATGGCTGTTTCTTTTGGTTGCCATACTCTTGTAAGTGATCTTAGAACTTTCATGTTCAAGTCACTGTTTGAAAATTGTCTACCAAGAGAAATCAAATGATTAATTAAATGAGTGAATCGTTTTTGCATGTCTAATACCTTTTCTCCTGGAAGCATTCTGAACATCTCATATTCTTGAGAAAGAGTGTTGGTCTTTGATCTCTTGACTTCATCTGTTCCTTCATGAGTCACCATCAATGTATCCCATATTTCTTTCGATGAAGTGCACGTTGATACTCTGAAAAATTCATCCATGCCAAGAGCAGATGTAAGAATGTTCATTCCTTTGAGATCATGTTGAACCTTCTTCTTTTCTTCTTCACTCCAAGTACTTTCTGATTTTGGTTGTGAAGTTCCTTCTTCATCTGTTGTTACAGGCACAAAGGGACCTTCTTCAATGACTTTCCATATTCCCGCGTCTAATGACTTTATGAATATCTTCATCTTGATTTTCCAGAAGTCATAGTGTTCTCCATTGAAGAATGGTGGCCTGTTTATGTTATGTCCTTCACTTGTTCCATGATTGGAAGAGGATGCCATCTTTTCCCGGATCTTAGGAATAACTTACCTAAACTTCCGCTCTGATACCAATTGTTAGTACAGATAGCAACCTGAGAGGGGGGGTGAATCAGTGTTGCCCCAATTTTCGCCTTATTGAAATTGTTACTTTCAAGTTTATGATGATCACGAATTGATCATTGTGATTGCAGCGGATATGAACAATACTTGAAAGTAAATGTGAAGGATAAAGAGAATCACACACAAGATTTATCCTGGTTCGCCTTCAATCCACTGAAGACTACGTCCAGTCCCTCAAGAAAACCCCTTGAGGATTTTTCCACTATTGATAAGAATTTCTTACAAGTTCCTAACCCAAGGACCCCAAGAACTTCTACCAATATCCTGTGAAAGCAAACCGCTTTCAACAGCCCCTGAAAGCAAACCGCTTTCAGTTCCTGAAGGCAAACCACCCTCAGACCTTGAAGGCTAAACCACCTTCAATGAGAACCCTGAAAGTAAACAACTTTCAGTGACAACAACCCTTCACCGAATACCACGGTGAAAAACTCAATCTTACAGAAAGAGATGAAGAAGATATTACAATTGGCTGTTTCAATCCTTTAACACACAATTGGATTGAACATGAGAAATTATGCTTTAAGGATTTTAAGCATAATACAATTCTGAGTTCTTCAAGATATGAACAACTAATGTGTTCTTGTAAACATGAAGATCATGAACTCAGAATTTAGGCTCCAAAAGATTTAAGTTCTAAAAGATGAACTAATTTTGAAAGAGCTTTGGCCTAATGTGTTTTTCTCATGTGAAATGTGTATATTTCGTGTGTGTTGTGTGTTCTGTGTTTTCTGGACTCAAATGGTCTTTATATAGGCAAGGGAAACGTCCTTGAACCATCACAACCCTTTTCAAAAGGTTTGGGACACAATGGTTCATGAAAAGATGCACTTTTTCGTTCTGGTAATCGATTACCATACTTAGTGTAATCGATTACACAAGTGACCGTTTCAGTTTGAATTTGAATTTCAAACATGTAATCGATTACAAGACTGGAGTAATCGATTACTTGCCTTGGTGTAATCGATTACCATAATGGTGTAATCGATTACACAGAAGCCCATTTTCCAGAAACTTGATCTTTGAGACTAGCTTAAGGTTTTCTACTTCTTTTAAGCTATGAAAACTCTTAGCTTGATTAGATTAGGTGTTTTAAGAGCCTTTATGATTTAATAAACCTTTGGAAGCATAACTCACCTAATTCTAAGACTTCTAGACTAATGATGGACTTGAGTGCTTGATTCTTTGAAGTCATCTTTTCTTCTTTTTGTTGATGAGTTTGTCGTCATCAAAACCACAGCCAGGGTCAGGAGCAAGACCTTCTTCACAGTAATCGATTACCACTTGTCTGTAATCGATTACATGTTTGAAATTCAAATTCAAACTGAAACGGTCATTAGTGTAATCGATTACACTAAGTGTGGTAATCGATTACCAGAACGAAAAGTTGCATCTTTTCATGAACCATTATGTCCCAAACCTTTTAAAAGGGGTTGCGATGGTTCAAGGACGTTTCCCTTGCCTATATAAAGTCCATTTGAGTCCAGAATTCGTGACACAACAAGAGACAACACATTACACATGAGAAAACAACATTAGGCCAAAACTTTGTCAAAATTAGTTCATCTTTTAGAACTTAAACCTTTTGGAGCCTAAATTCTGAGTTCATGATCTTCATGTCTATAAGAAAACTTTAGTCATTCATATCTTGAAGAACTTAGAATTGTATTATGCTTAAAAGCCTTAAAGCATAATTTCTCATGATCAATCCAATTGTATGTTAAGGGATTGATACAGCCAATTGTAAACTCTTCTTCATCTCTTTCTGTAAGATTGTGTTTTCACCGTGGTATTCGGTGAAAGGTTGTTGTCACATAAAGTGGTATACTTTCAGGGTTGTAATTGAAGGTGGTTTAGCCTTCAAGGTCTGAGGGTGGTTTGCCTTCAGGAACTGAAAGCAGTTTGCTTTCAGGGGCTGTTGAAAGTGGTTTGCTTTCACAGGATATTGGTAGAAATTCTTGGGGTCCTTGGGTTAGGAACTTGTAAGAGATTTTTATCAATAGTGGAAAAATCCTCAAGGGGTTTTCTTGAGGGACTGGACGTAGCCTTCGGTGGATTGAAGGTGAACCAGGATAAACTCTTGTGTGTGATTTCCTTTATCCTTCATATTTACTTTCATTCATCGCTTAATTCCGCTGCAATCATAACGATCATTTCGTGATCATCATAAACTTGAAAGTAACAATTTCAATAAGGCGAAAATTGGGGCAACACTGATTCACCCCCCTCTTAGGTTGCTATCTGTACTAACAGCTTCTCCTACTGGTAGCCAAACCAAGACCTGAACCCTTGTCATCTGTCAACGCACCCTCCAACAACCATCCTTCATATACACCAGTCATTCCTTTACCTCAAATCATCACCATTCCACAAGACATATTCATCACATCCTCCTACTTAGAGGAAAATCGGCATCAACCATCCCCATCATCCTCACAAGAGTGCCTCCCAAATGAAACATCATCATCTACACAGGATGCTGAGGTTACCACGGCCCAACCGATTTCCTTTGCACTACCAAACAGTGACCCTTCTCAAGCTGAGAAATTCCCTGAGTTCAAAGTCACAAACGAATCCTCATCAGCTGACACATCTTTTGATGCCAAAGCTGCCGTGATGGAACTACGTACTGAAATGAAAGCAGGGAATTTGAGTGCCGCTAAGGAGAATGAAGAAGCGCGCAAAGATGCATTCAATCATATTGATGCTGTGTCCGAAAGACTTGAGCACAAAATTGATGCAGGTCTTGAGCGCATAGAGGACCTACTACGGAGATACATGCAGCAACGACAGCAGCAACATGATTAATCTCTATCTCCTCTCTCCTTATCTTGCATTTGTTTTATATATATACAGTATTAGTACTTGTTGCTTACTGCTTTTTCAATACATCTCCTCTTTACTCGCTCATTATTGCTTGCTTGCTTGCCTTTTTTTTTTTGATAATGCCAAAGGGGGAGAAGAGTTAGGAAAAGGAATTAGGAAAAGAAGCATTTAAGAACTAAGAATAAACGAAAGAGTAAGTAGCATCACATTTAGGGGGAGCGAAGGTAAGTTTACTTAGGCAAACATTTGCTAGACAAACACTATCTAGGAATATTCAATTTAGGGGGAGCAAAGTTAAGTAAACTTAACAACAAGCCAAATTCGTCCGCCTAAAAACAAACTGTTTTTATCCAATAATGCCACTTACAAGAGAGCGATCATGTTTTTCTAACATAATGCAATACTCTGAAGAAAAACTATTATCTGAAAAATAACAAAATGCTTTCATGCTCAATTAACCTTTTCCAAAGAAATTGTCATTATCAAAAAGGGGGAGATTGTTAGAATCAAATAATTAAATGAATTATTATATTTTGATAATTAACAATTTCTTTAATATCTAATGATGTCAAAGATGAATTTCCAAACATAGTGAAAATTATCATGTACAGGAATAACCATCTCTGAAAGGAATAAATAAACATCATTGCCTTATCAAGAGAATCAGTCCGCCAGAAAAGTTCGTCCGGTCACCTCGAAGGAAACAATGTCAAAGTTATACGAAGGAAAGCATTCTCGTATAAGACAGTCCGATGGCGCATGAATGGAAGATATTCAAGTACAAGATTGTCCGGTGACTCAAGAGAGATAAATCAACAGCTTCAAATGACCAGCATCTTCTCTCACGGTTACTTGAAGGAAATCTGCACACCCAAATCAAGCCTACTTGAAGCAGCTGAATCACTCCGCTACCTGAATCTACAAAGATCAAATGGGAAGACTGTATTGTTTAAAGGTGAAAGAGCTTAACAACCTTGAAGAAACACCTTCTGCCTCGAAGTCTCTCTAGCATCATATAAAGGATTTATGGATCAACCCTCTCAGATGGAGAACTTCAGTGAAGAACAAATAGAAAGAAAGAATTCAGTTCTCTAGGACAAGAATGATCTGTTCCTTAAAGAAGAACTGACTGAAGGAAATTCGTTTGCTAAAGCAAGCCACTCAATGACGGAATTTCAAGTATTCAATGGAGACTGCGTCTGCCAAAAGTCTATGGAAGAATCTGTCCGCCCAAGTATAAATTGTGCCAAAGGTACAAAGATCAATAAGTGTGTCTTTGGAGGATATCAAGTCAACAGAAGCATTGAAGAAATTATTCTCCCTCTCTTGAATAATTACTTCTTTCCTCGTCTGCACATTTATCAAAGTTCTGGCAATCACAGAAAGAAAGATGGGACACAACTAATCCAATACTTCTTGGTCCCACTACTTCTCTACTTTTCCTCAAATCAAGCTGACATCGCGAAATCACCGGCAAGAATCTCTGAGCATCGTACACTCTAAACGGTCGAAATTCAAAAATCTGACCAAGGCACGTGATAAGTATTAGCTGGGAAGCACTGGGGCAAAATGGTCAAATCAAGCTTCACTGCTATTCCTCTACGCATTAAATACTAAAGGAATAGCTCAAAGCTACTTGCTCAGCATGGAGCCAGACGACATCAACCCAGATGAACTGATGATTTCCAGATCATATCTTACGCTTGCAGAGAAACCTCAGATCGTGACCTACGCCTGCTGAGAGATGCAGAACTAGCCGTTATGTGCTTCCCGGAGAGGACGAAGCACTTCAGACAGGTTTTCTCTCCTGCTGAGGAGAATGAACAAAGATCTTCAACTGAAGATATATTTAGAGAAACCTGCTTCCGTAGCAACTTGGCGACTAGAACTAAATTGTACACATCTCAATCTAGTTCGTCCAAAGACCAAGGCAACCTTGGTTTCAACTCAGGAAACTTCAAGTCATATCCCAACCTGAGTTGAGTTGCTTATGTGTGTGGAAACCTTATAGAGTGTAACTCTCATCATATCCCACACACATAACTTAGAACAAGAGATCAACTTGCTTATGATCTCTCTGTTCTATAGGCTTCATTTCTTCTACCCACTCTTATCAGGAAGAGAATATTGTAGAAAAGAAAAACCCTGAAAAAGGTGTCAGGAGAAGTCCTGTATAATACTTGTAAGGAGAAGTCCTGATAATACTTGTAAGGAGGAGTCCTAACAATACTTGTAAGGAGAAGTCCTTCGAATACTTGATAGGAGAAGTCCTTAGAATACTTGCTGGGAGAAGTCCCTGATAATACTTGTACTATTTGTTGAAATAGTGAAAATCTTGGTGAAGCCAAGGACTGGATGTAGCCCTGTCGATTATGGGGGTGAACCAGGATAAAAATTGTGTGCTTTACTTTCATGCTTTACTGCTTCCTCGCTGCACATTTGTTCATACTCTCATAAATTAATTATCTTGAAGAACAAATAATTAACTTCCAACATCCGTTAAATATTTCACGTATTCCTACGTATTTCATAGAATATCTTGTAATGAAAATAAATGAATTCTAACGGATGATTAATAAACAAATGTTTAGACAAGAAATTTAAAAATGGGTCACACAATTCAAACCCCCCCTTTCTTGTGTGTTTCTTGCACCTTCAAAGATGATAGAGGAACTTGATGCAAGACACTCTCTGCACATGAACACAATGGAATCTGAGGAGCATCTTGAGAGGGTGCGTAATGCACTAACTCTTGCTTCAGGAGAACCTGCTCTTTCTCCAAAATGGTTCAATGTCCCTGATATGGGATTGATTACTGCTAATGCCTTCAAGTTTATTCTGGTAACCCTCATTTTAAGAGAGTCATGCACTTATTTACCTTTAACAGGTCCAGTCTCCATTCCTCCTATTATAGCTGTTTTATGCAACATAGATGACAACCATTGGGTAAGGGTGAAGCTCAGAAATGAATCCCCTCTTCGTTACGGCACACCACTATGGAGACCGCACTGTGCAAGGAATGCTAAGGGATGGGGTAAGCATATCACTCCAAGAATTGTAATGTACAGGAAAATCATTGACCCCACATATGTGCGTCCGGTCAAACGCACCAAGAAACCTTCCAACACTGAGTCCATCCAGGCTAGTGATGTAGGTCCAAAAATGCAGCCTTCACCCAATTAGACTCAACCAACAACCCCACCGAATCCAATTACTACTGAGGTACCAACTGCGATTGAAACTCATCCACTGGACGTTAAACATGCAAGCCCAACTGCTGCCAATACAGTGAATGCAGAAACTGGTGAACAGGTTTGTCCGGCTGAAGAACAAAATGATCTTCCTACTCCAGTAAAGAAAGTCAGGTTTGCTGGAAAAATAACTAAGACTCGAGCATCCAAGACCGCAAACCCAAGAAAGAAGCAGAGAATTGAAGAAAAAGAGGCAACTGTGGAGAATACTAGTCAGGCTTGTGATCCAGATTCTACCCTTGATGAAATATTGGCTGCGCAGAATGTGGCAACTTCTACAACTGAGGCCAGACCAGATTGTGCAACTGAACAACCACATTCATCCACTCAGCAAGAACCTATGCCCAAAGAACTTAGAACTTTCTAGGCCAGCATTCCAAAGAAACTCAAGCAAAGCGTCACTGCACTTTCGTTGAAAGTACCCAGGATACTTTCAACAGAGAATGCTGTATATTGCTCAAGTCTGCTTCGAGAGGTGCTGGGCCAAGATTTTTGCATGAAGGCACGCCTTTGGTCGCCACCTGCACTTAATGGAATTCAATTCACGTTTGCAAGGCGAACCAAGTATGACTTTTTCCATCACAATTGGGAACTGTCTATCTTCAGACATGTTCACATAAGCACCATACCATGCTCTTTGACTCATGGTGTTAAAAATGTTGTGATTCAACATGGATCATGGTCGCTTATTCTAATTGCAACCAAACCACAACCTCAACCTTGCCCAACCTTTCCTGCACCCACACAAAACTCACCATCCTATGCGCCAACTATACATCTGCCTCAAATAGTCACAATCTCCAAAGACTTGTTGATCACACCTTCAGATCCCGAGGGTACAACTGATGATGCCTCTTCACACTCACTTCATGAGCATGTTTCAACTGACATTCCTGAAAATTCTCTAAGTGATGTGGTCTCCAATGCTCAACCTATCTCAGTTGCTTTACCCAAGGATGTTTTTCATGAGGAAGCTGCACTTCAAGCTCAAGAGGATGTCAATGCCAATCCGTCTACCGAAGATCAATTTGATGCTAAAGCTGAGCTTGCCTTATTGAAAGAAACACTTGTAGAGGTACAAACCACTCATGCTAAAGAAACTCAGGAGCTGCGCGAAGAAATGAGAAGCCAAAATCAAGCAGTTCAGCAAGCCATTCAGGAGCAGCTGGATGCCAAGTTTGGGATGGTGCAAGCAACGGTTAACCAACTGTTTGATCATCTGAAGAAGCCGCCTGATCCCTAAACTCTCAGTCTTTTAATTTGAACAATTTTACTTTTACTGCTTGCTGCAATTTTGGTTATATACATTTATCCATCTCTGATTCAGTCCTACCTATGATCTTCTTACTCTAATTACCGTATTTTTTTTATAATGCCAAAGGGGGAGAAAAATAAAAATTATCAAGAAAAAAGTTAATATTAATTAGAGAAAGGAAGGAAATAGAAAAATCATAAGAGATTTGAACTAGGATAAGAAGCAAACTATGGAAGAAAGTTAGGAGAAAATGAAGCATTAGTTTAGGGGGAGCAAACTAGAAACTAAGGTTATGGACTAAGAAGGAATAACAGATTTAGGGGGAGAAAATGTAAATAAATCTTAGAAGATAAGTCATTTATCTTAGAGGATGTTTTAAAGACTCAGAAGTATACAATGTCTTTGTCCGCCAAATAACCAATGATAACATACTAGGAATCTCATATTCACTAAAAATAACGTCAAGATTCCGTATGCAAAAAGTATCAAGATCGATCATGTTTTTCTAGATAATGAATTTTTTAAGAAAAACAATCTATCTGTGAAACTGAAAACATTTTCTCTAAAGAATATATATATCAACATTTTTCTCAAAAGAAATTGTCATTATCAAAAAGGGGGAGATTGTAAGATTCAAATAATTATTATGTTTTGATAATTAACAATTTCTTTTTAATATGATATTTCTGAAGAAGAACTCCTAACTTGCTAAACATCTTTATGTCCAGGAGAAACTATCCTCATAAAGGACTTCATAAAATCCCAAGACATTATCAAGACAGAAAAGTAAGTCAATCCAAGTAAATGGAAATCATCCGCGTCCTCACCGAAGAACAACTGCATACTCTCTCAAGAGGTACTATCTCAAAGCATAAAGAAAGAAATCAAGCGGAGACAGTCCGACGACTCACCAAAGGTCAAGCTTGCCCAAAAGTAAACAGATATACTTTGGAGAGCACTAAAGCAACTATGATCATTCAACATCAAAAGCACATGGGATAAAGTTGAAACAGTCCGGTGCTTGAGTTTACTCTGTGTGAAGAAGGTCTTGCTCCAGACCCTGGCTGTGGTTTTGATGACGACAAACTCATCAACAAAAAGAAGAAAAGAAGACTTCAAAGAAACAAGCGCTACAAGTCCATCAATAGTCTAGAAGTCTTAGTATTAGGTGAGTTATGCTTCCAAAGGTCTATTAAAGCATAAAGGCTCTTAAAACACCTAATCTAATCAAGCTAAGTGTTTTCATAACTTAAAAGAAGTAGAAAACCTTAAGCCAGTCTCAAAGAATCAAGTTTCTGGAAAATGGGCTTCTGTGTAATCGATTGCAGCTTTCTGGTAATCGATTACACCTAGGCAAGTAATCGATTACCACTTGTCTGTAATCGATTACATGTTTGAAATTCAAATTCAAACTGAAACGGTCATTAGTGTAATCGATTACATTAAGTGCGGTAATCGATTACCAGACGAAAAGTTGCATCTTTTCATGAACCATTGTGTCCCAAACCTTTTAAAAGGGGTTGTGATGGTTCAAGGACGTTTCCATTGCCTATATAAAGTCCATTTGAGTCCAGAATTCAACACACAACAAGAGACAACACATTACACATGAGAAAACACCATTAGGCCAAAACTTTGTCAAAATTAGTTCATCTTTTAGAACTTAAACCTTTTGGAGCCTAAATTCTGAGTTCATGATCTTCATGTCTATAAGAACACTTTAGTTGTTCATATCTTGAAGAACTCAGAATTGTATTATGCTTAAAAGCCTTAAAGCATAATTTCTCATGATCAATCCAATTGTATGATAAAGGATTGATACAGCCAATTGTAAACTCTTCTTCATCTCTTTCTGTAAGATTGTGTTTTTCACCGTGGTATTCGGTGAAAGGTTGTTGTCACTGAAAGTGGTATACTTTCAGGGTTGTAATTGAAGGTGGTTTAGCCTTCAAGGTCTGAGGGTGGTTTTCCTTCAGGAACTGAAAGCGGTTTGCTTTCAGGGGCTATTGAAAGTGGTTTGCTTTCATAGGATATTGGTAGAAATTCTTGGGGTCCTTGGGTTAGGAACTTTTAAGAAATTTTTATCAATAGTGGAAAAATCCTCAAGGGGTTTTCTTGAGGGACTGGACGTAGCCTTCGGTGGATTGAAGGTGAACCAGGATAAACTCTTGTGTGTGATTTCCTTTATCCTTCATATTTACTTTCAAGCATCGCTCAATTCCGCTGCAATCATAACGATCATTTCGTGATCATCATAAACTTGAAAGTAACAATTTCAATAAGGCGAAAATTGGGGTAACACTGATTCACCCCCCCTCTCTCAGGTTGCTATCTGCACTAACAATTGGTATCAAAGCGGAAGTTTAGGTAAGTTATTCCTAAGATCCGGGAAAAGATGGCAACCTCTTCCAATCATGGAAAAAATGAAGGATTCAACATAAACAGGCCACCATTCTTCAATGGAGAACATTATGACTTCTGGAAAATCAAGATGAAGATATTCATAAAGTCATTAGACGCAGGAATATGGAAAGCCATTGAAGAAGGTCCCTTTGTGCCTGTAACAACAGATGAAGAAGGAACTTCACAACCAAAATCAGAAAGTACTTGGAGTGAAGAAGAAAAGAAGAAGGTTCAATATGATCTCAAAGGAATGAACATCCTTACATCTGCTCTTGGCATGGACGAATTTTTCAAAGTATCAACGTGCACTTCATCAAAAGAAATATGGGATACGTTGATGGTGACTCATGAAGGAACAGATGAAGTCAAGAGATCAAAGATTAATACTTTATCTCAGAAATATGAAATGTTCAGAATGCTTCCAGGAGAAAAGGTATTAGATATGCAAAAACGATTCACTCATTTGATTAATCATTTGATTGCTCTTGGAAAACAATTTTCAAATAGTGACTTGAACATGAAAGTTCTAAGATCACTTACAAGAGTATGGCAACCAAAAGTTACAGCCATCTCTGAAAAGAAGAGTTTATCAAATATGACTCTTGCAACTCTCTTTGGAAAACTCCAAGAACATGAGTTGGAATTGAATCGTTTAGAAGAGCATGACCAACATGAGAAGAAGTATCGACCAATTTCCCTAAAGGCAAAAGAAAGCATCAAAGAAGATTATGATGCAGACTCTGAAGAAGAAGACAACGGAAGTTTGAATCTTCTAGTAAAGAACTTTGGAAAGTTTCTTAAAAGGAAAGGTGTTAAATTCAACAACAATAAATCCTTCCAAAGGAACAATGAGTCTTCTTCGTCTCAAAAGATTACATGTTTCGAGTGTGGCAAACCGGGACATTTCAAGTCAGATTGTCCAAATCTTCAGAAGAAGAAACATGGTCTAAGAGAGAAATTCGAGAAAAATGATCAACCTACTCGAAGAGCATATTTGGCTTGGGATGATAATGAAGTAAGTTCATCATCAGATTCTGACAAAGAAGAAGCACAAGTTGCTTTGATGGCTTCTGATGGGTGGATTTTATATGATGTTTTTAGGTTATTTTTAGTCTTTTTATTTTATTATTTTTGAGTCACATATAGATTTTTTAGTGTTTTTATGTAGATTTTATATTTATTTTGCATTTTGCATGTAGATTAGATTTTATTAGATTTTCTAGCTTTATTTTATATTTTTAGGAATTTTTCTAGTTATTTTGTATGTTTAGAAAAAGCTGGTTTAGTTATCATTTTTGTCCAGGGACCAATATGTAAAGTTTCAGGAGGTCAGGGACCAAATTGTAAAAGTTCAAGAGTGGAGGACTTAAAGTGAAGATTGAGAGAGTATGAGGGCTTGAATTGAAGTGCTAACTAAGAGAGGACCAAAGTGAAAAAGAAGAATATGAAAAATCACTCTCTAATTTAGCACATGGAAAAAATGTTTAAAGGAATTGATGTTAGTGGAGGAAGGGTTTCAGAATTAAACAAGGCTGAGTAGTGGCATTTTATGGCCATCAAAATCCACTACCATGAATGAAGAAGGAAGGAAAAGCTTGAAGATGAAGAAGCAGCGTCCCAACGCTCCAGCGTTGGGATCCCAGCGCTCCAGCGCTGGGGTTCTGACTGGATGATGAGTCAGATGTTGACCCAGCGCCCAAGGGTTGGAAAGCCAGCGCTCAAGCGCTGGGCCTCGGACAGAAAGTGGATTTTTAATGCATCCTAGCGCCCAGGCGTTGGGAATGCCAGCGCTCAAGCGTTGTGTAAGACCCTCTATTTGTAGTATTTATATTTTTGGTCCCTTAGTTTGGATTAATTATGTTTTGATCCTTGAACTACTTAGTAGTTTCAGTTTGGTCCTTGGTTGACCGTTTGATTAACTTTATTATTATTGTAATGAGCTTTGTGTTAGTTGAATTGTTTTGTATTTATCATGAAAATTTTGGAAGAGTATATATGAATTATTTTTTTTAAACTGTTAAAAAAAAATATATTCTAATGTCAGTATTTTGGGTTAAACTATTTTAGGAACCTATATTAGATATATATATTAAAGAAATTAATATATATATATATACATATATGACGCAGACGAATTTGATGTATTTAAATATATTTTGTTTTTGTTAGTTTTTGGTTGAGATCATATTTTGAACACAAATTGTATTTTATCTTATCACAAAATTAAGGAAATTTGATTTGAAAATTAAGATGAGCATACTACCTATTTTTATGTGATATACTAATAGCTGTTTTTTGGTTTTAATTAGTGATAGTTTTGTTTTGGTAAGCTTTTATATATATATATATATATACATGATTATGAGAAAAAGGAAAAAAAAAAGAAATAACAAAAATCCTATTCTCCTCTCTCGTTCCTCTGCGTCCTGTTTCTTCTTTCTTCTCCTCTCCCTCGCGGTTCTTCTTCCCCTTGCTTTGGAAGCCGTCAGCCACCACCATCATGAACCCCCGTCGCCATCATGGCGCGCCACCACCGTGCCTCCTTTTAGTCACCATCGCCGCCCCTGCGACCTTCTCCTTTGCGTTTTGGAAACGCCACCACCGCGCCTTCTCTCCCTTTTTCCAGCCACACCGCGACGCCGATGGAGAAACCAGCAGCACCATCGTGCTCCCCTCGCCGTCCGCAGCAAAACCCCTAAGGTAATTTGATGAACCGCCGTCGTTGGCCGCCGTAGCCGCCGCCTTGGAGCTCGTTTTCCGGCCAAACCCTTTGGCTTTTGGGAAAACCGCCTCCGCCACGTTGATCCTCGCCATGAGTAGAAGAAGAACCAGTGGCTATTTTCCGTCGCCACCGTGCTCCTCCGTGGAGGGCGATTTCCGGCGTCCTCTCCCGCGACCTCTGTTGCCAGAACCGGGAAGAAGAATTCAGACAAAGCGAGGAGGACCTGGAGCTTTGATTTCGTGGCTGTGGACTTGAAGAAGACGGAAATTGAAATGTTCTTGCACGGTTGAGCGTGGAGCCGGTGAGATTCTACATTAGAAGGTAAGGGTAATTTCTTTCTATAGGTTGATTATTATTGTGATGTTCATGATTCTTTTTTGGAAATTATTTGTGATGATTTGGAATGGTCATTGGACTGCTGTTGTAACATGCCATGATGCTGTGATATTCTGTTGTTGATGTTCTGTTTTGGGTACATGACTTGATTTGTAAGCCATGATGAGTACATAGTGATAACATGTTGTTATTGGAATTGATTTGAGATCACATGTAAGCATGTACTATTATATGACAATGTTTAAAGAATTGTTGGTTCGCTTGTTGAGATTATCATGGACTGTTGGTTCATGTGTTTTGGAGGATTATATTTTCATAAGCACATGCATTATTAGGTATTTTGGTATGATGTGACGGTAATTTGTCCCGTGGGATCATCCAGAGGGTTTGATGTGGCGGATATTCGTCCCGCGTGATCTTCCCTACAAGGGCAATGTGGTGGATACTCGTCCCACGTGATTGTCCTGCTCTGACGGAGCAAAACTTGGCCATAGACTTATGCATATAGTTATGTAAGAGCTAACTAGCATATTTCATGATTTGGTTGGTAACATGCTCTAATTTTCTATTGCTGTACTATAAATTAAGTTGTTATTTATTTAAGGTGTTGTTACTGGATTTTGAGACTGTTATTGCTGTAATTTACTGAATATAGATATGTACTGTATGGTGTTTCTATTTTTCCTATTGATCACTTAGTGATGATTACTTGTTTGTTGTTTTTTTGAAATTAACCCTTTACTGTTTGTTTGTGTGTTGATTGGGCGCTTAACGCCAGATGAACAGCGCGGAGAGTAAATTGAGGATGCAATGTTAGACGAGGAAAGTGAAGATGAAGTTGTGAAGATGAACTTGGAGTTTTATTATATTTGTTTTTATTTATTTAAAGACTTAGAAGAACTTTATGTTGTTAATAATCTATTTTAATTCTTCTGTTAGGTTATGGTCATTATGGGGTTATTATTGTTAAATATTCGAGCGACGAATCTGATTTTGAAAATTAAGTGACCCCTTTTTGAGAGGTTTAATAAATTTAAATTCCGCGTATTTACAATGTGATCCCTCAATCTAAAATTGGGGTGTTACACGTTGGAGGCTGGAATTTTACTATAAATAGGGCCCTTTTCTTCACTTGTAAGACACACCATCTTAGAATACAACAAGTATTCTCTCTTTCCCCCTCTTGAGCATTGTTCCTAGGACTTGTGGGAAGCCATATTTGAGCTCCTATCCAGGGTAATTCAATGACTCCTTTAGCCATGCTTGGCTAACTTCTCTTTTAAGTTTTTGGGTTGTTTTAATTTATAATTCATGTTCTAGTTTTCTTTTACATTTCTGAATAATATCTTCAATTCATGTTTTATTTCTTTGTTCTTCATTAATCTTTATGCGCAAAAGATTTCATGCTTTCTACTTATTCATAAGGCCATTTGGTAAGTAGTAAGGGAAATAGGAAATAAAAAAGGTTATAAGTATACATTTCTTAAGGGTATAAGGATGGACGTAGCTTTGTGTTGGCCCGAATTCCTTCTTCATCTTCTTCTCTGATTAACTAATAACCAAGGCTATGGAGTTAGTAATTAGGAAAGAAAGGTCTACATTTCTTAAGGCTATTAGGATGTAGAAACTCTAGGCTATAGCACCATGAATATGAATTTAAAGTTTAGAAATTTAGTAAGAGTTTTCTAGCATGTTTTATAGATTATGTAAATCAACCCAAGAACTTAAATTCTTATCATCTTTTCTATATTTTGTTATTGTTATCTCTTGTTCTAAAAACATCAACATATGTTCTCATCTTTCAAATTTCTGTTTAAGTACTAAAAATTATAATAATAAGAACACCTATCCCTTGGGTTCGATCTTTTGTATTACGCGATAGTTTAATCGTACACTTGCGATTTCCCCTATCAAGTTTTTGGCGCCGTTGCCGGGGATAGGTTCTTTCAAGTTCTTATTTTTATTTTATTTAGTACTTCTTGTTTATATACATATTAAAAAAAAATTTAAAAAAAAAAGAATATAAATTGTATTGAGTAGGTGCTATTAACTTCTTTGGCTTGTTTGCATGGTAGGACATTTTGAATTGGACCCTGAAATTGAAAGAACTTTGCATCGCAGATTAGCGGAGCAAAGGAGATTAGCAAGGGCCATGGCTGAAACACAAGCATAAATGGAGGAGCGCCTCCTTGCTGAATACAATGCAAGGGTAGAAGATGAAGTCCAAGCTAGACTTCAAAGGCTGAGAGAGGAGGAGGAAGAGCAGAATGCTAATCGCTCTCTTCGTGATATCACAGCTCCCCAGGTAGATTACAATTTTGAAGGGAGTATTGTGGTTCCGGAGGATGCTTTGCCAAATTTCCAGATTCCTCCACACTTCATCTCTTTGGTAAGTCAAAACCAATTTGGTGGAAGTGTAAATGAAGACTGCCATACACATCTGGAGCGATTCACCAGGCAATGCTCCACCTTAAGGAGAAATGATGCTCACTTGGATACGGTAAGACTTATGCTGTTTCCATTTTCCTTAAGAGATGTGGCAGAGGAGTGGCTATCTTCTCAACCACTCAGAAGCATTACTTCATGGGATGATTTGGCTGAAAAATTCATGGCCAAATTTTTTCCTTACAACCGCATAAGGAAGTTGAAGCAGGAAATCAACTCCTTCATTCAACAAGATGCTGAAAACCTGTATGAGACATGGGAGAGGTTCAAGGGACTTCTCAGAAGGTGCCCAGGTCATAACATCTCTATCGCAGATCAGGTAGAGAAATTTTATGCTGCTTTGAATGATTATACCAGGGATAAATTGGATACTGCAGCAAGTGGGGCATTCGATGCTTTGCCACCACAAGGAGCTCTTGATTTAATCAACAAACTTGCTGCAAGAGCTTCTCATTCAAACCAGGACCGGGCAATCAAGAAAGGTATTTATGAGGTTGATTCTTTTGAGTCCATTGTTGCTTCAAATAAACTTTTATCCAGGAAAGTTGATGCAATGGTCAAAAGAATGGAGGGGGTTCAACTGAGCCCGGAGGAGGCTGAATTAGAAGCTGAGGTAAAAGCTATGGGGAATTTTCAAAATTCCTGTGGCAACACCTATAACCCAAGCTGGAGAAACCACCCCAATTTTTCTTGGAGGGATCAAGGGGGTGGTCAAGGTGAAGCCAGGCAACAATTTCAGAGGCCATTCCAGAATCAGAGGCCACCAATGCCTTTGAATCCAAACCAGGGAAGAAAGAGTTTGGAGGAAATTGTTGGTGAAATAGGCCAACAAACTGTGCAATTCATGAACGAGACCAGGACAAGTGCTAAGAATCATGAAGCCTCCATTAGAAATTTGGAGGTCCAGGTAGGCCAGTTGGCCAAGACCATCTCAGAAAGGATTCCAGGTACTTTCCCGTCTGATACTCTTGTCAATCCAAAGGAAAATGTTGAGAATGTTTCTGCTATCACTCTTAGGAGTGGTAAGACTATGCCCGAAAGGGTAGTGGAAATTGAACAAGAGGTAAGTGGTGAAGAAAAAGAAAAAGAAAGAAGTGTGCCTAATGTTGTTGAAAAGGTTGCTGAAAATGTAATTTCCCCTTCTAAGAAAATTGGCAAAATTCCATTTCCTAAAGCTTTTAAAAAGAATTTGGAAAAGCAATTCTCAAAATTTCTTGAGATTTTCAAAAGGCTTCAAATTAACCTTCCTTTTTCTGAAGCTTTGGAACAAATGCCAATTTATGCTAAGTTTATGAAGGACATTTTATTTAGAAGGAGGAAATTGAGTGAGATGGATGAAACTGTAATGTTAACTGAGGAGTGTTCCGCTATGGTTTTGAGGAAGTTGCCCCAAAAATTGAAGGACCCGGGGAGCTTCCCTTTGCCTGTGGAAATTGAGGGACTTCCAAATGCAACAGCTCTTTGTGATTTAGGAGCTTCTATAAACCTCATGCCACTCTCCATGTTTAGGAAATTGGACATGGGAGAGGCCACTCCTACTTTGATGTGTTTACAATTGGCGGACAGGTCAATTAAGTACCCCTATGGGGTGGCTGAAGATGTTTTGGTAAGGGTTGACAAGTTTGTCTTCCCGGTTGATTTTGTGATACTTGATATGGAAGAAGACTCCAAGGTACCATTAATTCTTGGGCGGCCATTCCTTGCTACAGGAAACGCCAAGATTAATGTGGCAGAAGGCCTCCTATCTTTGAAGGTAGGGGATGAAAAAGTGAAGTTTTCTGTTTTCCGTACTTGTAAGCATTATGAGTCTGAAGGTGAGGATGAGTTCAAAAATGATGTTTGTAGTAAGAAAAGAAAAAGTACCCCCAATTGATTAAGGGGAAGGGTCTATCTCGGACCTTAACAATGAGCTGGTTGGGAGACAACCCAACTTAGGATAGTTTATGTTTCTGTCTTTTTAATTTTTGCTCAACTCTTGTACATAAATAAAAGAAAAGAAATTTTATGTTTTTGCTGCAGGCGAGGCCAGCGCTCGAGCGCTGGAGGCCAATGCTCCAGCGTTAGGCCCCTGCTTGGTTACCTCTAATTCCAGTTGTCCAATGCTTAGGCGTTGGAGGGCTAGCGCTCATGCGCTAGGCCCCTGGAATCCCATCTTTTTATTTTTTATTTTCCAACGCCATAGCGTTGGAAACCCAGCGCTTAGGCGCTGGGACCTCTGATGCCCAGTTTTTATTTTAATTCCAGCGCCCAAGAGTTGGCATCCCCAACGCTCAAGCGCTGGAGCTCGGGCAGTCTTGCTGTTTTGTTCTTGTTTGCTGTTTTTAGTTCTTAATAAAATTTTGTGTTCACCATTTTCTGAAAGTTTTAGATTCTATGAGTTTTCCCTTGTTTCTACACTGGTTTTAATTTTTGGGAACTCAAGAATTCTTGATTTTAAGGTGGACACAATTTTTCAACCCATGATCTTGTTTGTGCTGATTTTGGAACTAACAAGTCAAGCAAGCTTCTGCTTGTGAGACTTTTGTTTGTTCAATGTTACAGGATAGGTACCAAAAGGAGGAAGAACCCTCTTGAACTTAAGTGTTCAAAATTGATTTTTGCATTGAGGTTCCCTTGGACCTTTGTGGAAAATTTGTGTACTATGCCAGCTTCTTAGCTTTTTAGTTTTTCTTTTTATAGTTTTTAGCTTTATTTTTAGTTTAGTTTTTCTGTTTTATTTTTGCATGAGTCTTGAGTATTTTATCCATTCTGAATATTGCTATAGCTTTGTGAATGCTTTATCTGATTGGAATGCTTTGTGAAAAAGTTCTATGTTTTTAAGCAGTTAGGATTGCATGCTGTAGAAATGATTTTTGATATCTTGATTGTTTTGGTTGTTGGCAAAAGTTTTTCTGAGTTCTAAAAAGGGTACCACTTACCCTATGTTTTTCTGAGAGCTAAGGAATCTGAATTCTTGATTGTGAAATTTTTCTGCCTTGTGTTGCATGTTGATTGGAGTTTTGTTTACCTTGTGAGTTGAGAAGAGATTATAGGCATTTTTGAAAACTCAGATTTTTGCTTGAAATGTTATATCCACTAGTAGCCCCTTTTGAGCCTTAAAAGAGTCATTCTTTGGAGCCTACTTTGTGTGATAATTCTTAAAGTTGTTATTGTGATTCATGTGCTGAATTATTAGAGCTATGTTTGTGGGTTTCTCTCTAAAAAAGAAGGAAATAAATTGAAAAATAAGGTATGTGCCTTAAGAAAAAATAATGAAGTAGTGGGGTGAGAAAGAGTATGAAGGGAGTAAAATTCAAGTCATTCATCCCATACATTCCACTACTTTGTTCAAAAAAAAAAAAAGAGAAAAATTGAGAGAACCCTTATGTTAATTATTGAGCTCTTAGTCAAGGAAAAATCACTTAACAACAATTTCTGAGTCAGCCACCAGAGTTGCCAATTTCTTGAAATCCATACCTTAAATTGTTCAACCCTTTTGGCCAAGTTACAACCTTAAAAATCTCTTCAAAATCACTTGGTTGCTTTACTTCAGTTTTGATTTGAATTATAGGCAGGATCATTGAGCTTTCTTGTTTTCATGGAGAATATTTTTGGGAGCTTAATTTGATGAACTCAAATTTGTTAAAAGCCAAGCCTAACTTTCTTGATTCTTTGTCTATAAAACATGCATGTTTTCCTTAATCTGCTAAGCTTTCTTTGAAAGGTTTTTGTGCTTCAAGTTGTAATCAGATAAAACTTTCTCAAAACCCAGGGACGAGTTTTTCTTTAAGTTTTGTCGCTTGAGGACAAGCTGTCGTTGAGTATAGTGGTGTGATGAGTGGATTTTATATGATGTTTTTAGGTTATTTTTAGTCTTTTTATTTTATTATTTTTGAGTCACATATAGATTTTTTATTGTTTTTATGTAGATTTTATATTTATTTTGCATTTTGCATGTAGATTAGATTTTATTAGATTTTCTAGCTTTATTTTATATTTTTAGGAATTTTTCTAGTTATTTTGTATTTTTAGAAAAAGCTGGTTTAGTTATCATTTTTGTCCAGGGACCAATATGTAAAGTTTCAGGAGGTCAGGGACCAAATTGTAAAAGTTCAAGAGTGGAGGACTTAAAGTGAAGATTGAGAGAGTATGAGGCCTTGAATTGAAGTGCTAACTAAGAGAGGACCAAAGTGAAAAAGAAGAATATGAAAAATCACTCTCTAATTTAGCACATGGAAAAAATGTTTAAAGGAATTGATGTTAGTGGAGGAAGGGTTTCAGAATTAAACAAGGCTGAGTAGTGGCATTTTATGGCCATCAAAATCCACTACCATGAATGAAGAAGGAAGGAAAAGCTTGAAGATGAAGAAGCAGCGTCCCAACGCTCCAGCGTTGGGATCCCAGCGCTCCAGCGCTGGGGTTCTAACTGGATGATGAGTCAGATGTTGACCCAGCGCCCAAGCGTTGGAAAGCCAGCGCTCAAGCGCTGGGCCTCGGACAGAAAGTGGATTTTTAATGCATCCTAGCGCCCAGGCGTTGGGAATGCCAGCGCTCAAGCGTTGGAGGCTGGAATTTTACTATAAATAGGGCCCTTTTCTTCACTTGTAAGACACACCATCTTAGAATACAACAAGTATTCTCTCTTTCCCCCTCTTGAGCATTGTTCCTAGGACTTGTGGGAAGCCATATTTGAGCTCCTATCCAGGGTAATTCAATGACTCCTTTAGCCATGCTTGGCTAACTTCTCTTTTAAGTTTTTGGGTTGTTTTAATTTATAATTCATGTTCTAGTTTTCTTTTACATTTCTGAATAATATCTTCAATTCATGTTTTATTTCTTTGTTCTTCATTAATCTTTATGCGCAAAAGATTTCATGCTTTCTACTTATTCATAAGGCCATTTGGTAAGTAGTAAGGGAAATAGGAAATAAAAAAGGTTATAAGTATACATTTCTTAAGGGTATAAGGATGGACGTAGCTTTGTGTTGGCCCGAATTCCTTCTTCATCTTCTTCTCTGATTAACTAATAACCAAGGCTATGGAGTTAGTAATTAGGAAAGAAAGGTCTACATTTCTTAAGGTTATTAGGATGTAGAAACTCTAGGCTATAGCACCATGAATATGAATTTAAAGTTTAGAAATTTAGTAAGAGTTTTCTAGCATGTTTTATAGATTATGTAAATCAACCCAAGAACTTAAATTCTTATAATCTTTTCTATATTTTGCTATTGTTATCTCTTGTTCTAAAAACATCAACATATGTTCTCATCTTTCAAATTTCTGTTTAAGTACTAAAAATTATAATAATAAGAACACCTATCCCTTGGGTTCGATCTTTTGTATTACGCGATAGTTTAATCGTACACTTACGATTTCCCCTATCAGCTTCACATGACTCAGATGTTGAAGATTCCCAGGTTAGTGATAATTCTATGTCTTCTCATGATTTAAAGTTTGTTATGGAAAATATGTTCAAATTGTGTCAAGAATTTTCCAAGATTAGTACTAAGCAAAATGATTTGATTTCATCCTTAGAAAGTAAGTGTAGAACTTTATAAGAGGAATTAGACATAGTGAAATCTAAACTAGATATTACACAAAAATGCACTAAGTGTAGTTCTTTAGAAGAAAAGATAGATAATCTTCAACAAAGAGTAAATAACTTCAATAAAGAAAAACAGAAGTTAGATGATATTCTAAGTGTGCAAAGACATTCAAATAACAAGTCAGGTCTAGGATATACTTCTTACCCAAAAACTAAGGAAGATAAGAAAACTGTGTTTGTAAAACCAAACCTTATGGTAGGATCTTCTAGTAACAAAAGGATTAATTCTGTTAGAAGTACACACAATAGGAAGAACACTCAAAATAAACCTCCTAAGAAGATTCATTCCTCTCCTAGACAAACCTCTAGTTAGAATCATTACTCTTGTACGTATTGTAACAAAGTAGGACATACCCCTAGTAGATGTTACTACAAACATGTAGGAGTACCAAAAAGGGAATACATTTGGGTTAGAAAGGATGTTAACTTAGAAGGACCCAAAACTTGTTGGGTTCCTAATACCCATGTCTGAACTTTGTCATGTAGGTGTGTATGAAAGCAGCAAAGGATTTATGGTATCTTGATAGTGGCTGCTCATCACACATGACAGGAGACAAAACCAAGTTTTCATTTCTTATACCTAGAGAAAAAGGTTTTGTCACATATGGTAACAATCAAAAGGGAAAGATACTCGGTATTGGAAGAATAGGCACACCCCCTCAAACAGTCATCGATAAAGTTCTTTACGTTGATGGTTTGATGCATAATCTTCTGAGTATTAGTCAACTATGTGATAAAGGTTTGAAAGTTGGTTTTATTAATGATATATGTGTAGTGAAAGATGTGAAAACTAAAGAAATTAAGTTTTCTGGGTATAAAGTAAATAAAGTCTTCATGATCTCCTTGGAAGAAATTCCACAAAATGTGAGATGCCTTTTGGCCAAGAATAATAGTGATTCATGGCTATGGCATAAAAGACATGCTCATATTCACATAGATCATTTAAACAAACTAGTCAAGCATGATCTAGTTGTTGGGCTTCCAAAGATAAAATTCGAGAAAGACAAGCTTTGTGATGCATGTCAAAAAGGGAAGCAAACCAGAACATCCTTCAAACCAAAGAACATAGTTTCTACTTCAAGGCCCCTTCAATTGTTACATATGGATTTGTTCGGACCATCTAGAACTAAAAGCCTCAGAGGTAATTTCTATGCACTTTTTATTGTTGATGATTTCTCTAGATTTACATGGACATTATTTCTGTCTCATAAGAATGAAGTCTTCAATGCATTCAAGAGATATGCAAGGCTAGTTCAAAATGAGAAGTCTTTAAAGATCTCTTCTATTAGAAGTGATCATGGTGGAGAATTTCAGAATCAACAATTCCAAGAACTATGTGATGAAAATGGAATATCACATAATTTCTCTACTCCGAGAACACCACAACAAAATGGTGTTGTAGAAAGGAAGAACAGATTACTTGAAGAATTAGCAAGAACCATGCTAAGTGAATCTAGTCTCCCTAAATATTTCTGGGCTGATGCTGTAAGTACTGCTTGCTATGTTTCCAATAGAGTTCTTATTAGACCTATTCTTAAGAAAACTCCCTATGAACTCTACAAAGGAAGGAAACCAAACATCTCTCATCTACATGCTTTTGGATCAAAATGCTTTGTCTTGAATAATGGAAAGGAAAACCTTGGAAAGTTTGATGAAAAATCTGATGAAGGTATATTCCTTGGTTATTCTCTAACAAGCAAAGCATATAGAGTCTTTAACAAGAAAACTCTATCTGTGGAAGAATCCATACATGTTTCTTTTGATGAATCTAAATCTTCAATAGAAGATAGAGTTAATACTCCAGATATTGAAGAAGATGATATCATTGTAAATGAAGATTCTCAAAAGGATGAAGATCATAATCCAATACAAGAAGAGCACGTTGAAAATAATACTTATCAACTTCCAAAGGAATGGAGAACCCATAGGGATCATCCAGTTGATAATATTAATGGTGATATTTCTAGAGGCGTTTCTACAAGGCTACGCTTAAATGATTCAGTTTTAAATATGGCCTTTGTCTCTCAAATAGAACCATCAAAAGTAAATGATGCTCTAGAGGATGAGTATTGGATTGTAGCAATGCAGGAAGAACTAAACCAATTTGAAAGGAATCAAGTTTAGAAACTTGCTCCTAAGCTCATTGTCTAGAACGTCATTGGAAAAACAGTAAGATTATTAATATTAGGAATAAAATTTTCTCCTAGGTACATGTTTATGATAGTTAGAGAATTTCCTACTTAGGTTCTAGATGAACATGTATTTATATCATAGAAGCTATAGTTATATATATATATATGTGTTACATCTAGAAATTAATAAGATATATGATGTAAAATAAGTCTTATTGTTACTTGTCTACAACATTTCTTGTATGATTACTTGTCATAATTGATTGTGTGCTTAAGTGTTTATACGAAGATGTGTTACATAGGATAGAATTTATAAAATATTCTTGATATCCGTTATCATAGGTTTATTAATCGATTACCCTGATTTGTAGTTCTGTTGATTAGTGAATTCCTTTCAGTAATCGATTACATTAACTGCCATAATCGATTACATAGTCGAAATTTGAAAAATTTCAAATTTTGGACTGCAGGTAGTCGATTACATCTGTCATTTTGAATTTTATTTAAAATTCGAATAATGGTAATCGATTACACAACTGATTGTAATCGATTACCAACCCGATAAGATAAATACATCTGGTCAGATATCATAATCAATTACACTGTTCTTCATCCCTTTCCTCTCTTCGAACTCGAACCAGTCCTTCCCATCCTTCTCCCTTGTTTCTTGCTCAAACTCAGAACAAATTAGTGGGTTTTGCTCGGCCCTACCCTCTCCTTCTGCTCCACCCCTTTGAATTGTTCAATTCGGACCTCACCCAAAAACCCCTTTCTCAAACCCTAAATTCTCCAAGACCGAAAAAATGGCCTCTTCTTCTCGCAGACACCGTTCGAAGAACCTATCCATGAACACTTGATGAGTGGATTTTATATGATAATTTTAGGGTCTTTTTAGTCTTTTTATTTTATTATTTTCTAGTCTCATATAGGTTTTTTATTGTTTTTATGTAGATTTTATATTTATTTTGCATTTTGCATGTAGATTAGATTTTTTGTGTTTTTCTATCTTTATTTTATATTTTTAGGAATTTTTCTAGTTATTTTATATTTTTAGGAAAAGCTGGTTTAGTTATCATTTTTGTCCAGGGACCAATGTGTAAAGTTTCAGGAAGTCAGGGACCAAGTTGTAAAAGTTCAAGAGTGGAGGACTTAAAGTGGAGATTGAGAGAATATGAGGGCTTGAATTGAAGTGCTAACCAAGGGAGGACCAAAGTGAAAAAGAAAAATATGAAGAGTCACTCTCCAATTTAGCACATGGAAAAAATGTTTAAGGAATTGATGATAGTGGAGGAGGAGTTTCAGAATTAAACAAGGGCTGAGTAGTGGCTTTTGATGGCATTCAAATCCCACTAACCATGAAGAAGGAAGGAAAACTTGGAGCTGAAACAGCAGGTCCCAGCGCTGCAGCGCTGGGAAGCCAACGCTCATGTGCTGGCCCTCGATCTGACAGTGGATTTTTAATGCTTCCAGCGCCCAAGCGTTGGGAATTCTAGCGCTGAAGCGTTGGAGGCTGGATTTTTACTATAAATAGGACCCTTTTCTTCACTTGTAAAACACACCTTTCATAGAATACAACAAGTATTCTCTCTTTCTCCCTCAAAGATCATTGTTCCTAGGAATTGTGGGAAGCCAAACTTGAGCTCCTATCCAGGGTAATTCAATGAATCTTTTATCCATGCTTGGCTAAATTCTTCTTTAAGTTTTTGGGTTGTTTTAGTTTATAATACATGTTCTAGCTTTTCTTACATTTCTGAATATTATTTCCATTCATGTTTTATTACCTTATGCTTTATTTCTATCTTGATGATCACAAGAGGTTTTGCTTATTGCTTATTACATAAGGCCATTTGGTGAGTAGTAAGGGAACTAGGTAATAAAAAAGGTTATAAGTATACTTCACTAAGGAATTAGGAAGGACGTAACTTTATGTTGGCCTGAACATCTTCTTCATCTTCTTCTTTAGTTAACTAGGTGCCAAGGAATTGGGTTTAGTAATTAAAAAGAAAGATCTACAATGCTTAAGGAATTAACTTGTAGTTACACTAGGCTATAGCATCATGATAATGGATTTATAATTTAGGAATTTAGTAAGAGATTGCTAGCATGTTTTTATAGACTATGTAAACCAACCCAAGAGCTTAATGTTCATCATCTCTTTATTCTATTATTTTATGCTATTGTTTCTTCCTAGTTCTCAAACCAACAACAAATATACATCTTTTTATTTTTTCTATTTAAGTACTAAACTTAATATTAACAAGAACACATATCCCTTGGGTTCGAACATTTTTATTACGCGATAGTAAATTGTATACTTGCAATTTTATTATCAACACTCTTGATCTTTCACGTCTTCTTGTCACAGAGGAGCAAAAGGAACGGTTCCTGGCTTACTTCTTGGAACGACCAATTCTTCCTCCCAAGTATGCTGACATAAACTCATTCATCAATGCTGGATTTCTCTTCCCTTCCCTCCTTGATTTCCAAGGACTTGATGAATTTGTTGGCTTGACGGGTACGTATTATCCTGAATTGGTTAAGGTATTTTACTGTAATTTGGTTAATAGAGGTGGGAAAATTTGCTCATCAGTCAAGGGAATTGACATTTCGTTGACTCAAGAGCAATTGGGAACTCTACTAAAAATTCCCTATGTTGGAGCACGACTTAGTCAGGAGAATGCATGTCCATGGGCTGATTATGATAAGAAATCTTTTTATCTATCTTTGTGTCGATTTTCTGAGGAAGAGATACAATTGAAGAAGCAGCGAGCGGAAGCCAACCGCTCTAGGGATATCCTTGCTGTTGGATATCTCACTGTAGAGGATCGTCTGCTTCATTATCTGATAAGCTATGTTCTTCTTCCTCAATCCTCTAACAATGCCCAGATTAGTGATTTGGAGTTACAAGTCATTTATGGGTTGAAGCATAATGAATCCATTAATTGGGCTTATTTGGTTATGATACACATGATGATACACAAGGATAGAACTGGTCCCCTTCCTTATGCTCCTATTATTACTCTCATTCTGAAGAACTTTGGAATCTCTACACATGGGGAGTATGCTCAGGTCATGGATACTAAGGCTCAGAGGATTGATATGGAAATTCTGAACAAGATGGGGATTTTCAGGGATGTTGATGATACTTTCCGTCACAAATCAGATTTAGGTCCTGATACCACCCAGGCTCCTACCCCTGCTGCTTTCTATCCACCATCTTCTGAGGAAGGACCTTCGTCCTCTATGCTTGCTGATGCCTCCACTCAACTCATTCTCTCTCATCTGGCCGATATGAGGACCCACTTTGATCAGAGGTTCGATCACATGGAAGGTCGGGTCGAATCCATGTACACTACTCTCCGTGCAGATATGGATCGTCTTAGTCTTCGTGTTGATCGCATGGCTCCCTCTCCACATGATTCCTTTGATTCCTCTGATGAATTTGACCTCTAGACTTGTTTATTTATTTCATTGACTACTTGATTTACTTGGTTTGTAATAGCCTAGATTATGACTAATTCCTGCACTGTTGGATATTTTTCTTTTCTTTCTTCGATTAACTTGCTATGTTTGGATGATTATGTTCTGTTCACGTTTTTCTTATTTACCCCTACCCCCATGCTTTATGTTGCAATATACTTGTATGAATATATGTATGCCTGTACATTTTTGGCCTTTTCTTCTTTTTGATGACGTCAAAAGGGGGAGAAAGGTTGTGTGCTCTTAAAGATCATATGCAGGAGTTCAACAAGTACATTAGAAAGGGGGAGAAATGCTAGATATACTAGATTCCATCAAACAGGGGGAGTTCAATATCCAGAATGCATATATTATCTTCAAGTAACAAGATTGTGTTTGCCATCATCAAAAAGGGGGAGATTGTGAAGAAGGTCTTGCTCCTGACCCTGGCTGTGGTTTTGATGACGACAAACTCATCAACAAAAAGAAGAAAAGAAGACTTCAAAGAAACAAGCGCTACAAGTCCATCAATAGTCTAGAAGTCTTAGTATTAGGTGAGTTATGCTTCCAAAGGTCTATTAAAGCATAAAGGCTCTTAAAACACCTAATCTAATCAAGCTAAGTGTTTTCATAACTTTAAAGAAGTAGAAAACCTTAAGCCAGTCTCAAAGAATCAAGTTTCTGGAAAATGGGCTTCTGTGTAATCGATTGCAGCTTTCTGGTAATCGATTACACCTAGGCAAGTAATCGATTACCACTTGTTTGCAATCGATTACATGTTTGAAATTCAAATTCAAACTGAAACGGTCATTAGTGTAATCGATTACACTAAGTGTGGTAATCGATTACCAGAACAAAAAGTTGCATCTTTTCATGAACCATTGTGTCCCAAACCTTTTAAAAGGGGTTGTGATGGTTCAAGGATGTTTCCCTTGCCTATATAAAGTCCATTTGAGTCCAGAATTCAACACACAACAAGAGACAACAAATTACACATGAGAAAACACCATTAGGCCAAAACTTTGTCAAAATTAGTTCATCTTTTAGAACTTAAACCTTTTGGAGCCTAAATTCTGAGTTTATGATCTTCATGTCTATAAGAACACTTTAGTTGTTCATATCTTGAAGAACTCAGAATTGTATTATGCTTAAAAGCCTTAAAGCATAATTTCTCATGATCAATCCAATTGTATGATAAAGGATTGATACAGCCAATTGTAAACTCTTCTTCATCTCTTTCTGTAAGATTGAGTTTTTCACCGTGGTATTCGGTGAAAGGTTGTTGTCACTGAAAGTGGTATACTTTCAGGGTTGTAATTGAAGGTGGTTTAGCCTTCAAGGTCTGAGGGTGGTTTGCCTTCAGGAACTGAAAGCGGTTTGCCTTCAGGAACTGAAAGTGGTTTGCTTTCACAGGATATTGGTAGAAATTCTTGGGGTCCTTTGGTTAGGAACTTGTAAGAGATTATTATCAATAGTGGAAAAATCCTCAAGTGGTTTTCTTGAGGGACTGGACGTAGCCTTCGGTGGATTGAAGGTGAACCAGGATAAACTCTTGTGTGTGATTTCCTTTATCCTTCATATTTACTTTCAAGCATCGCTCAATTCCGCTGCAATCATAACGATCATTTCGTGATCATCATAAACTTGAAAGTAACAATTTCAATAAGGCGAAAATAGGGGCAACACTGATTCACTCCCCCCCTCTTAGGTTGCTATCTGTACTAACACTCTGACCTACAGGAAGACTGTTTGGTCAAAGATGTGTAAGTCTGGTCGTAGGCCTAAATAAACATCTCAAGCTTTAAAGTGTCTCTAGCTCCTATGGAAGATAGTTGGACAACAATCCATTCAAAAGGAGAACTTCAGCAGAAGCACAAAAGAAGGAAACGTCTAATCGCCTACAAAGCAAGAACAATCTGACAGTCAAGAAAGGTTGGAATAAGAAAGTCCGTCCGCCCATGCAACTCACTCAGTGACGAAATTCTGAAGATTCTGTTAGGACTGAAGATTTCGTCAGTTCAAAGCATCAAAGTGCTCAAAGGTCATAAATTCCAGAAAGTATATGTCATGAGGTTATGGAGAATCAGTTCTACAGAAGCATTAAAGAAATTGTTCAACAAAACTCTGTGAGTTCATTCATCATAATTTCTTCTTGGATCAAAGGTCATCTACCTCATCAGCACATTAAATGCAGTACTATTGATTGCAGGAAGAGGAAAAGGACATAATTAATATTTTATTCCTTTGTTCCTCTGTTCTTCTGCTTTTCCTCAAATCAAGCTGCTCTTACGGAATCAACGGTGTGAAATTCTGAACATCGTACTTCTTTAACGTTCAAAATTCAAATCTTCTGTTCAGAGCATTTAATGATTCTTAGCTGGCATGCACTGGGATATTATATTCAAACAAAAACTCAAAGCCGAACACAGCGCCGAGCCAGACGATGTCAACCCAAGTAATTAATGCTTGACAGAACGCATTCAATGTTGATCCAGAATTACAGAATTAGCCGTTACTCACAAGGAAGCAGGAGCACTAACAGATCTATTTTCTCTTCTTCGTCAAAGCTCAATGAAGACTTTCTACTGAAGATATAAATAGAGAAATCCACTTCTAGAACAATTTGGCGACTTGAATTCAACCCATTGCATATCCCAACCAAGTTGCCCACAGAACCAAGCTTCCATTGGTTGAACCTCAGAAAGCCTCAAGCCATTCTTTAACTGAGTTAAGTTGTTCACTTGTGTGAAGAATTCACAGAGTGTCACTCTTATTTTAAGTCACACACAAAACTACACAGAGAACCTGAAATTCTTATCCTCTCTGTAATCCGAGCTTCAATTCTTCTACCCACTCTTACTGAAGAGAACCTTTGTAGAAAAACAAACCCAATTTGTAAAGGGAATCAGGAGTAGTCCTGTAGAATACTAATAAGGAGAAGTCCTGGAGAATACTTGAAAGGAGAAGTCCTGAGAATACTAGGAGAAGTCCTGTATAATACTTGATAGGAGAAGTCCTTCTAATACTGGGAGAAGTCCCTGAGAATACTTGTACTATTTAATGAAATAGTGGAAAATCTTGGTGAAGCCAAGGACTGGACGTAGCCCTGACCATTATGGGGGTGAACCAGGATAAATATCGTGTGTGCCTTAATTTTCTGCCTTACGTTAATTTTTCCGCTGTATACATGCACACACACGCACACACTCTTTGACACTCCTTGGAAACTAATAACTAAGGTGTATTCTGAAAGAAGTTTTCAAAAATTACACACACAATTCAAACCCCCCATTTCTTGTGTGTTTCTTGCACTATCAGCTTTGGTTTCAGAATCCGGAAATATTTCTAGCACGCGTTAAGAGTTCTGCATGAATCTGTCGTGCGGATCTGGGAAAAACGTGACATTTTCAAAATCACCGAATGAGATGGAATGTATTAGAGTTTCATTAGGAACCTATGTATGTAATAAACATATTTTGGATGAATAGTATTTTCAGGCCGAAAATGTGCCAAATCCCAGGGAAAATATTTCGAGATATTTTAGCGACTAATGCCCGAGTTTGACAGGCATTTGGTTCGAGATGAGCGAATTACCGATGTTAGTCACATTCGGCATCTTTTGGGAAGCGTACTAATTAAAGATTAAATAGTGGGATTATGATATGATTAGAAGTTAATGACATGGATTAATGTAAGGAATGACTTGTGTAAGAGAGATTATACCTTAACCATGATTAAGGCTAGACATTTTCTCCTAAGCTTATCCAACCTTCTAGTTTAGTCCCTAGACTTAGAAAGACTTCAAAATCTCCTCCCCCTTGGCCTAATGAACCAGCGGTATACGCATAGAAAAGGAAGAGGATTTTTCTTTTTCACTTAAGTGTCATTAGGAGATAAGATTTGAGAGGTTTAGAGAGAAATATGGAGAAAATGAGAAATATAAGTGAACCACCACAACCGAACACCATCACCATCACCATCACCACCGCCACTTCCCCCTCCTCTCACCCACTTCCTCTCATTTTCTTCTATTGCTCCTTTGGGAGAAAAGGTAGAGCTATTCATCCTCTACACTTTGATGGTTTTAGTTTTTGAAAAGGAGGATTTTGGATGATGAAAGAGATCTTGAATCCACCTCCTCCCTTCACATTTGTGATTCCCTTGTCTTTAACTTCCCATTGATGTAATTGGTGGTGACTGGGGGTATTAGCGTCTTTTTATTGTCTTTTTCTTTGTTTTTATTTTATTATTTATTTGAATCCCATATAGTTTTACTAAATTTTTTAGGTTTTTATCTTATTTTTATATTTTCATATAGGTTAGTAATCATTTTGCTTCTTAGTCCTTTTAATTAGGCTTTATTAGAGTTTTTAGGCTCTTTAGGTTTCTGGTCATTATTTGGGAAATTATTGGTGTCTTGATTGAAGAATTAATGAAGAAGAAGAGGTTAAGAGCTGAATGGGTGTGTGATTAATGGGAATTGAAGTAACAAAAGCAAGAAAAACATGTGTAAATTGAAGAAATGATGAAGATGCTGTTGTTGCAAAAGGAGAATTGAAGCCACATGAAGCCCCATTATTGCATTGAAGAGGGGAATCAATTGGAAGAGAAAGAGCAATAGCAAGAAAAATGAGGAGTCAGATGAGCTCCCAACGCTTGAGCGTTGAGGAGCCAATGCTCATGTGTTGGCTCTCTGCCTGGAATCCTGGATTGTAATTAATTCCAACGCTCAAGCGTTGGGGGGCCAACGCTCATTCGTTCAACCCCTGCCAAGCCTCGTGCATTTCATTTTAATTCCAACGCCTAGGCCAACGCCCAGGCATTGGACTGCTGGCAGAATTTGGCTATAAATAGAACTCTTATTTTTATTTATTTTATTCTTTAATTGGCTAAGCTTTGTTGGGCACATTATCACTGGAGCTGTAAGAGGCCTCTCGAGCCCTTGTTCTAGGATTCATTTCTTTCTTTTAATTATGTTTAATCTAGCCATGCTAGGCTAGTTTCTTTCTAGCACTTGGGTTTTATGTGAATTCTTTTTCTGAGTTATGCTTTAAGATTTTGGTGCTCTATATGAATAAAGATATCATTTCATGCATCTTTTCTCTTTGATTATTTTGCTTGAGTCAACGCAAGTATCATGCTTTCTTATTGCACAACGGTAGTTGGTAGGAATTAAGGAAACTGAGATTAGATTGAATGATTTATCTTCTACTTAGGTATAAGGGTGAGAATCATTCATGTTGGCCAGAATAAAGAACTCATTTCTTCAATTGAATTAAATAGACACTAAGGTATTAGGTTTAGCAATTTGAGATTGAATGGTTTACTTGATTAAGGTATTAACAAGTAGAGGTTTAGGCTGCATCACCATGAAATGATTTCCAAAGTTCATATAGTCATCTGTTTGAAAAAAGCTTAATTTGGTTAGGTGAAGCTAACACCCAAGTGCTGTTTCCATCAAAGTTTACAATCCAAGTCTTTTTAGTTTTTATGTTATCATCTTTCGTAACAAACAAACTCAAAATTTATCTTTTTATTTTCCGTTCTAAACAATTGAGCATAAGTCACAAATCACCTTATCCCTGTGGAGACGAAATCTTTTATATTACTTCGACCTTTCTGTACACTTGCATAATTGGTATCAAGTTTTTGGCGCCGTTGCCAGGGATAGAAATTTATACTTTAGCTTCTTTGTTTAGAGCTCTTGTTTTTATTTTCTGATTTCCTGTTGTTTTGAACTAGTGCTTGTAATCCTTGTTTGCTGAGTGTTTATAAGACACAACTATGGCTGAAACATATGAGCAATTGGTGGCAAAGATCTGGGATGACCTTGAAAAAGAGTATGAAAAGAAGAAACGCGATGCTTTCATCTTAATTGATGAGCATTATGCTGATGTGGAGGGTAGACGCGCTAACGGATCTTCACCTAATCGATTGCAAGAATGGGAAGCCATAGTTGCCTTGCAGGGAAGCATAAATAGCATTTTGCGGAGGCAGCCAGAGATTGAACATGTGGTTCAATGTGAAGAGGTTAAAGAAACCTCCATTGTAGAATTTGTCTTTGAAGACAAATTGAAGATGGATGAAGAAAAACCTCAAGTTCTAAGAACCTATTTCATGGGTTCAGAAGATCAGGGCAAGGAACAAGAAAGGGAAAATAATTCTCTTTACACAACTATGAAATATTTATGTGAGAACTTTCTTAACCCTTCCACTTTTAACTTGACTATTGTTGCCTTGATAGCTGAATATGCATGCAATATCATGATGACCTTGTGTCAAAATTTGCATGATTTGAAGGGTCTAATGCATTTTGTGATAGACCCTGGTTGAGTAGTGAATTTGAAAAGTCTATCAAAGACTATAACATTGGGCTTCTTGGGAGACAACCTATGTGCATTTTTATTTCATTTGTTTTTCTTTGTGTTGAATAAAAGGGCAGGTTGGACAAGGAGCATTTTTATCACGTCGGACTGCTAGCAGAATTTGGCTATAAATAGAACACTTGTTTTTCTTTATTTTAATCTTGTAATTGGCTAAGAATTGTTGGGTACACTATCACTGGAGCTGTAAGAGGCCTCTTGAGCCCTTGTTCCAAGTTTTATTTCTTTCTTTTAATTATGTTTAATCTAGCCATGCTAGGCTAGTTTCTTTCTAGCACTTGGGTTTTATGTGAATCCTTTTTATGAGTTATGCTTTAATATTTTGGTGCTATATATGAATAAAGTTATCATTTCATGCATATTTTCTCTTTGATTATTTTTCTTGAGTCGACGCAAGTATCATGATTTCTTCTTGCACAACGGTAGTTGGTAGAAATTAAGGGAACTGGGATTAGATTGAATGGTTTATCTTCTACTTATGTATAAGGGTTGGAATCATTCGTGTTGGCCAGAATTAAGAACTCATTTCTTCAATTGAATTAAATAGACACTAAGGTATTAGGTTTAGCAATTTGAGATTGAATGGTTTACTTGATTAAGGTATTAACAAGTAGAGGTTTAGGCTCCATCACCATGAAATGATTTCCAAAGTTCATATAGTTATATGTGATAATGAAATTGCAAGTGTACAATTTACTATCGCGTAATATAAAAGATTATCGAACCCAAGGGATAGGTGTTCTTATTGATATAAAATTTAGTACTTAAGCATAAAAATTAAAAGATAGAAATATGAAGTTGGTTTAGAACAAAGATATAACAATAGCATAAAATGATAAGAAATAAGATGAGAGGAATTTAAGCTCTTGGGTTGATTTACATAATCTATAAAACATGCTAGAAAACTCTTACTAAATTTCTGAACTTTAAATTCAAATTCATGGTGCTATAGCCTAAGTTTCTACACCCTAATGGCCTTAAGAAATGTAGAACTTCCTTTCCTAATTACTAACTCCATAGCATTGGTTATTAGTTAATTAGAGAAGAAGATGAAGAAGGAGTCCGAGCCAACACAAGATTACGTACATCCTTATAGCCTTAAGTAATGCAAACATATAACCTTTTTTATTTCCTATTTCCCTTACTACTTAACAAATGGCCTTATGAATAAGTAGAAAGCATGAAACCTTTTGCGCATAAAGATTAATGAAGAACAAAGAAATAAACATGAATAGAAAATATTATTCAGAAATGTAAAAGAAAACTAGAACATGAATTATAAATTAAAACAACCCAAAAACTTAAAAGAAGAATTAGCCAAGCATGGCTAAAAGATTCATTGAATTACCCTGGATAGGAGCTCAAGTATGGCTTCCCACAAGTCCTAGGAACAATGATCTTTGAGGGAGAAAGAGAGAATACTTGTTGTATTCTCTGAAGGTGTGTCTTACAAGTGAAGAAAAGGGTCCTATTTATAGTAAAAATCCAGCCTCCAACGCTTGAGCGCTGGCTTTCCCAACGCTTGGGCGCTAGGATGCATTAAAAATCCACTTTCTGTCCGAGGCCCAGCGCTTGAGCGCTGGCTTTCCAACGCTTGGGCGCTGGGTCACCATCTGACTCATCATCTAGTCAGAACCCCAGCGCTGGAGCGCTGGGATCCCAACGCTGGAGTGTTGGGATGCTGCTTCTTCATCTTCTTGCTTGTTCTTCCTTCTTCATTCATGGTAGTGGGTTTTGATGGCCATAAAAAGCCACTAACCAGCCTTGATCAATTCTGAAACCCTTCATCAATTCTTTAAACATTTTTTCCATGTGCTAAATTGGAGAGTGATTCTTCATATTCTTCTTTTTCACTTTGGTCCTCCCTTGGTTAGCACTTCAATTTAAGCCCTCATATTCTCTCAATCTCCACTTTAAGTCCTCCACTCTTGAACTTTTACAATTTGGTCCCTGACTTTTTGAAACTTTACATATTGGTCCCTGGACAAAAATGATAACTAAACCAGCTTTTCCTAAAAATATAAAATAACTAGAAAAATCCCTAAAAATATAAAATAAAGATAGAAAAACACAAAAAATCTAATCTACATGCAAAATGCAAAATAAATATAAAATCTACATAAAAACAATAAAAAACCTACATGTGACTCAAAAATAATAAAATAAAAAGACTAAAAAGACCCTAAAAACATCATATAAAATCCACTCATCAATATGTTTGCAAAAATCCTAATTTGGTTCGGTGAAGCTAACACCCAAGTACCGTTGCCATCAAAGTTTACAATCCAAGTATTTTTAGTTTTTATGTTATCATCTTTCGTAACAAACAAACTCAAAATTTATCTTTTTATTTTCCGTTCTAAACAATTGAGCATAAGTCACAAATCACCTTATCCCCTGTGGAGACGAAATCTTTTATATTACTTCGACCTTTCTGTACACTTGCAGAATTGGTATCAAGTTTTTGGCGCCGTTGCCGGGGATAGAAATTTATACTTTAGCTTCTTTGTTTAGAGCTCTTGTTTTTATTTTCTGATTTCCTGTTGTTTAGAACTAGTGCTTGTAATCCTTGTTTGCTGAGTGTTTATAAGACACAACTATGGCTGAAACATATGAGCAATTGGTGGCAAAGATCTGGGATGACCTTGAAAAAGAGTATGAAAAGAAGAAACGCGATGCTTTCATCTTAATTGATGAGCATTACGCTGATTTGGAGGGTAGACGCGCTAACGAATCTTCGCCTAATCGATTGCAAGAATGGGAAGCCATAGTTCCCTTGCAGGGAAGCATAAATAGCATTTTGCGGAGGCAGCCAGAGATTGAACATGTGGTTCAATGTGAAGAGGTTAAAGAAACCTCCATTGTAGAATTTGTCTTTGAAGACAAATTGAAGATGGATGAAGAAAAACCTCAAGTTCTAAGAACCTATTTCATGGGTTCAGAAGATCAGGGCAAGGAACAAGAAAGGGAAAATAATTCTCTTTACACAACTATGAAATATTTATGTGAGAACTTTCTTAACCCTTCCACTTTTAACTTGACTATTGTTGCCTTGATAGCTGAATATGCATGCAATATCATGATGACCTTGTGTCAAAATTTGCATGATTTGAAGGGTCTAATGCATTTTGTGATAGACCCTGGTTGAGTAGTGAATTTTAAAAGTCTATCAAAGACTATAACATTGGGCTTCTTGGGAGACAACCTATGTGCATTTTTATTTCATTTGTTTTTCTTTGTGTTGAATAAAAGGGCAGGTTGGACAAGGAGCATTTTTATCACGTCGGACTGCTGGCAGAATTTGGTTATAAATAGAACTCTTATTTTTATTTATTTTAATCTTTAATTGGCTAAGCTTTGCTGGGTACACTATCACTGGAGCTGTAAGAGGCCTCTCGAGCCCTTGTTCTAAGATTCATTTCTTTCTTTTAATTATGTTTAATCTAGCCATGCTAGGCTAGTTTCTTTCTAGCACTTGGGTTTTATGTGAATTCTATTTATGAGTTATGCTTTAATATTTTTGAGCTATATATGAATAAAGTTATCATTTCATGCATATTTTCTCTTTGATTATTTTTCTTGAGTCGACCCAAGTATCATGATTTCTTCTTGCACATCGGTAGTTGGTAGAAATTAAGGGAACTGGGATTAGATTGAATGGTTTATCTTCTACTTATGTATGAGGGTTGGAATCATTCGTGTTGGCCAGAATTAAGAACTCATTTCTTCAACTGAATTAAATAGACACTAAGGTATTATTTTAGCAATTTGAGATTGAATGGTTTACTTGATTAAGGTATTAACAAGTAGAGGTTTAGGCTTCATCACCATGAAATGATTTCCAAAGTTCATATAGTCATCTGTTTGAAAAAAGCTTAATTTGGTTAGGTGAAGCTAACACCCAAGTGCTGTTTCCATCAAAGTTTACAATCCAAGTATTTTTAGTTTTTATGTTATCATCTTTTGTAACAAACAAACTCAAAATTTATCTTTTTATTTTCCGTTCTAAACAATTGAGCATAAGTCACAAATCACCTTATCCCTGTGGAGACGAAATCTTTTATATTACTTCGACCTTTCTGTACACTTGCATAATTGGTATCAAGTTTTTGGCGCCGTTGCCAGGGATAGAAATTTATACTTTAGCTTCTTTGTTTAGAGCTCTTGTTTTTATTTTCTGATTTCCTGTTGTTTTGAACTAGTGCTTGTAATCCTTGTTTGCTGAGTGTTTATAAGACACAACTATGGCTGAAACATATGAGCAATTGGTGGCAAAGATCTGGGATGACCTTGAAAAAGAGTATGAAAAGAAGAAACACGATGCTTTCATCTTAATTGATGAGCATTATGCTGATGTGGAGGGTAGACGCGCTAACTGATCTTCGCCTAATCGATTGCAAGAATGGGAAGCCATAGTTGCCTTGCAGGGAAGCATAAATAGCATTTTGCGGAGGCAGCCAGAGATTGAACATGTGGTTCAATGTGAAGAGGTTAAAGAAACCTCCATTGTAGAATTTGTCTTTGAAGACAAATTGAAGATGGATGAAGAAAAACCTCAAGTTCTAAGAACCTATTTCATGGGTTCAGAAGATCAGGGCAAGGAACAAGAAAGGGAAAATAATTCTCTTTACACAACTATGAAATATTTATGTGAGAACTTTCTTAACCCTTCCACTTTTAACTTGACTATTGTTGCCTTGATAGCTGAATATGCATGCAATATCATGATGACCTTGTGTCAAAATTTGCATGATTTGAAGGGTCTAATGCATTTTGTGATAGACCCTGGTTGAGTAGTGAATTTGAAAAGTCTATCAAAGACTATAACATTGGGCTTCTTGGGAGACAACCTATGTGCATTTTTATTTCATTTGTTTTTCTTTGTGTTGAATAAAAGGGCAGGTTGGACAAGGAGCATTTTTATCACGTCGGACTGCTAGCAGAATTTGGCTATAAATAGAACACTTGTTTTTCTTTATTTTAATCTTGTAATTGGCTAAGAATTGTTGGGTACACTATCACTGGAGCTGTAAGAGGCCTCTTGAGCCCTTGTTCCAAGTTTTATTTCTTTCTTTTAATTATGTTTAATCTAGCCATGCTAGGCTAGTTTCTTTCTAGCACTTGGGTTTTATGTGAATCCTTTTTATGAGTTATGCTTTAATATTTTGGTGCTATATATGAATAAAGTTATCATTTCATGCATATTTTCTCTTTGATTATTTTTCTTGAGTCGACGCAAGTATCATGATTTCTTCTTGCACAACGGTAGTTGGTAGAAATTAAGGGAACTGGGATTAGATTGAATGGTTTATCTTCTACTTATGTATAAGGGTTGGAATCATTCGTGTTGGCCAGAATTAAGAACTCATTTCTTCAAATGAATTAAATAGACACTAAGGTATTAGGTTTAGCAATTTGAGATTGAATGGTTTACTTGATTAAGGTATTAACAAGTAGAGGTTTAGGCTCCATCACCATGAAATGATTTCCAAAGTTCATATAGTTATATGTTTGCAAAAAGCCTAATTTGGTTCGGTGAAGCTAACAGCCAAGTACCGTTGCCATCAAAGTTTACAATCCAAGTATTTTTAGTTTTTATGTTATCATCTTTCGTAACAAACAAACTCAAAATTTATTTTTTTATTTTCCGTTCTAAACAATTGAGCATAAGTCACAAATCACCTTATCCCTGTGGAGACGAAATCTTTTATATTACTTCGACCTTTCTGTACACGTGCAGAATTGGTATCAAGATTTTGGCGCCGTTGCCGGGGATTGAAATTTATACTTTAGCTTCTTTGTTTAGAGCTCTTGTTTTTATTTTCTGATTTCCTGTTGTTTAGAACTAGTGCTTGTAATCCTTGTTTGCTGAGTGTTTATAAGACACAACTATGGCTGAAACATATGAGCAATTGGTGGCAAAGATCTGGGATGACCTTGAAAAAGAGTATGAAAAGAAGAAACGCGATGCTTTCATCTTAATTGATGAGCATTATGCTGATTTGGACGGTAGACGCGCTAACGAATCTTCGCCTAATCGATTGCAAGAATGGGAAGCCATAGTTGCCTTGCAGGGAAGCATAAATAGCATTTTGCGGAGGCAGCCAGAGATTGAACATGTAACCCAATGTGAAGAGGTTAAAGAAACCTCCATTGTAGAATATGTATTTGAAGACAAATTGAAGATGGATGAAGAAAAACCTCAAGTTCTAAGAATCTATTTCATGGGTTCAGAAGATCAGGGCAAGGAACAAGAAAGGGAAAATAATTCTCTTTACACAACTATGAAATATTTATGTGAGAACTTTCTTAACCCTTCCACTTTTAACTTGACTATTGTTGCCTTGATAGCTGAATATGCATGCAATATCATGATGACCTTGTGTCAAAATTTGCATGATTTGAAGGTTCTAATGGATTTTGTGATAGACCCTGGTTGAGTAGTGAATTTGAAAAGTCTATCAAAGACTATAACATTGGGCTTCTTGGGAGACAACCTATATGCATTTTTATTTCATTTGTTTTTCTTTGTGTTGAATAAAAGGGCAGGTTGGACAAGGAGCATTTTTATCACGTCGGACTGCTAGCAGATTTTGGCTATAAATAGAACACTTGTTTTTCTTTATTTTAATCTTGTAATTGGCTAAGAATTGTTGGGTACAATATCACTGGAGCTGTAAGAGGCCTCTTGAGCCCTTGTTCCAAGTTTTATTTCTTTCTTTTAATTATGTTTAATCTAGCCATGCTAGGCTAGTTTCTTTCTAGCACTTGGGTTTTATGTGAATCCTTTTTATGAGTTATGCTTTAATATTTTGGTGCTATATATGAATAAAGTTATCATTTCATGCATATTTTCTCTTTGATTATTTTTCTTGAGTCGACCCAAGTATCATGATTTCTTCTTGCACAACGGTAGTTGGTAGAAATTAAGGGAACTGGGATTAGATTGAATGGTTTATCTTCTACTTATCTATGAGGGTTGGAATCATTCGTGTTGGCCAGAATTAAGAACTCATTTCTTCAATTGAATTAAATAGACACTAAGGTATTAGGTTTAGCAATTTGAGATTGAATGGTTTACTTGATTAAGGTATTAACAAGTAGAGGTTTAGGCTACATCACCATGAAATGATTTCCAAAGTTCATATATATGTTTGCAAAACGCCTAATTTGGTTCGGTGAAGCTAACACCCAAGTATCGTTGCCATCAAAGTTTACAATCCAAGTATTTTTAGTTTTTATGTTATCATCTTTCGTAACAAACAAACTCAAAATTTATCTTTTTATTTTCCGTTCTAAACAATTGAGCATAAGTCACAAATCACCTTATCCCTGTGGAGACGAAATCTTTTATATTACTTCGACCTTTCTGTACACTTGCAGAATTGGTATCAAGTTTTTGGCGCCGTTGCCGGGGATAGAAATTTATACTTTAGATTCTTTGTTTAGAGTTCTTGTTTTTATTTTCTGATTTCCTGTTGTTTAGAACTAGTGCTTGTAATCCTTGTTTGCTGAGTGTTTATAAGATACAACTATGGCTGAAACATATGAGCAATTGGTGGCAAAGATCTGGGATGACCTTGAAAAAGAGTATGAAAAGAAGAAACGCGATGCTTTCATCTTAATTGATGAGCATTATGCTGATTTGGAGGGTAGACGCGCTAACGGATCTTCGCCTAATCGATTGCAAGAATGGGAAGCCATAGTTGCCTTGCAGGGAAGCATAAATAGCATTTTGCGGAGGCAGCCAGAGATTGAACATGTAACCCAATGTGAAGAGGTTAAAGAAACCTCCATTGTAGAATTTGTCTTTGAAGACAAATTGAAGATGGATGAAGAAAAACCTCAAGTTCTAAGAACCTATTTCATGGGTTCAGAAGATCAGGGCAAGGAACAAGAAAGGGAAAATAATTCTCTTTACACAACTATGAAATATTTATGTGAGAACTTTCTTAACCCTTCCACTTTTAACTTGACTATTGTTGCCTTGATAGCTGAATATGCATGCAATATCATGATGACCTTGTGTCAAAATTTGCATGATTAGAAGGGTCTAATGCATTTTGTGATAGACCCTGGTTGAGTAGTGAATTTGAAAAGTCTATCAAAGACTATAACATTGGGCTTCTTGGGAGACAACCTATGTGCATTTTTATTTCATTTGTTTTTCTTTGTGTTGAATAAAAGGGCAGGTTGGACAAGGAGCATTTTTATCACGTCGGACTGCTAGCAGAATTTGGCTATAAATAGAACACTTGTTTTTCTTTATTTTAATCTTGTAATTGGCTAAGAATTGTTGGGTACACTATCACTGGAGCTGTAAGAGGCCTCTTGAGCCCTTGTTCCAAGTTTTATTTCTTTCTTTTAATTATGTTTAATCTAGCCATGCTAGGCTAGTTTCTTTCTAGCACTTGGGTTTTATGTGAATCCTTTTTATGAGTTATGCTTTAATATTTTGGTGCTATATATGAATAAATTTATCATTTCATGCATATTTTCTCTTTGATTATTTTTCTTGAGTCGACCCAAGTATCATGATTTCTTCTTGCACAACGGTAGTTGGTAGAAATTAAGGGAACTGGGATTAGATTGAATGGTTTATCTTCTACTTATCTATGAGGGTTGGAATCATTCGTGTTGGCCAGAATTAAGAACTCATTTCTTCAATTGAATTAAATAGACACTAAGGTATTAGGTTTAGCAATTTGAGATTGAATGGTTTACTTGATTAAGGTATTAACAAGTATAGGTTTAGGCTACATCACCATGAAATGATTTCCAAAGTTCATATAGTTATATGTTTGCAAAACGCGTAATTTGATTCAGTGAAGCTAACACCCAAGTACCGTTGCCATCAAAGTTTACAATCCAAGTATTTTTAGTTTTTATGTTATCATCTTTCGTAACAAACAAACTCAAAATTTATCTTTTTATTTTCCGTTCTAAACAATTGAGCATAAGTCACAAATCACCTTATCCCTGTGGAGACGAAATCTTTTATATTACTTTGACCTTTCTGTACACTTGCAGAATTGGTATCAAGTTTTTGGCGCCGTTGCCGGGGATAGAAATTTATACTTTAGATTCTTTGTTTAGAGCTCTTGTGTTTATTTTCTGATTTCCTGTTGTTTAGAACTAGTGCTTGTAATCCTTGTTTGCTGAGTGTTTATAAGACACAACTATGGCTGAAACATATGAGCAATTGGTGGCAAAGATCTGGGATGACCTTGAAAAAGAGTATGAAAAGAAGAAACGCGATGCTTTCATCTTAATTGATGAGCATTATGCTGATTTGGAGGGTAGACGCGCTAACGGATCTTCGCCTAATCGATTGCAAGAATGGGAAGCCATAGTTGCCTTGCAGGGAAGCATAAATAGCATTTTGCAGAGGCAGCCAGAGATTGAACATGTAACCCAATGTGAAGAGGTTAAAGAAACCTCCATTGTAGAATTTGTCTTTGAAGACAAATTGAAGATGGATGAAGAAAAACCTCAAGTTCTAAGAACCTATTTCATGGGTTCAGAAGATCAGGGCAAGGAACAAGAAAGGGAAAATAATTCTCTTTACACAACTATGAAATATTTATGTGAGAACTTTCTTAACCCTTCCACTTTTAACTTGACTATTGTTGCCTTGATAGCTGAATATGCATGCAATATCATGATGACCTTGTGTCAAAATTTGCATGATTAGAAGGGTCTAATGCATTTTGTGATAGACCCTGGTTGAGTAGTGAATTTGAAAAGTCTATCAAAGACTATAACATTGGGCTTCTTGGGAGACAACCTATGTGCATTTTTATTTCATTTGTTTTTCTTTGTGTTGAATAAAAGGGCAGGTTGGACAAGGAGCATTTTTATCACGTCGGACTGCAAGCAGAATTTGGCTATAAATAGAACACTTGTTTTTCTTTATTTTAATCTTGTAATTGGCTAAGAATTGTTGGGTACACTATCACTGGAGCTGTAAGAGGCCTCTTGAGCCCTTGGTCCAAGTTTTATTTCTTTCTTTTAATTATGTTTAATCTAGCCATGCTAGGCTAGTTTCTTTCTAGCACTTGGGTTTTGTGTGAATCCTTTTTATGAGTTATGCTTTAAAATTTTGGTGCTATATATGAATAAAGTTATCATTTCATGCATATTTTCTCTTTGATTATTTTTCTTGAGTCGACCCAAGTATCATGATTTCTTCTTGCACAACGGTAGTTGGTAGAAATTAAGGGAACTGGGATTAGATTGAATGGTTTATCTTCTACTTATGTATGAGGGTTGGAATCATTTGTGTTGGCCAGAATTAAGAACTCATTTCTTCAATTGAATTAAATAGACACTAAGGTATTAAGTTTAGCAATTTGAGATTGAATGGTTTACTTGATTAAGGTATTAACAAGTAGAGGTTTAGGCTACATCACCATGAAATGATTTCCAAAGTTCATATAGTTATATGTTTGCAAAAAGCCTAATTTGGTTCGGTGAAGCTAACACCCAAGTACCGTTGCCATCAAAGTATACAATCCAAGTATTTTTAGTTTTTATGTTATCATCTTTCGTAACAAACAAACTCAAAATTTATCTTTTTATTTTCCGTTCTAAACAATTGAGCATAAGTCACAAATCACCTTATCCCTGTGGAGACGAAATCTTTTATATTACTTCGACCTTTCTGTACACTTGCAGAATTGGTATCAAGTTTTTGGCGCCGTTGCCGGGGATAGAAATTTATACTTTAGCTTCTTTGTTTAGAGCTTTTGTTTTTATTTTCTGATTTCCTGTTGTTTTGAACTAGTGCTTGTAATCCTTGTTTGCTGAGTGTTTATAAGACACAACTATGGCTGAAACATATGAGCAATTGGTGGCAAAGATCTGGGATGACCTTGAAAAAGAGTATGAAAAGAAGAAACGCGATGCTTTCATCTTAATTGATGAGCATTATGCTGATTTGGAGGGTAGACGCGCTAACGGATCTTCGCCTAATCGATTGCAAGAATGGGAAGCCATAGTTGCCTTGCAGGGAAGCATAAATAGCATTTTGCGGAGGCAGCCAGAGATTGAACATGTGGTTCAATGTGAAGAGGTTAAAGAAACCTCCATTGTAGAATTTGTCTTTGAAGACAAATTGAAGATGGATGAAGAAAAACCTCAAGTTCTAAGAACCTATTTCATGGGTTCAGAAGATCAGGGCAAGGAACAAGAAAGGGAAAATAATTCTCTTTACACAACTATGAAATATTTATGTGAGAACTTTCTTAACCCTTCCACTTTTAACTTGACTATTGTTGCCTTGATAGCTGAATATGCATGCAATATCATGATGACCTTGTGTCAAAATTTGCATGATTAGAAGGGTCTAATGCATTTTGTGATAGACCCTGGTTGAGTAGTGAATTTGAAAAGTCTATCAAAGACTATAACATTGGGCTTCTTGGGAGACAACCTATGTGCATTTTTATTTCATTTGTTTTTCTTTGTGTTGAATAAAAGGGCAGGTTGGACAAGGAGCATTTTTATCACGTCGGACTGCTAGCAGAATTTGGCTATAAATAGAACACTTGTTTTTCTTTATTTTAATCTTGTAATTGGCTAAGAATTGTTGGGTACACTATCACTGGAGCTGTAAGAGGCCTCTTGAGCCCTTGTTCCAAGTTTTATTTCTTTCTTTTAATTATGTTTAATCTAGCCATGCTAGGCTAGTTTCTTTCTAGCACTTGGGTTTTATGTGAATCCTTTTTATGAGTTATGCTTTAATATTTTGGTGCTATATATGAATAAATTTATCATTTCATGCATATTTTCTCTTTGATTATTTTTCTTGAGTCGACCCAAGTATCATGATTTCTTCTTGCACAACGGTAGTTGGTAGAAATTAAGGGAACTGGGATTAGATTGAATGGTTTATCTTCTACTTATCTATGAGGGTTGGAATCATTCGTGTTGGCCAGAATTAAGAACTCATTTCTTCAATTGAATTAAATAGACACTAAGGTATTAGGTTTAGCAATTTGAGATTGAATGGTTTACTTGATTAAGGTATTAACAAGTAGAGGTTTAGGCTACATCACCATGAAATGATTTCCAAAGTTCATATAGTTATATGTTTGCAAAACGCCTAATTTGGTTCGGTGAAGCTAACACCCGAGTACCGTTGCCATCAAAGTTTACAATCCAAGTATTTTTAGTTTTTATGTTATCATCTTTCGTAACAAACAAACTCAAAATTTATCTTTTTATTTTCCGTTCTAAACAATTGAGCATAAGTCACAAATCACCTTATCCCTGTGGAGACGAAATCTTTTATATTACTTCGACCTTTCTGTACACTTGCAGAATTGGTATCAAGTTTTTGGCGCCGTTGCCGGGGATAGAAATTTATACTTTAGATTCTTTGTTTAGAGCTCTTGTTTTTATTTTCTGATTTCCTGTTGTTTAGAACTAGTGCTTGTAATCCTTGTTTGCTGAGTGTTTATAAGACACTACTATGGCTGAAACATATGAGCAATTGGTGGCAAAGATCTGGGATGACCTTGAAAAAGAGTATGAAAAGAAGAAACGCGATGCTTTCATCTTAATTGATGAGCATTATGCTGATTTGGAGGGTAGACGCGCTAACGGATCTTCGCCTAATCGATTGCAAGAATGGGAAGCCATAGTTGCCTTGCAGGGAAGCATAAATAGCATTTTGCGGAGGCAGCCAGAGATTGAACATGTAACCCAATGTGAAGAGGTTAAAGAAACCTCCATTGTAGAATTTGTCTTTGAAGACAAATTGAAGATGGATGAAGAAAAACCTCAAGTTCTAAGAACCTATTTCATGGGTTCAGAAGATCAGGGCAAGGAACAAGAAAGGGAAAATAATTCTCTTTACACAACTATGAAATATTTATGTGAGAACTTTCTTAACCCTTCCACTTTTAACTTGACTATTGTTGCCTTGATAGCTGAATATGCATGCAATATCATGATGACCTTGTGTCAAAATTTGCATGATTAGAAGGGTCTAATGCATTTAATGATAGACCCTGGTTGAGTAGTGAATTTGAAAAGTCTATCAAAGACTATAACATTGGGCTTCTTGGGAGACAACCTATGTGCATTTTTATTTCAATTGTTTTTCTTTGTGTTGAATAAAAGGGCAGGTTGGACAAGGAGCATTTTTATCACGTCGGACTGCTAGCAGAATTTGGCTATAAATAGAACACTTGTTTTTCTTTATTTTAATCTTGTAATTGGCTAAGAATTGTTGGGTACACTATCACTGGAGCTGTAAGAGGCCTCTTGAGCCCTTGTTCCAAGTTTTATTTCTTTCTTTTAATTATGTTTAATCTAGCCATGCTAGGCTAGTTTCTTTCTAGCACTTGGGTTTTATGTGAATCCTTTTTATGAGTTATGCTTTAATATTTTGGTGCTATATATGAATAAAGTTATCATTTCATGCATATTTTCTCTTTGATTATTTTTCTTGAGTCGACCCAAGTATCATGATTTCTTCTTGCACAACGGTAGTTGGTAGAAATTAAGGGAACTGGGATTAGATTGAATGGTTTATCTTCTACTTATCTATGAGGGTTGGAATCATTCGTGTTGGCCAGAATTAAGAACTCATTTCTTCAATTGAATTAAATAGACACTAAGGTATTAGGTTTAGCAATTTGAGATTGAATGGTTTACTTGATTAAGGTATTAACAAGTAGAGGTTTAGGCTACATCACCATGAAATGATTTCCAAAGTTCATATAGTTATATGTTTGCAAAACGCCTAATTTGGTTCGGTGAAGCTAACACCCAAGTACCGTTGCCATCAAAGTTTACAATCCAAGTATTTTTAGTTTTTATGTTATCATCTTTCGTAACAAACAAACTCAAAATTTATCTTTTTATTTTTCGTTCTTAACAATTGAGCATAAGTCACAAATCACCTTATCCCTGTGGAGACGAAATCTTTTATATTACTTCGACCTTTCTGTACACTTGCAGAATTGGTATCAAGTTTTTGGCGCCGTTGCCGGGGATAGAAATTTATACTTTAGATTCTTTGTTTAGAGCTCTTGTTTTTATTTTCTGATTTCCTGTTGTTTAGAACTAGTGCTTGTAATCCTTGTTTGCTGAGTGTTTATAAGACACTACTATGGCTGAAACATATGAGCAATTGGTGGCAAAGATCTGGGATGACCTTGAAAAAGAGTATGAAAAGAAGAAACGCGATGCTTTCATCTTAATTGATGAGCATTATGCTGATTTGGAGGGTAGACGCGCTAACGGACCTTCGCCTAATCGATTGCAAGAATGGGAAGCCATAGTTGCCTTGCAGGGAAGCATAAATAGCATTTTGCGGAGGCAGCCAGAGATTGAACATGTAACCCAATGTGAAGAGGTTAAAGAAACCTCCATTGTAGAATTTGTCTTTGAAGACAAATTGAAGATGGATGAAGAAAAACCTCAAGTTCTAAGAACCTATTTCATGGGTTCAGAAGATCAGGGCAAGGAACAAGAAAGGGAAAATAATTCTCTTTACACAACTATGAAATATTTATGTGAGAACTTTCTTAACCCTTCCACTTTTAACTTGACTATTGTTGCCTTGATAGCTGAATATGCATGCAATATCATGATGACCTTGTGTCAAAATTTGCATGATTTGAAGGGTCTAATGCATTTTGTGATAGACCCTGGTTGAGTAGTGAATTTGAAAAGTCAATCAAAGACTATAACATTGGGCTTCTTGGGAGACAACCTATGTGCATTTTTATTTCATTTGTTTTTCTTTGTGTTGAATAAAAGGGCAGGTTGGACAAGGAGCATTTTTATCACGTCGGACTGCTAGCAGAATTTGGCTATAAATAGAACACTTGTTTTTCTTTATTTTAATCTTGTAATTGGCTAAGAATTGTTGGGTACACTATCACTGGAGCTGTAAGAGGCCTCTTGAGCCCTTGTTCCAAGTTTTATTTCTTTCTTTTAATTATGTTTAATCTAGCCATGCTAGGCTAGTTTCTTTCTAGCACTTGGGTTTTATGTGAATCCTTTTTATGAGTTATGCTTTAATATTTTGGTGCTATATATGAATAAAGTTATCATTTCATGCATATTTTCTCTTTGATTATTTTTCTTGAGTCGACCCAAGTATCATGATTTCTTCTTGCACAACGGTAGTTGGTAGAAATTAAGGGAACTGGGATTAGATTGAATGGTTTATCTTCTACTTATCTATGAGGGTTGGAATCATTCGTGTTGGCCAGAATTAAGAACTCATTTCTTCAATTGAATTAAATAGACACTAAGGTATTAGGTTTAGCAATTTGAGATTGAATGGTTTACTTGATTAAGGTATTAACAAGTAGAGGTTTAGGCTACATCACCATGAAATGATTTCCAAAGTTCATATAGTTATATGTTTGCAAAACGCCTAATTTGGTTCGGTGAAGCTAACACCCAAGTACCGTTGCCATCAAAGTTTACAATCCAAGAATTTTTAGTTTTTATGTTATCATCTTTCGTAACAAACAAACTCAAAATTTATCTTTTTATTTTCCGTTCTAAACTATTGAGCATAAGTCACAAATCACCTTATCCCTGTGGAGACGAAATCTTTTATATTACTTCGACCTTTCTGTACACTTGCAGAATTGGTATCAAGTTTTTGGCGCCGTTGCCGGGGATAGAAATTTATACTTTAGCTTCTTTGTTTAGAGCTTTTGTTTTTATTTTCTGATTTCCTGTTGTTTTGAACTAGTGCTTGTAATCCTTGTTTGCTGAGTGTTTATAAGACACAACTATGGCTGAAACATATGAGCAATTGGTGGCAAAGATCTGGGATGACCTTGAAAAAGAGTATGAAAAGAAGAAACGCGATGCTTTCATCTTAATTGATGAGCATTATGCTGATTTGGAGGGTAGACGCGCTAACGGATCTTCGCCTAATCGATTGCAAGAATGGGAAGCCATAGTTGCCTTGCAGGGAAGCATAAATAGCATTTTGCGGAGGCAGCCAGAGATTGAACATGTGGTTCAATGTGAAGAGGTTAAAGAAACCTCCATTGTTGAATTTGTCTTTGAAGACAAATTGAAGATGGATGAAGAAAAACCTCAAGTTCTAAGAACCTATTTCATGGGTTCAGAAGATCAGGGCAAGGAACAAGAAAGGGAAAATAATTCTCTTTACACAACTATGAAATATTTATGTGAGAACTTTCTTAACCCTTCCACTTTTAACTTGACTATTGTTGCCTTGATAGCTGAATATGCATGCAATATCATGATGACCTTGTGTCAAAATTTGCATGATTTGAAGGGTCTAATGCATTTTGTGATAGACCCTGGTTGAGTAGTGAATTTGAAAAGTCTATCAAAGACTATAACATTGGGCTTCTTGGGAGACAACCTATGTGCATTTTTATTTCATTTGTTTTTCTTTGTGTTGAATAAAAGGGCAGGTTGGACAAGGAGCATTTTTATCACGTCGGACTGCTAGCAGAATTTGGCTATAAATAGAACACTTGTTTTTCTTTATTTTAATCTTGTAATTGGCTAAGAATTGTTGGGTACACTATCACTGGAGCTGTAAGAGGCCTCTTGAGCCCTTGTTCCAAGTTTTATTTCTTTCTTTTAATTATGTTTAATCTAGCCATGCTAGGCTAGTTTCTTTCTAGCACTTGGGTTTTATGTGAATCCTTTTTATGAGTTATGCTTTAATATTTTGGTGCTATATATGAATAAAGTTATCATTTCATGCATATTTTCTCTTTGATTATTTTTCTTGAGTCGACGCAAGTATCATGATTTCTTCTTGCACAACGGTAGTTGGTAGAAATTAAGGGAACTGGGATTAGATTGAATGGTTTATCTTCTACTTATGTATATGGGTTGGAATCATTCGTGTTGGCCAGAATTAAGAACTCATTTCTTCAATTGAATTAAATAGACACTAAGGTATTAGGTTTAGCAATTTGAGATTGAATGGTTTACTTGATTAAGGTATTAACAAGTAGAGGTTTAGGCTACATCACCATGAAATGATTTCCAAAGTTCATATAGTTAAATGTTTGCAAAAAGCTTAATTTGGTTCGGTGAAGCTAACACCCAAGTACCGTTGCCATCAAAGTTTACAATCCAAGTATTTTTAGTTTTTATGTTATCATCTTTCGTAACAAACAAACTCAAAATTTATCTTTTTATTTTCCGTTCTAAACAATTGAGCTTAAGTCACAAATCACCCTATCCCTGTGGAGATGATATCTTTTATATTACTTCGACCTTTCTGTACACTTGCAGAATTGGTATCAATTAGTTTTTTGAAAAGTTGAGTTTTGTTTTCAAAATTGATTTTAGAAAGAGCTTTTCAAAATTTCCTTTTGCAATTCTACTCCCACTATCTTGACTCTTAGTTCCTCAAATTTTTTTTTTCAAAAAGTTGAGTTATTCAAAAGTGATTGTTTTGGAAAAAGTGATTTTGAAATTTCTTAGTTGGTTTTTACCATAGATTTCGGCTTGCCTTAGATGTGTGCCAGTTGGGTTGAAAAAAAAAAATTTGATCTTGGCCCTAAACTTGAAGTGGCCGAACCTATTGTATGTGTTATGGGTTAGAAGATTTGAGTTTTAACTTAGTTTTCATGTGCTATAAGCTTGTATGTGATGTTGGTGAAAAGAAAAATTTATTTCCCTTTGATTTGGATGAGGCCGAGAGCTTAAAGGATTTTTGAGACTTGGATAATGGATTTTATAACTTGGTTTTGAGTGTTTGATATTTTTGGAATTTAATGCAAAATTTGGTTTTATGGATTTTGGTGTTTAAGGCATTGATTTGTGTTCTTGAAGATTTGGGTTTGAAAGTTAAGAAGAAAATTTGTGTAAGTGTTGTTTTGGTAATTTTTGTACTTGGTAGTTTTAATTAAATTCAAAAGGAATTTTTTTTTAGGAACTTGTATGCAAAGCTTGAATTTATGGCTTAAAATGTGTTTTTAACACCCTTGTGTGTTGTTTGGGAAAAAGGAAAATTTTACCATGTTTATAGGCCTTATGGCTGAACCATGACGCTTGGGTTTAGAGTGAAAATTTTTCTTCTAAAACTTGTTTTGAGTCACTTAGCGTTTGAGTGAAAAAATTGCCTAATTGACTATGAAAAGCTTTAAATTTTTTGGACTTGTTTTGGTACTTGTTTAGTGAAAAGAGAAGAGATTTTAAAGGTTTAAGAATTGAAGAAAAACCTTGTGTATTTGGAAGCCCCTAGCCGTGTATGTTAGTGGGAGTTTTCAAAGTTTGCTCTAAGTTTTTGAAGCTTGTATGACTTTATTACGTCGGTTTTTGACTTAGGAAAATTATGCCTAAATTGCGTAAGTGTTAAAAATATTCCTAAAGCCATAGTTTAGAGTATAGAATTTAGTTTCAGAAACTCTAAACTAGGCTATGATTTTGTGAAGGTTCAAGGGACGTCGGGACCTTCAAAGCATGTCACATCCCTCTAATACACAAACTAACCTAAGCATGACAGTATAAATATATCTATATTTGTGTAAATGTTGTGAGGCATGTTTGTTTAATTATGAAGTAATTAGTCTCTCTAAATTTCAAATAAATGATGGATTAGTATAATTATATTATTAAAATAATTAGAGGGAACAAAGTGCAAAGTAGGATTTTGTAGGGACTGCAATTTGAATATAGTCAATGTTCTCGAATTGAGAGAGCATAGAGAAGAAGTGTTATTAGAATATCACGAGATAATTCAGGTCCCCTTTTACATGAGCCTCCCTTGGCTATTTATAGGGAGGAAGGCCATAAATTACATTTAATTCAGACTAAGCCTATGGGCCTCAAAGGTCAGGCCCAATATCCTATGTATTACAAATGTGCCCCTGGGTCGCCACCCTAGGCCGCCCTTTACTAATGTTGGTAGCCCTCTTACTGTCGTGGGGCGCTCGCCCTGTCCACAAGCCCACAAGACACCGAGCTTGAAGTATGAAAGCGAAGTGTGTCTTCATAAGTCTTCATGGCCCGCCACCGGGGGGAGGCACTCGCCCAGTCCCCAAGTCCACAAGGCACCGAGTCTGAGGCACGAAGATGAAGTGTGTCTTCAAAGAGTACTCGCCATGTAATTCCAACCGACGCTTCCTTTGGGCGGTCATCCCTATAGGACGTGCCTTGTTAAAACCTTCCTAGGAAAAACCCTGTGGGATAAAAACCTAGTGAAGGAGAAAGAGTACAGCATTCTATAGCGAAATGAGTCGCCTAAGGCCTGGGCGCAGAGGATAAATATGTCACCACTCATAGCATGAAAATGTGAGTGAATGTGACTCTAGGTGGGGTCGACACGCCTAACATGGGATGAAGTGATCATCACGTCAACTGAGAAGCCGCCAGGAAGAAATCGCTCGCCTTACAGGAGTTGCTGCCAGCCCATGATGACCAAATCCGCAAGTGCACGGTTGATTATCGAAGTAATATAAAAGATATCGCACCCACAGGGATAGGTGTCCAATTATCAATTTGTTTAGAACTTGTGCTGAAAATTAAATTTGATTTTAACTTTAGTCTGTTTTAGAACAAGAACTTGGATTAGCATAAATATAAAGAAAAGATGATGATGGAAATTAAGCACTTGGGTTGAATTGAATAACTTATAATATATGCTAGCAAACCTCTACTTTATTTATGAATTTGAAAACAATAGTTCATGATGCTCTAGCCTATGGTTTCTACAATTTAATTCCTTACACATTGTAGACCTTTCTTTCTAATTACTAAACTCAATTCCTTGCAATTTAGTTAGTTAAAGAAGAAGATGAAGATAGAGTACAGGCCAACATAAAGCAAAGTCTATCCTAATTCCTTAGTGATATGTCATATTGCTTCTTTTAAATCCTATTTCCCTTATTACTTACCAATTTTGATTGACATAAGAATTAAGCATGAACACTTGTGTACATCAAGATAAAAGAATAACAAGGAAATAAAACATGAACTTGCAATATTATTTAGAAATAAAGATGAAGAGAACTAAAACATAATTATAAGCTAAAACAACCCAAGAACTTAAAACGAAATTAGCCAAGCATGGCTAATAGAAACATTGGATTACCCTGGACTAGGAGCTCAAGAATGGCTTCCCACAATTCTCAGGAACAATGCTCTTAAGGAAGAAAGAAAAATACTTGTTGTACTCTGAAGTAAGGGATGATTACAAGGTAAAATGCAATCCTATTTATAGCCCCTGATTGCGTTCCAGCGCCTGGGCGCTGGGATCCCAACGCTTGAGCGTTGGGTCCAATTAAATTCAGACATTACAAAATGATGCAGAAATTAAAAACATAATTTTAAACTAATCCCAAGTCGGGTTTTCCCAACCAGCTCAATTTTATAGTCTTTGATAGACTTCTTCAAATTTTTCATTCAACCAGGGTCTATTACAAATTTCATTAGACTCCTTAAATCATGCAAATTTTGACAACACTTCGTCATAAAAATGATACATAAGTGTTCAGCTTTAACCTCACCACTTTTCCGCACAAGATCACCTATGGACATTTCTTTTGGGAAGTCTTGTTCTTCCTCCTCCGGGGTGGGAAGAGGAAAAACTTTTATAATCACTACATAATTCTCCCTTTTCTCAACTTTGAATTTTTCAACTCGGTCCATAGGTTCACTTACAGGGATTGTGGGAAGTTGATCACTAACTGGCTGCCTCTTCAGAATACTTTGTATCCTTCCTTGAAGAATCTCCCTGGCCTTACATTCTTGCTCAGGACTTGACAAAAATCCGGTTTTGCGCTTGCAATCTAATTCGGAGTAAAACTCTTCAATTACAGTGAAGACATCCTACTTCTTCTTCTCATATTCCTTTTCAAGTTTATCCCGGATTTTTGCCTCCCTTTGTTCGAATGTTTTAGCCATTGCTATACCTGAAAATACTCAACAACCAGAATTAGCAGCACCAGTTCATATAAAAAGAAAAACAAAAAGCTCTAAACAATTTAATAAAAGGACTTAAACTGAACCTATCCCCGGCAACGGCGCTAAAAACTTGATGACCAAATCCACAAGTGTACGGTTGATTATCGAAGTAATAAAAAAATATCGAACCCACAGGGATAGGTGTCCAATTATCAATTTGTTTAGAACTTGTGCTGAAAATTAAATTTGATTTTAACTTTAATTTGTTTTAGAACAAGAACTTGGATTAGCATAAATATAAAGAAAAGATGATGATGGAAATTAAGCACTTGGGTTGAATTGAATAACTTATAATATATGCTAGCAAACCTCTACTTTATTTATGAATTTTAAAACAATAGTTCATGATGCTCTAGCCTATGGTTTCTACAAGTTAATTCCATACACATTGTAGACCTTTCTTTCTAATTACTAAACTCAATTCCTTGCAATTTAGTTAGTTAAAGAAGAAGATGAAGATAGAGTTCAGGCCAACATAAAGCAAAGTCTATCCTAATTCCTTAGTGATATGTCATATTGCATCTTTTAAATCCTATTTCCCTTATTACTTACCAATTTTCATTGACATAAGAATTAAGCATCAACACTTGTGTACATCAAGATAAATGAATAACAAGGAAATAAAACATGAACTTGCAATATTATTTAGAAATAAAGATGAAGAGAACTAAAACATAATTATAAGCTAAAACAACCCAAGAACTTAAAAAGAAATTAGCCAAGCATGGCTAATAGAAACATTGGATTACCCTGGACTAGGAGCTCAAGAATGGCTTCCCACAATTCTCAGGAACAATGCTCTTAAGGAAGAAAGAAGAATACTTGTTGTACTCTGAAGTAAGGGATGATTACAAGGTAAAATGCAATCCTATTTATAGCCCCTGATTGCGTTCCAGCGCCTGGGCGCTGGGATCCCAACGCTTGAGCGTTGGGTCCAATTAAATTCAGACATTACAAAATGATGCAGAAATTAAAAACATAATTTTAAACTAATCCTAAGTCGGGTTTTCCCAACCAGCTCAATTTTATAGTCTTTGATGGACTTCTTCAAATTTTTCATTCAACCAGGGTCTATTACAAATTTCATTAGACCCCTTAAATCATGCAAATTTTGACAACACTTAGTCATAAAAATGATACATAAGTGTTCAGCTTTAACCTCACCACTTTTCCGCACAAGATCACCTATGGACATTTCTTTTGGGAAGTCTTGTTCTTCCTCCTCCGGGGTGGGAAGAGGAAACACTTTTACAATCACTACATAATTCTCCCTTTTCTCAACTTTGAATTTTTCAACTCGGTCCATAGGTTCACTTACAGGGATTGTGGTTAGTTGATCACTAACTGGCTGCCTCTTCATAATACTTTGTATCCTTCCTTGAAGAATCTCCCTGGCCTTACATTCTTACTCAGGACATGACAAAAATCCGGTTTTGCGCTTGGAATCTAATTCGGAGTAAAACTCGTCAATTAGAGTGAAGACATCCTACTTCTTCTTCTCATATTCCTTTTCAAGTTTAGCCCGGATTTTTGCCTCCCTTTGTTCGAATGTTTCAGCCATTGCTATACCTGGCAATACTCAACAAACAGAATTAGCAGCACCAGTTCATATAAAAAGAAAAACAAAAAGCTCTAAACAATTTAATAAAAGGACTTAAACTGAACGTATCCCCGGTAACGGTGCCAAAAACTTGATGACCAAATCCGCAAGTGTACGGTTGATTATCGAAGTAATATAAAAATATCGAACCCACAGGGATAGGTGTCCAATTATCAATTTGTTTAGAACTTGTGCTGAAAATTAAATTTGATTTTAACTTTAGTTTGTTTTAGAACAAGAACTTGGATTAGCATAAATATAAAGAAAAGATGATGATGGAAATTAAGCACTTGGGTTGAATTGAATAACTTATAATATATGCTAGCAAACCTCTACTTTATTTATGAATTTGAAAACAATAGTTCATGATGCTCTAGCCTATGGTTTCTACAATTTAATTCCTTACACATTGTAGACCTTTCTTTCTAATTACTAAACTCAATTCCTTCCAATTTAGTTAGTTAAAGAAGAAGATGAAGATAGAGTTCAGGCCAACATAAAGCAAAGTCTATCCTAATTCCTTAGTGATATGTCATATTGCTTCTTTTAAATCCTATTTCCCTTATTAGTTACCATTTTCCATTAACATAAGAAATAAGCATGAACACTTGTGTACATCAAGATAAAAGAATAACAAGGAAATAAAACATGAACTTGCAATATTATTTAGAAATAAAGATGAAGAGAACTAAAACGTAATTATAAGCTAAAACAACCCAAGAACTTAAAAAGAAATTAGCCAAGCATGGCTCATAGAAACATTGGATTACCCTAGACTAGGAGCTCAAGAATGGCTTCCCACAATTCTCAGGAACAATGCTCTTAAGGAAGAAAGAAGAATACTTGTTGTACTCTGAAGTAAGGGATGATTACAAGGTAAAATGCAATCCTATTTGTAGCCCCTGATTGCGTTCCAGCGCTTGGGCACTGGGATCCCAACGCTTGAGTGTTGGGTCCAATTAAATTCAGACGTTGCAAAACAGGGGCCTAGCGCATGAGCGCTGGCTCCCAACGCTTGAACGTTGGCTAACATTAATCAGTGGGCTTTAATTCAGAGTGCCAACGCATGAGGGTTGGAACTCCAACGCTTGAGCGTTGGCACGTCTGATGGCAGTTCTTCTTGGATGCTTTTTCTCTTCAATGTGTGGAATTGATGGGCTTAATTAGCCTCCCTTTTTTCCCCTTTTTAATTCTGAAACAGCCAAGGGTTTTACTTCTCCATTCATGCCTCATTTCCCATGTGCTAAATTAGAAATGGTGCTTCATCTTCCAACTCTTCACTTTTGGTCCTTTATTTGCTGAGACTTCACTTTCAGCCCTTCATCTTCTGCACTTTTCATTTCTGGCCCTTCCTTTCCTGAAACTTACAGTTTGATCCCTGGACGAAAATGACTAATTCTACCAGCTTTCCTAAAATATAAAAAAATGCCTATAAAAATTCCTAAAAATATAAAATTAAGTTTTAAAAATAAATAAAAGCTAATCTATATGAAAAATGCAAAATAAATAGAAAATCTACATTAAAAGAATAAAAAAACCTACATGAGACTAAAAAATAACAAAATAAAAAGACCAAAAAGACCCTAAAATTATTGTACAATATCCAGTCATGGACCCACAAGTCCAACTGAGCCCCGGAAGTATGAAACAGCTCGCCCAATTACAACTTGATCGCCAATCTAGAAAGTGTAAGTGTGGTGGAGAATTACTCGCCAGGTTGGTTGGGGTGGGGTACCCGCCCAACTGTGCCTCATGCTTTCCTCCTCCTGTTACCTATTTTATATATTTCTCAACTGCAAGTACAATCATTAGTTCTCAAAGTCGCCACTAGACCATAGTTTTGAAAGAAATGATTTTTGGGTCGCCACTGGACCATTGCTTTGAAAGAAATAAAGTTTAAAGGCGCCTCTGAGCCACTGTCTTAAAAAAATAAAGTTTGAAGGCGCTTCTAAGCCATCGTTTCGAAAGAAATAAGGTTTGAGGGCGCCTTTGGGCCACTGTATTGAAAGAAGTAAGGCGCTTCTTGGCCACTGTTTTGAAAGAAATGAAGTTTGAGATCGCCACTGGGGCATTGTCTTGAAAGAAATAATTTTGAGGGCGCTTCTGTGAGCCATTGTTTTCAAAGAAATAAAGTTTGAGGGCGCTTCTAGTCCATGGTAAAAGTTTGAGCCGTTGTTGCAAGCATGGTTTCCGCTCGCGTAACGAGCCGTACTCGCATGGCTCTTCTAACGAGGCTTAGGGTGCTCGGTCTTATGCAGCTAGGGCAGCTTGAGGCTAGATATTTTATGAGTCACGTAATGACCCACACACCCTGTGTTTGTGCTATTTGTCTGTTATGAGACTTTTGGCCCGCCTGAATGGGGTTTTCGCTCGACCTTATTCTGGTGAGACTTTGGTTTGATTTAATTCGATCAAGGCTTTGGCTCGCATAGCGAGGCTTCTGCTCAGTGAGACTTTTTGCTCAGATCCCAGTGGCCACTAGGGTTGCCCAAGGCTTGGCTCAATAGACGTGCTCGATTTAATTCGATCAATGATGGGCTTTCTTCGCCGTATTGCACAACGGTCGCGCATGCCGTTCCAAACGAACCACCGTTCATGCACCTCGCCCTCCCGCCTGGTGAGTTGGGCGGTGCGCCAGGCTAGAGGGTATTATTCCCCCTTGGCTTCTTGGAAACGGTGAAAGGTAATTTCTTTGGTCGCCACTGGACCACTTTTCTTTAGTATTGGAATTTGGAATTTAGACCGCCACTGGGCCTCGGAATTTGGACATAGCTTTACTTGGGCGATCCCGCATTAGTGCCAATTTGCATTTTATTGACATGTGGGGCAGGCAAATTTTGTTGCAAGGGTGGCCTCATCAAAACTCCCCCATAAGGAGAATCTCAAAAACTCCTCCATAGGGAGAATCCTCCGCGCCCTTGCTTTGTACTACCTTACCTGCAATAATGCTTTAGGCTCGGGGCGTTCCTTGGAACCCTTCTACCTGATAATTGCTCTAGGCGCCTTGGCCCAGAAATTCCGTGTAAAAATCCTTCTGTCTGATTATTCTTCTAGGCGCCTTGGCCCAGGAATTTCATGTATTTCTTATCTTCCATTTTGCCTAAGAGAAACATAAAAACAGGACCGCCCAAAAGAAAGTTACATAAAGATTATGTGGCAGCCTCCAATAGATCACCCTTCAACCCATACTCGAAAGCCCTCATCTCCTAAACCCCAAATTCATCCTAAACCAACACCCTCCTTCAACCAAAACTCCAATGCCATCATCCCCCTTAACCAAAACCTCGCCCCACCAAACAGCCACCAAATGCTACCATGGAATTTTATTCAAACAGAGGGCGGTCACTTGCAAGAGGGTCGTCAAATGGCGGTTGCCCGGGAAACATTAGCAAATTGAATAAAAAGATTTTATACATGCAAGATTCGTAACAGCTATTGGAATTGAACTATATTTAATAAATTATTATGTGAGATCATGAAGCAAATAACTTTATTGAAACATTTGATTCATTGAATTCCTCAAATCGGGCTACCTTACGCCAATTACATTATTTAACAAGATAATCACTTTTAAAGTATGCTCTACTACTTTCTTTCATTGTCCACAAACTAAAATTAAACTCTGAAAAGAATTTCCGGCATATATCCTAGCTTTTGTAAAGATCAAAATTATGAAATTATGCAGGAAAAAAGAACAACTATACAAGACTCTTGAGCGTATTAAACATATAAAATGGGAACATGCATATAAACGCTGTATGTTTTAACATGCGAGAACGGTACTAAACTTTACACCAGTTGCAATTGAGCATTTTATCAATCATGCAGAATACAAAGTTTGGTTCAATTCAAGAAAATCAAGATAAAAGCTCTATTCTAGCTCAAATAGGAATTTAAATTCTTATACTGACTTGATGTGTTATCTCAGGTCCAGATAAGAATTCTACAGATGCTCTCTTACATTGTTGGTTGGGGATTTTGAGATGCCCTTTGCTCTGAAGAAAATTATTGCTTTTCCTATGCTTAACTTGCCTCAAATTGTTTAGTTAAAAACAAAATATGCATAATCCTTGACATATAAATTACAATTTTTTTGAATATAACTTATAATCTCAACTAATCCTAATAATACTCATGCGTATAAGGAATATTATCTATGCAAGGGGAAGAACTCAAAATTAATTAAACTAGGCAGAATAAGGCTATTTCAGACTCAGAAAGATAGCAAACAGCAATACTATTCATACTGAATTGTGAATCTGACATCAAATTGTTGTTTTTAGATTCATATTAACATTCAAATTGTTCTTAAAATTCGCTAACTTATCCATATAATCCATTTTCTTCAAAAACTGACTTATTTGATTTTCCAGAATCACTTTTCCAACTAACTTAATCACATTAAAACCTCAAAAACGCTGCCCTTATTTTAAATAGGAAATTTAGCGATTAAACAATCATCAAGAACCCCTAATACCATGACTGGTTAAGCAAATAAGCGACAATTGGAAGCAGAATCACAAAATCAATTAAATCTGACATGAAATCAGAATAACACACCCATCCAGTTATTCAAAAATTCACTAATTTAATGAAGATGCCTACAACACTTAATATTTATTATTATAGCTCAAGGTGCAACCTCAATTGTAATATTTGTTTTTCGTAAAGAAACCAGCCAATACCAAGCAACTAGGAGTTACAGCAAGACAGAATCTATTCACAAAGGCTAACATACAAATGACCCCTCAAAATTAAATTCATTTCCACAGAAGATTTCATCAGTCTACACTCCCTCATATATCATGCACACATTCAGATCTTGACAAACTTGATGTCATGAGAGTCATGCAGTCATTATCTTTAAAGGGACACTAAAACAATAAATTGAACCGAGGCACCAGCAACAATAATCACGAGAAACAAAAACACCAGGAATACTACACATAATTGTACAAAATGTAATTTTAAATCAACAATCCGCAATCTACATAAACCTGTTCTGTTAAATCAACAATTCCCTAAATTGTCAATAAAAACACACTTTGGAACTTAACCGCTTCGTAAGTTCATTCTTTGGTGATGCTATAAGCCAATTTTCTGTATATTAAGGTCTAAGTCTCCTGAAAATGTCATTCAGGTTATGAGTCTTTTTTTTTTGGGTTAAGTCAACTCTCAATTTTTATTACTTGAGCTTTAAGCTATAAAACCATCAGAGAATCAATGTAAACTCCTATTATTACTGTAGCAAATGCAAGCAAATCTTATAAATATTAAAAGGAAAAGGAAAGTAATGAGGACCCCTAAGCCTAACTATGTCCAGCCATTAAACCTATTGTTGAATAGTTTTACTAATGAGCAGGGCCATGTTTAAAGATGTGAGAAATGCCAGTTCTTCTACAGAAATAGTCAACATCTAAATTTTTTTTTTGTTCTAATATCCAAATTACAAAGTTTATGAAACAGAAAGTTATAATCAAAAGCTCCAAATGATAAATAAGAGAATGCTTCTCTTTATTGCTGACACGTGGAAGAAAAATATTCTCATAATTTCTGTACTACAAATACAAACAAACTTTGCTCACATAAAATAGTTCAAAAAAGTCAAATTTTGTTGGTATGGACTGGAAAGTAAACTCTCACAAAAATATAACTGTCAATGAAATAATTTTATTAAATAGTGTTGCCTCATTATGATCAGCAAAATGGTCACAAAATTTATTAGTACCTAATTCAGCTATATAAGGAATCAAGGTGATACCGAAATAAACCATCTCAAGCGTTAATTCAAAAGAAAACAGTAATCAGAACTTCAGATTATGAGGTATTTTAATCAAAATGTTGTACTAACTTGGCGTGGTGTCTCAGTTCTAGAACCTAAGCACTGGGCGCTCACAAAAGCATTTCCCCGAGCACCTTTTATGCATAAAGTAAATGTGTTATTTCAGTTCCTGCTCCCACATCCTAGTTTCGCGTCTTCATTGCTGTATCAAATTCTGAGAAGTATCTTCTCACTGGAGCTGCATATTTGCCACTAATTCCTTTTACTCCCGATGTTGAGACCACGGCGGGCACGGAGATCTGGTTTGTGTGAGTCGCCACCTCGCTTTCTTTCTCCCTTCTTCCTTCTATTCTAGTTTGGAGATTGAATGTTGTCATGGGCTGCGAGCTCCACAGCGACATTCTGGCGTTGTGGCGTCCTGACGAACAATGTCTCAATACTTGTCTCCAGTTCAATCGAGAACATGAAGAAAAAGAAAGGAACTTCGGTCAAGCAATTTATCAAACAGATAACAGGCATCAAAACCACAATGGAAATATGATAAAAAAACATTAAAAGAGAATTCGAATAATTGCAGAGTCGTAGTTTCTTAGAATCTGGGTGCGTCACGGCTTCAGACATGAGTCACCGCCGGTGGCCGCTGTGCTTGGCTCTTCTACTCTCAGGTAGCCCCCATTGCTTGAGTTTGGCGGCAGCAAGCTTCTTCTTCGCTGCCGCTGGCTACTGTGATTTGAGCCGCCCTAGGGTGCTAGGTTTTGAGGCGAAAGAGAAAGCAGGAGTGGCGGCCTGGAGCCTGAAGCCTGAAGCCTTGAATGGTGGTGATGAAGCTGCTAGGATTTTGGGTGTCTCCCCCATTTTCTCCTTCCTCGTCCCTGACCTGTTCCCTTTCTCCACTGGTTTACGGCGTTGGATCCTTAGACCGGTCTCGGACAACGGAGCGTGACGGTGCGGTACGACAGATTGAGCGGCGGCTAATGGCGAAGGTGGACTCGAAGGGAAGCGGCGATCGATGGGGAAAGGAGCGGCGGTTGACTGCGGAACGCCTTAACCGGTCTCTGAACTATAGGAAGAGGACCAGCGGTGGTGAGGTGACGCTGGAGCTTCAGGTCGGAGACGGTGGTGCTTGGAGCAGTGGCAGTGTATGGGTTGAGAGGAAGAAGGAGGAGCCGAATCAGAGGTGAGAAGCAGGAGCGGGCTGGCGCTGGGTAGAAGAGTGAAGGAGGTCGAAGGAGATGAAGGAAGAAGGGTGGCGGCGCTGGAGGCCGACTGGAAGAGGAGTGGTGGTGGCGACTGCACTTGGCGGCTTGAAGGTTGAAGGAGGTGAGGTGGCGGCCTCAGGAAATGGTGACGGCGAATACAAGAATTAGGTTTTTTTTTTTTTTAAATCACCTCCCACTCAGTAGAACACAAAAGAGTTTTACCTAAGTGTTATTAGAATATCAAGAGATAATTCAGGTCCCCTTTTACATGAGCCTCCCTTGGCTATTTATAGGGAGGAAGGCCATAAATTACATTTAATTCAGACCAAGCCTATGGGTCTCAAAGGTCAGGCCCAATATCCTATGTATTACAAATGTGCCCCTGGGTCGCCGCCCTAGGCCGCCCTTTACTAATGTTGGTCGCCCTCTTACTTTCGTGGGGCGCTCGCCCTGTCCAGTCAACTACCTTCTTCTATCACCATATCTCATGTAATCATGAGTTTTTCTTCATCATGAGCAATCCTAGTTTAGAGTTGATATTTTAATTAAGTCTAAGAGGTTTTGACTTAAGCCATGATGCAAAACCTTGAGCTTTGAGTGGAACAATGTCACATAGAGAGATAAGTTGAACCCACTTGAGAGAGAGAGCAAAGCTGTAAGACCCTCAATTTCTTGTATTTACATTTTGGTACCTGAACTCCTTGTAATTGCATTTTAGCCCTTCGAATCCTAACATTTGTAATTTTGTCCCTAGAGTTTGATTAATTAAATTATAGTCCTTAGACTATTCGAAATCAGCCTTAATGTGGCTCTTAATTGTGTGAAATCAGATTTTTTATGGAGAATGATGTGAATAATGAGGCTTTAAGTCTTGGTCTGGAGTTTTGAATGATTTTGATGAGGAGTAATGCCCCTTAATGATGTTGGTCGACCTCCTCTCTCTCTATTAGGGGCTGCACTTTTCTGATCACTATATGGTGGTAATGGTTCTCTTGTTTTCCTTCATCCTAATTGCTAAACCTAAACTCCAAATGCTGAAACCTTCTGGACTTTGTGTTGTTGTGTCACCTCTCTTTCTTCCTCCATTGGTGTCCAAGCTTCTGAGAGACGTCTGTTTTGAGAACTTGAGTTTTGAGAGGTTTTCGAAGTACTATTTCCGCATATTTACTATGTGACCCCTGACCAAAAATTGGGGCATTACAATAACTATTGCCTATATAAAGGCAAAGCTACACTCCTGATGACCCGAATTCGTATGATGTTTTTAGGGTCTTTTTCTCTTGTTTTTAGTTCATTTTATTGAGTCTCATTTAGATATTTATTCATTTCGGTAGGATTTTCTTCACTTTTGCATTTTCATGTAGGAAAATTGTAATTTTATGTTTTTAGCTATTTTAGTTTATTTTTAGATGTTTTTGTTAGGCTTTTAGTCTTTTTAGGAAACTGGCTAAATTAAGCGTATTTATGGGGACCAAACAACAAATATCAGATGTTGGGGGACTGAAATCGAAGGTTAAAGATGAAGCATTTCTCTTTTTTAACACATGGGGAATTATTCATGAGTGGAGAATTGATGGAGGAAGGGAAGTTCCAGCTGTTGCAAAAGTTGCATTCTATCTGAAAGTGGTGAATTAATTCTGTCTCCAACACATGAGCGTTGGAACCCAGCGCTGGAGCGTTGTAACCCAGCGCTGGAGCGTTGGCTTGCTGTCAATTTCGCTATAAATTCGGTTTTTGGCTTTTCTTTTTTATCAAGCCTTGGAACCTGAGTTCCTTCTTTTGTAGGCTTGTTCTTGAAGCTGGTAAGAGGCGTTTGGAGCATTTGGTTCAGGTTTTGCATTTTTAATTATGTTTTCCTTAGCCATGTTTGGCTAAGCTTTCTTGAATATGGGTTGTAGTGAATCTATTTCAACTATGCTTTAGGTTCCTCTTTTCAGTATATGAATAAAAGTTCAAGTTCTTAGTTTCTATTCTCTGTTTTAATATTATTCTTATTGATCACAAGTCTTCATGCTTAATTCTTATGCAATGGTAATTGGTAGGATTTAAGGGAAATGAGAATAGAATGAATAATTGTATGCCACTTAGGTATAAGGGTAGACATTGTTAGTGTTGGCTTGAACTTGTAATTCGTCTTCAATTTGATTAACTAATCACTAAGGTATTAGGCTTAGTAATTGGATTGAAAGTTCTATTTGATTAAGGTATTAACAAGTAGAAACTCTAGGCTAGAACACCTAAGGATATGTTCTGAAATTCATATATAGAATTGATTCTGAATAGCTTAGCTAGAGGTAGTGAATCTCAACCCAAGTACTTGTTTTATTAAGCTATTATTTCTGCTTTTATGTTTCTCTCTAAATTCCAAAATCAAAACAAAAACTTCTTTTCTTTTCCAACTCTAAAAAACCAACTATAAAATCAAACCAATCCATGTGGAGATGATATCTTTTATATTACTTTGATAACCTCCGTACACTTGCGGATTTTGGTCTATCATGTTTTTGGCGCCGTTTCCGGGGATTGGTTCTTTGATTTTTAGTTGGTTATTTAGAGTTCTTTTATTTTTAATTTTTGTTGAGAACTGGTATTGCTAATATTGTTTGCTGAGTTTTCTTTTTAGGAATAGCAATGGCTGAAATATTCGAGCAAAGGTTGGCAAAAATCCGGTCAGAAGTTGAAAAGGAATATGAAAAGAAGAAGCAGGATGCCTTCACTCTAATTGACGAGTTTTACTATGAATTAGATTGCAAGCGTAATGCTGGATTTATGCCAAGTCCTCAGCAAGAATGTAAAGCCAGGGAGATTCTTCGAGAAAGGATACGAAGCATTTTGAGGAGGCAGGCCCGGGATGAACAACAACCACCCGTTCATGAAAGTGAACCCGTGGTTCAAAGAAAGGAGGAGGAAGAAGAACCTCAAGGAACCTATGTTATAGGTTCAGAAAATCAAGACAAAGCACAAGAAGGGGAAAATTTCTTATCCCTTCTATTTGTAATTTTATTAGTGTTGTCTTGAAAGCTGAAAATTCATTTAGCACAATGATGTTTTTGTGCCATAATTTGGATGACTTGCGGGGTCTAATGAATTTTGTAATAGACCCCGTTGAAAATTGATTAGTGAAAAGTCTACCAAAGACAATAACATTGGGCTTCTTGGGAGACAACCCAAGTGCATATTTTATTTTGTTTTGTTATGTTGAATAAATAGTTGCAGGAACCACAACGCCCAAGCGTTGGAGGCTCAACGCCCATGCGTTGAGCCCCTGCCAAGCTGCCCAGAATTTCATAAAATCCAACGCTCATGCGTTGAGCCCTTGGAATTCCAGAGTTTGTTTTCAATTCCAACGCTCATGCGTTGAGGCTCGGGCAGGTAACATAAGTTTGTTTGTTTTTTCTTTGTTTTGAATAAAAAGACAGGTTGCTCAAGAAGCAGGTGGTACTGGTAAAGTTGGGGTTGCTAATGATGAAGAAGACCCCATGAATACTTGATTTTGACCAGTGTAGTGTTTTCATTTTAGTTTTTAGTTTTTATTTATTTATTTATTTTATTTATTTATTTTATTTTATTTTTTAGTTTTATTTCCTTTTTAGTTTTTATTTTTCTTTTTAGTTTAAGATTAATCTTTTATAATTCGAGTCTTGCATGTAGGATAGATTGAGTCAGTTATTCTTACTTCTGTTCATCATGCCACGTTTGCCTAACTTTCAAGTGGTTTCACCTTTAGCTAGTGTGTTTGGAAAATTGATACATATGTTTTAAAAAATAAATGCTGGGTAGAATTGCATGTTGTTAGGGGTTTGAAAGAATTCTTAATTTCCGAGTTTGTTATTGATCATGATGTGAGTTCTAAAAAAGGGTACACTTACCCTATCTTTCTGAGTGCTTTGAGTGACCTTTCACATACTTATGCATGCTTGGTTCTGTCTTGATTTACATGTCAATTGAATAATACATGTTTTGTGATTTTTGTGAGAGACTTATAGGATTTCTTTGAGACCTCAGACTTTGTTGTTATAATGTTTTCCCTTAGTAGCCCCATTTTGAGCCTAAATTGAGTAATTCTTTGGAGCCTACTATTGTGACTAATTTATGTGGTTAGTGTGATCTGAATTGTTGTTAGAGCTAATTATGTGATAGGTTGCTCTTTGAGAAACAAAAGTGAAAAAAAAAATGAAAAAAAAAGGTATGTGCCTTAAAAAAAATGAAAAAAGGAAAAGTCAAAGAGGTAGTGGGGTGAGTAAGAGTATGAGGGTAGTTAAAATTTCTTTTCATACATCCCATAACATTCCACTACTTTTTTCAAAAAAAAAAAAAACGAGAACCTTTGTGTTGTAAAGTATAGCTCTTGTGTTTTGTAAAGAAGATCACCTAACTAATCTGAGTCTGAGCCCCTAGAGTTGCCAAGTTCTTCAATTTTTCCTACCTATCGTTGCACCCTTGGTCAAGTTTCAACCTGAAAAAGTCTCTCCAAATTGCACTACTGTTTTGTTTGATTTTGATTTGAATGATAGCCAGATTTGATGCATTGCACTTGTATGGTCATGAGCTTTGTTAGTAAGCTAAATTGTGAACTCTTTTCTGCTTCTATGATCGATTTTCATGCTCTGAATCCTTGATGAATTTCACTCTCTTGACATGCATGTGTTTTAACCCAGCCGCGCTTTCTTGGATATGTATCTTGTGCTTCGATTTTCTGGCTAAGGTGATTTGTTCTGAGCTTGAGGACTAGCTCTTCTCAAAGTGTTTTACGCTTGAGGAAAAACTGTCGTTGGGTATAGTGGTGTGATGACCCGAATTCGTATGACTTTTTAGGGTCTTTTTCTCTTGTTTTTAGTTCATTTTATTGAGTCTCATTTAGATTTTTGTTCATTTTGTTAGGATTTTCTTCACTTTTGCATTTTCATGTAGGAAAATTCTAATTTTGTGTTTTTAGCTATTTTTAGTTTATTTTTAGATGTTTTTGTTAGGTTTTTAGTCTTTTTAGGAAACTGGTTAAATTAGGCATATTTCTGGGGACCAAACAACAAATATCAGATGTTGGGGGGCTGAAATCGAAGGTTAAAGATGAAGCATTTCTCTTGTTTAACACATGAGAAATTATTCATGAGTGAAGAATTGATGGAGGAAGGGAGGTTTCAACTGTTGCAAAACACCCATGAGAGCCACAATGAAGCCCCTTAATTGCATTGAAGAAAGGAATCAAAAGAGAAGGTTAAGAACAAGAAATTGAGGAGTTTGTCGTGCTCCCAACGCTCATGCATTGGCATTCTGTCTAAAACTAGTGAATTAATGTTGTCTCCAACACATGAGCGTTGGAACCCAGCGCTTGAGCGTTGGCTTGCTGTCAATTTCTCTATAAATTCGGTTTTTGGCTTTTCTTTTGTATCAAGACCTGGAACCTGAGTTCCTTCTTTAGTAGCCTTGTTCTTGAAGCTTGTAAGATGCCTTTGGAGCATTTCAGGTTTTGCATTTTTAATTATGTTTTCCTTAGCCATGTTTGGCTAAGCTTTCTTGTATTTGGGTTGTAGTGAATCTATTTCAACTATGCTTTAGGTTTCTCTTTTCAGTATATGAATAAAAGTTCAAGTTCTTAGTTTCTATTCTCTGTTTTAATATTATTCTTATTGATCACAAGTCTTCATGCTTAATTCTTATGCAATGGTAATTGGTAGGATTTTAGGGAAATGAGAATAGAATGAATAATTGTATGCCACTTAGGTATAAGGGTAGACATTGTTAGTGTTGGCCTGAACTTGTAATTCATCTTCAATTTGATTAACTAATCACTAAGGTATTAGGCTTAGTAATTGGATTGTTTCTATTTGATTAAGGTATTAAAAGTAGAAGCTCTAGGCTAGAACACCTAAGGATATGTTCTGAAATTCATATATAGAATTGATTCTGAATAGCTTAGCTGGAGGTAGTGAAACTCAACCCAAGTACTTGTTTTATTAAGCTATTATTTCTTCTTTTATGTTTCTCTCTAAATTCCAAAATCAAAACAAAAACTTCTTTTCTTTTCCAACTCTGAAAAACCAACTATAAAATCAAACCAATCCCTGTGGAGACGATATCTTTTATATTACTTCGATAACCTCCGTACACTTGCGGATTTTGGTCTATCAACTCCCTCAGTCCCACAACACTCTTCAAACTTCCCAGAGAAGTCAGAGGAAGGAGAGAGGACCTCTGCTCTCTCCCTTCACCCACAATCATCATTATCTTCACCGTGATCCACCACCACTCTTGTTCTCCCTTTTCATTGAGCTTTGAGACCTGAAAACTCCTCCATTACACTCCTAGGATGTGTGATCTGGACAGATGGGAGGAAGGAATTCGAGCAGAAGCTGAGGTTAGGGTTTGAGCTTCAAGAGCTCAAAAACCTGGCACTCAAGTTTTCTTTCATTTCATAGCGTTTAAGCTCAAACCATCACCACCACTGTGTTTTTGGCAGTGAGGAGAAGAGGTACCTGAGCTCCATTTCCATCACCGCTGATAATGAAATTGCAAGTGTACAATTTACTATCGCGTAATACAAAAGATCGAACCCAAGGGATAGGTGTTCTTATTATTATATAATTTAGTACTTGTGCAAAGAAAATAAAATGATATGGTTGATGTTTGGTTTATGACAAGAAGAAAGTAATAGCATAAAATAATAAAGCAAATAAGATGAGAGAATTTAAGCTCTTGGGTTGATTTACATAATTTATAAAACAAGCTAGAAAACTCCTACTAAATTTCTGAACTTTAAATTCATATTCATGGTGCTATAGCCTAAATTTCTACATCCTAATAGCCTTAAGAAATGTAGAACTTTCTTACCTAATTACTAACTCCATAGCCTTGGTTATTAGTTAATTAGAGAAGAAGATGAAGAGAAAATTCGGGCCAACACAAAGCTACGTCCATCCTTATAGCCTTAAGAAATGTATACTTATAACCTTTTTTATTTCCTATTTCCCTTACTACTTACCAAATGGCCTTATGAATAAGTAGAAAGCATGAAATCTTTTGCGCATAAAGATTAATGAAGAACAAAGAAATAAAACATGAATAGAAGATATTATTCAGAAATGTAAAAGAAAACTAGAACATGAATTATAAATTAAAACAACCCAAAAACTTAAAAGAAGAATTAGCCAAGCATGGCTAAAAGAATCATTGAATTACCCTGGATAGGAGCTCAAGTTTGGCTTCCCACAATTCCTAGGAACAATGATCTTTGAGGGAGAAAGAGAGAATACTTGTTGTATTCTATGAAGGTGTGTCCTACAAGTGAAGAAAAGGGTCCTATTTATAGTAAAATTCCAGCCTCCAGCGCTTGAGCGCTGGCATTCCCAACGCTGGGGCGCTAGGATGCATTAAAAATCCACTTTCTGTCCGAGGCCCAGCGCTTGAGCGCTGGCTTTCCAACGCTGGGGCGTTGGGTCAACATCTGACTCATCATCCAGTCAGAACCCCAGCGCTGGAGCGCTGGGATCCCAATGCTGGAGCGCTGGGACGCTGCTTCTGCATCTTCAAGCTTCTTCTTCATCCTTCATTCATGGTAGTGGGTTTTGATGGCCATAAAAAGCCACTAACCAGCCTTGTTTAATTCTGAAACCCTTCCTCCACTAACATCAATTCCTTTAAACATTTTTTCCATGTGCTAATTTAGAGAGTGATTCTTCATATTCTTCTTTTTCACTTTGGTCCTCCCTTGGTTAGCACTTCAATTCAAGCCCTCATATTCTCTCAATCTCCACTTTAAGTCCTCCACTCTTGAACTTTTACAATTTGGTCCCTGACTTCCTGAAACTTTACATATTGGTCCCTGGACAAAAATGATAACTAAACCAGCTTTTTCTAAAAATACAAAATAACTAGAAAAAATCCTAAAAATATAAAATAAAGCTAGAAAATCTTTATAAAAAGACTAAAAAACCTATATGTGACTCAAAAATAATAAAATAAAAAGACTAAAAATAGCCTAAAAACATCATATAAAATCCACTCATCACACCACTATACCCAACGACAGCTTGTCCTCAAGCGACAAAACTTAAAGAAAAACTCGTCCCTGGGTTTTGAGAAAGTTTTATCTGATTACAACTTGAAGCACAAAAACCTTTCAAAGAAAGCTTAGCAGATTAAGGAGGACATGCATGTTTAATAGACAAAGAATCAAGAAAGTTAGGCTTGGCTTTTAACATGTTGAGTTCATCAATTAAGCTCACAAAATAATATCCTCCATGAAAACAAGAAAGCTCAATAATTCTGCCTATCATTCAAATCAAAACTGAAGTAAAGCAACCAAGTGATTTTGAAGAGATTTTTGAAGGTTGTAACTTGGCCAAAGGGTTGAACAATTTAAGGTTTGGATTTCAATACTTGGCAACTCTATTGGCTGACTCAGAATCTGTTGTTAAGTGATTTTTCTTGACTAAGAGCTTACAATTCACACAAGGGTCCTCTCAATTTTTTTTTCTCTCTTTTTTTTTTTTTTTTTTTGAACAAAGTAGTGGAATGTATGGGATGAATGACTTGAATTTTACTCCCCTCATACTCTTTCTCACCCCACTACTTCATTATTTTTCTAAGGCACATACCTTATTTTTTTTCAATTTTTTTCTTCATTTTTTTTAGAGAGAAACCCAACAAACATAGATCTAATAATTCAGCACATGAATCACAATAACAACTTTAAGAATTATCACACAAAGTAGGCTCCAAAGAATGACTCTTTTAAGGCTCAAAAGGGGCTACTAGTGGATATCAATTTCAAGCAAAAATCTGAGTTTTCAAAAATGCCTATAATCTCTTCTCAACTCACAAAGTGTACAAAACTCCAATCAACATGCAACACAAGGCAGAAAAATTTCACAATCATGCATCAGAGTCCTCAGCTCTCAGAAAAAGATAGGGTAAGTGGTACCCTTTTTAGAACTCAGAAAAAGATTTTGCCAACAACCAAAACAATCAAGATATCAAAAATCCTTTCTACAGCATGCAATCCTAACTGCTTAAAAACATAGAATTTTTCACAAAGCAGTTCAATCAGATAAAGCATTTCACAAAGATAGAGCAACATTCAGAATGGATAATATACTCAAGACTCATGCAAAAAGAAAACAGAAACAACTAAACTAAAAACTAAAAACTACAAAAAGAAAAGCAAAAACTAAGAAGCTGGTATAGTAACAAATTTTCCACAAAGGTCCAAGGGAACCTCAATGTAAAAATCAATTTGAACACTTAAGTTCAAGAGGGCTCTCCTTCCTTTTGGTACCTATCCTGTAACAATGAACAAACAAAAGTCTCACAAGTAAAAACTTGCTTGACTTGTTAGTTCCAAAAACAGCACAAAAGCTCATGGGTTGAAAAATTTGTGTCCACCTTTTAAAAACAAGAATTCTTGAGTTCCCAAAAATTAAAACCAGTTTAGAACCAAGGGAAAACTCAAAGAACCTTAAAACTTTCAGAAAAATGGTGAACACAAAATTTATTAGAAACTAAAAACAGCAAACAAAAGCAAAAACAACAAACTGCCCGAGCTCCAGCGCTTGAGCGTTGGGGATACCAACGCTTGGGCGCTGGAATTAAAATAAAAACTGGGCATCAGAGGTCCCAGCGCCTAAGCGCTGGGTTCCAACGCTGTGGCGCTGGAAATTAAAAAATAAAAAGCTGGGATTCCAGGGGCCTAGCGCATGAGCGCTAGCCCTCCAGCGCTGGAACGCTGGAAACTACTGGAATCAGAGGTGATAAGCAGGGGCCTAACGCTGGAGCGTTGGCCTCCAGCGCTCGAGCGCTGGCCTCGCCTGCAGCAGAAACATAAAATTTCTTTTCTTTTATTTATGTACAAGAGTTGTGCAAAAATTAAAAAGACAGAACCATAAACTATCCTAAGTTGGGTTGTCTCCCAACCAGCTCAATGTTAAGGTCCGAGATAGACCCTTCCCCTTAATCAATTTTCAACCGGGGTCTATTACAAAATTCATTAGACCCCGCAAATCATGCATATTTCGGCACAAATACAACATAGTGCCAAATGATTTTTCAGCTAACAAGGCAACAATATTCAAATTAAAAATGGAAGAGATAAATAAATTTTCCCTTCCCTGTTCTGTTCCTTGCTTTTCTGAACCTATAGCATAGGTTCCTTGAGGTTCTTCTTCCTCCATCTCCAATTTGTCTTTAAGGACAAATTCTACAATGAAGGTTGCTTTCACCTCCTCTTTTTGAACCACGAGTTCATTTTAACGAACAAGTGGTTGTTGTTTATCCCCGGGCTGCCTCATTATAATGCCTTGTATCTTTACTTGTAGAATCTCCCTGGCCTTACATTCTTGCTCAGGACTTGGCAAAAATCCGGATTTTCTCTTGCAATCTATATCAGAGTAAAACTCGCCAACTAGAGTGAAGATATCCTGCTTCGTCTTCTCATATTCCTTTTCAACCTCAGCCCGGATTTTTGCCTTCCTTTGCTCAAATGTTTCAGCCATTGCTATACCTGACAATACTTAGCAAACAAAATTAGCAGCACCAGTTCATCACAATTTTTCTTTTTTTTTTATTTTTAATTAATTTTTTTTTATATAAACAAAAAGCACTAAACAAAATAATAACAAGAACAAAACCTATCCCCGGCAACGGCGCCAAAAACTTGATAATGAAATTGCAATTGTACAATTTACTATCGCGTAATACAAAAGATCGAACCCAAGGGATAGGTGTTCTTATTATTATATAATTTAGTACTTGTGCAAAGAAAATAAAATGATATGGTTGATGTTTGGTTTATGACAAGAAGAAAGTAATAGCATAAAATAATAAAGCAAATAAGATGAGAGAATTTAAGCTCTTGGGTTGATTTACATAATTTATAAAACAAGCTAGAAAACTCCTACTAAATTTCTGAACTTTAAATTCATATTCATGGTGCTATAGCCTAAATTTCTACATCCTAATAGCCTTAAGAAATGTAGAACTTTCTTACCTAATTACTAACTCCATAGCCTTGGTTATTAGTTTATTAGAGAAGAAGATGAAGAGAAAATTCGGGCCAACACAAAGCTACGTCCATCCTTATAGCCTTAAGAAATGTATACTTATAACCTTTTTTATTTCCTATTTCCCTTACTACTTACCAAATGGCCTTATGAATAAGTAGAAAGCATGAAATCTTTTGCGCATAAAGATTAATGAAGAACAAAGAAATAAAACATGAATAGAAGATATTATTCAGAAATGTAAAAGAAAACTAGAACATGAATTATAAATTAAAACAACCCAAAAACTTAAAAGAAGAATTAGCCAAGCATGGCTAAAAGAATCATTGAATTACCCTGGATAGGAGCTCAAGTTTGGCTTCCCACAATTCCTAGGAACAATGATCTTTGAGGGAGAAAGAGAGAATACTTGTTGTATTCTATGAAGGTGTGTCCTACAAGTGAAGAAAATGGTCCTATTTATAGTAAAATTCCAGCCTCCAGCGCTTGAGCGCTGGCATTCCCAACGCTGGGGCGCTAGGATGCATTAAAAATCCACTTTCTGTCCGAGGCCCAGCGCTTGAGCGCTGGCTTTCCAACGCTTGGGCGCTGGGTCAACATCTGACTCATCATCCAGTCAGAACCCCAGCGCTGGAGCGCTGGGATCCCAACGCTGGAGCGCTGGGACGCTGCTTCTTCATCTTCAAGCTTCTTCTTCATCCTTCATTCATGGTAGTGGGTTTTGATGGTCATAAAAAGCCACTAACCAGCCTTGTTTAATTCTGAAACCCTTCCTCCACTAACATCAATTCCTTTAAACATTTTTTCCATGTGCTAATTTAGAGAGTGATTCTTCATATTCTTCTTTTTCACTTTGGTCCTCCCTTGGTTAGCACTTCAATTCAAGCCCTCATATTCTCTCAATCTCCACTTTAAGTCCTCCACTCTTGAACTTTTACAATTTGGTCCCTGACTTCCTGGAACTTTACATATTGGTCCCTGGACAAAAATGATAACTAAACCAGCTTTTTCTAAAAATACAAAATAACTAGAAAAAATCCTAAAAATATAAAATAAATCTAGAAAATCTAATAAAATCTAATCTACATGCAAAATGAAAAATAAATAGAAAATCTATATAAAAAGTCTAAAAAACCTATATGTGACTCAAAAATAATAAAATAAAAAGACTAAAAATAGCCTAAAAACATCATATAAAATCCACTCATCAACCGCCGTGGACCGCCGCCTCTGGTCATCTTCTCCGGCGAGGCTAGTCGGAAAATTCCCAAAACTTGTTTTCTTTACAGCTTTCGATTCCTTATCTCATGTAGTTCCTGAATATCAAGTTAGTTTTCAAAAATATCAAGTTTTACATAGTGATCATGTTGAGTTAGGGTTTCGGTTAGATAACTACATGCATGCTTATATCTGGATGATCGAGTAACTCTGAGCCATGAAACTTACTCCTGAGAATTGGTAGAACATTATAGGAACCTTGCATGTGGCTTTTGAGACTCCATGAAGGAGCTCGAACCCAGCCTTCTAAGACATGGATACACATTGCAATGAACTCCAGGACTAGGAAATGATGATGAAATGGATTGAAACTGGACTAGATTGAAGATTGATTCACGAAAATAATTTTAAATATTTAAGCAACCTTGAATTGAGAATTTCTCGAAATAGAAGATGAATAAGGCCATGAGAACCCTCAAATGTGACTTAGAATAATTTTAGGAAGCCTATAAAGTAATTTTTCTTCTTCTGAAAAGCTAAAATTGAGTTTTGAGAATCAATTCTGTGAAGAAAACAACTTATTGGTTCTATTTTGGACCTAACCAAACATGGCCTTCAGAGAAAAGTGATTCTGGACTCAAAAAGGCATTTCAGAATCAATTAGATGAAAATTAGGGGCTGAAAATAAAGTCTATGTAGTGTTTTGATGTTTGGGAATTGATTTCTGTATTCCTTCTTAAATTGCAGAGGATTGCCTGCTCTCAGAAAAATGATAGCCAAATCCGCAAGTGTACGGTGGTTACCGAAGTAGTATAAATGATTATCGTCTCCATAGGGATAGGTGTTTTCAAAATCCATATTTCAATTGTTTAGAACTTAGAGCAGAAATATAAATTTTTTGATTGTTTGTAAGAAACCGGAACTGTAATTCGCAATGAAAAACTAATGATAAAAACTAAGAACTTGGGCTGAGTTGAATAACTTATTAGTCAGGCTTAAGAATCAATTTTATATCTGAAAATTTAGCAAATGTTTCATGATGTTCTAGCCTATTTTCTTTACTAGTTAATTCCTTAATCAAGCAAAGCTTTCTTCCTAATTACTAAACCCAATTCCTTATAGTCTAGTTAATAAAAAAAGAAGGTTAATTCTGAGTACAGGCCAACATAAACAAAGCTCATCCTTATTTCTAAGTGACATGCAATATGTTCATTCAATTCCATTTTTCCCTTACTTCCAAACAATTACCATTGAATATGAAATAAGTAAAGACACTCGTGTATAGCAAGATGGATGAAGAACAAAGAATTGAAACATGAAGTGCACTTTACTCAGATATAGAAACAGAAACTAAAACATGGTTATAAGCTAAACACTACAACCCAAGAACTTAAAAGGACTTAGCGAAGCATGGCTAAGAAAGACACAATTAAAAACCTCGATTAGGAGCTCAAGAAAGGCTTCCCACAACTCAGGATAGTGCTCTAGAATAAGGGAGAAGAAGTATCTAAGTGTATCAAGGTGTCCCAAGATATCTTACAAAAGAAACCTAATTCCATATTTATAGATTTTCTGTAACTGCGACCCAACACTTGAGCATTGTGTACCCAGCGCTTGAGCGCTGGGATTTAAGTGCCAGACCTGGCCAAACAGGGGCTCAACGCATGAGCGTTGGCCCCTCCAATGCTTGGGCGTAGGCTAATTGCACAAACTGGGCTCCAGGCAAAATGCCAACGCATGAGCGTTGGGCTTCCAACGCTCAAGCGTTGGCACGGCTGCTGCTTGAATGCCTTGGCTGTTTTATTTCTTCTTCTTGATGGGACTTCATGGCAATTAATGGCTTTCATGTAGCCACTTTCTTGTCCCTTCTTAACTCTGAAACTTCCTCTTCTTAATTATTTCTTCCTTAATGGCTTAATTCCCATATGTTAAACAAGAGGAATGCTTCATCTTCTGCCTTCAATTTCAGTCCCCCAACTTCTGATAATTGCAGTTTGGTCCCCCAGATATGCTTAATTTAACCTGATTCCTAAAAAGACTTAAAACCTATCAAAAACATCTAAAAATAGAATAAAAATAGCTAAAAACACAAAATCACTACTTTCCTACATGAAAATGCAAAAGTGAAGAAAATCCTAACAAAATAAAGAAAATTCTACACAAGACTCAATAAAAATAAAATAAAATAAAGTAAAAAGACCCTAAAAACATCATATGAAATCAAGTCATCAAAAACCCTGCTCCATCACTCAAACCACCAGGTAAGGGGGGTTACAGGGTTATTAGAACATAAGGGGGCATGTATTTTTCATGACTGAAGTTGTGCTCGATGTTTGACTATTATATCTGTTTATTTGTGTAGTGAGTTCTGTGTTGTTGATTTAATTGCCTGAATATGATTGACTGAATTGAGTTGTGTATAGAATCCTACTTGTGTTGTCAAAGCATGGCTTGATAAAATGAAAAGTATTAACCTGAAATGTTATATCTTAATGTGCTAACAATGAAAACCTTGTGTTGTGGTCTCTGTATATGATAACATGATGATGTGCATATATTATCCTGAATGGAGAAAATGGTAGCTACAATTAGCTGAGGAACAGGAGATATGGAATATATGATAGGCATCAGGTGACCTAAGTCGAGGAATCGCTTAATGAGAAATGATTATTGGCAATGATGTTGCATTCAACTTTTGCATATAGGACTAAAATGAGTTTAACATAACTGTCACTAGATTGATTGCATATGGAATGTTTTAGCATGCTTATGAGCTCATTTCTCCTGAGTTTAGGGATTCTGATGATAGGGCTTGAGGTCAAACTTGTTATGTAAATCCCAATGCTTGGTTGGTTGAATGTATGTCGTGGAAATCCCCGTGTTGGCTGGTCATATATACCAAGCCGGGGATAATATGATTGTCGATAAGGACAGTTGATACAGAGGCTATAACGGGGTGGATATTTGTTTTTGTGTGTATGTTTGTCATCTCATATGCATTGTTATGGAGGGATAGGGAGTAAGAGCGCACGACAACTTCCTCTATATGGTAGACCGGCATGCATCGGTGTGGATATCCGAGATACCTGCAGTGGCATCCCAGAGATGGGGTGGCTTGGGGATGAATCAATGGAGCGACTCAGTACTAGGCCATTGATTTTAGGATCCCTTGTATTTCGACTAGTGAAGTGGGAAGTCCGAGAAATGTCGTGTCATCCCAACTATAAGCCAATAGGGTAATCAATACTCATTTAGAGTGGGTCGACGTACTGAACCCATGTTTTTGAGTGGCGTTCCGAAGAGAATGGCTATATGTCAACCAATGGGCCCAACATTCATGGAAAAGTATGAGAATTGGATGAGTCGTTCTTCTGAGAAGAATTAGGACACAGAGAAAAAGGGTGGCATGCATTGCACTATTGATATTGTGTGTGTGATTGATGAATGATTTATTTACGATGCTTGGCTTGAAATCTGTCTTGTTTCTGTATGTAGCTATTTATGTTTTATATGCTTTGTGACTCACCCTTGCAGCTTTATTTTACAGAAGAGGTGATAGTTGATAGCGGAATCGCAAGTGTACGATTATCTATCGTGTAGTAAAAAGATCGAACCCAAGGGAAAGGTGTTCTTATTAATATGAAATTTAGTACTTGTGCAGAAAAATAAAAATGAGAATATGTTGTTGGTTTTAGAGCAAGAAATAAACAATGGTATAAAAATGATAAGAGAAAAAGAGATGATGATGAGTCTTAAGCACTTGGGTTGATTTATATAATTTATAAAATATGCTAGCAACTACTACTTTATTTCTGAATTTTATTACCAAGTCATGATGTTATAGCCTAATATTTTTACAAGATAATACCTTATACATTGTAAAACTTTCTTCTCAATTACTAAATTCAATACCTTGTAATCTAGAAAAAACCGAGAAGAAGATGAAGGAAGAATTTTCAGGCCAACATAAAGCTAAGTCTATCCTAATACCATAGTGATATGTCATATAGCTTCTTTTACTTCCTAGGTCCCTTACTACTTATCAATTTCCATTGTTATAAGAAATAAGTAAAAACACTTGTGATCATTCAAGATAAAATGAAGAACAAGGAAGATAAAACATGAACTATAGCAATATTATTCAGAAGAGTAGAAGAAAACTAAAACATAGATTATAAACTAAAACAACCCAAGATACTTAAGAAAGAAGTTAGCCAAGCATGGCTAAAAGATTCATTGAATTACCCTGGATAGGAGCTCAAGTTTGGCTTCCCACAATTCCTAGGAACAATGATCTTAAGGGAGAAAGAGAGAATACTTGTTGTATTATAAGATGGTGTGTTTTACAAGTGACGAAAAGGGTCCTATTTATAGCAAAATTCTGGGCTCCAACGCTTGAGCGCTGTCTTTCCCAGCGCTTGGGCGCTGGAAAGCATTAAAAATCCACTTTCTATCCGAGGCCCAGCGCTTGAGCGCTGGCTTTCCAACGCTTGGGCGCTGGGACAACATCTGACTCATCAGCTAGTCAGAACGTCAGCGCTGGAGCGCTGGGATCCCAACGCTGGAGCGTTGGGACGCTGCTTCTTCATCTTCAAGCTTTTTCTTCCTTGATCATTCATGGTAGTGGGTTTTGATGGTCATAAAATGCCACTACTCAGCCTTGTTTAATTCTGAAACCATTCCCCCACTAACATCAATTCCTTCAACATTATTTTCCATGTGCTAAATTAGAGAATGACTCTTCATATTCTTCTTTTCCACTTTGGTCCTCTTTTGGTTAGCACTTCAATTTAAGCCCTCATATTCTCTCAATCTTCATTTTTAGTCCTCCACTCTTGAACTTTTACAATTTGGTCCCTGACTTCCTGAAACTTTACACATTGGTCCCTGGACAAAAATGATAACTAAACCAGCTTTTTCCTAAAAATATAAAAATGCTATAAAAATTCCTAAAAATATAAAATAAAGGTATAAAAATAAATAAAATCTAAACTACATGCAAAATGCAAAATAAATATAAAATCTACCTAAAAAGACTAAAAAACCTATATGTGACTCAAAAATAATAAAATAAAAAGACTAAAAACTACCTAAAAACATCATATGAAATCCACTCATCACACCACTATACCCAACGACAGCTTGTCCTCAAGCGACAAAACTTAAAGAGAAACTCGTCCCTGAGTTTTGAGAAAGTTTTATCTAATTAAAACATGAAGCACAGAAACCTTTCCAAGAAAGCTTAGCAGATAAGGAAGACATGCATGTTTTATAGACAAAGAACCAAGAAAGTTAGGCTTGGCTTTTAACATGTTTGAGTTCATCAATTAAGCTCACAAAAATAATATTCTCCATGAAAACAAGAAAGCTCAATGATTCTGCCTATCATTCAAATCAAAACTAAAATAAAGCAACCAAGTGATTTTGAAGAGATTTTTTTAAGGTTGTAACTTGGCCAAAGGGTTGAACAATTTAAGGTGTGGAATTCAAGAAATTGTCAACTCTAGTGGCTGACTCAGAAACTGCTGTTAAGTGATTTTTCTTGACTAAGAGCTTTAACAAATTAACACAAGGGTTCTCTCAATTTTTCTTTTTTCCTATCTCTTTTTCTTTTTTTTTTGAACAAAGTAGTGGAATGTATGGGATGAATGACTTGAATTTTACTCCCCTCATACTCTTTCTCACCCCACTACTTCATTATTTTTCTAAGGCACATACTTTTTTTTTTTCAACTTTTTTTTTTCTTAGAGAGAAACCCACAAACATAGCTCTAACAATTTCAGCACATGCATCACTATAACAACTGAAAAAATTATCACACAAAGTAGGCTCCAAAGAATGACTCTTTTAAGGCTCAAAAGGGGCTACTAGTGGATATAATATTTCAAGCAAAAATCTGAGTTTTCAAAAATGCCTATAATCTCTTCTCAACTCACAAAGTGTACAAAACTCAATCAACATGCAACACAAGGCAGAAAAATTTTACAATCATGCTTTCAGAGTCCTCAGCTCTCAGGAAAAGATAGGGTAAGTGGTACCCTTTTTAGAACTCAGAAAAAGACTTTTGCCAACAACCAAACAATCAAGATATCAATAATCCTTTCTACAGCATGCAATCCTAACTGCTTAAAAACATAGAACTTTTTCACAAAGCAGTTTAATCAGATAAAGCATTTCACAAAGCTATAGCAACATTCAGAATGGATAATATACTCAAGACTCATGCAAAAAGAAAACAGAAAAACTAAACTAAAAATAAAACTAAAAAACTATAAAAAGAAAAACTAAAAACTAAGAAGCTGGCATAGTACACAAATTTCCACAAAAGTCCAAGGGAACCTCAATGTAAGAAATCAAATTGAACACTTAAGTTCAAGAGGGTTCTTCCTCCTTTTGGTACCTATCCTGTAACAATGAACAAACATAAGTCTTACAAGCAGAAGCTTGCTTGACTTGTTAGTTCCAAAATCAGCACAAACAAGATCATGGGTTGAAAATTTGTGTCCACCCTTTAAAAACAAGAATTCTTGAGTTCTCAAAAATTAAAACCAGTTTAGAACCAAGGGAAAACTCATAGAACCTTAAAACTTCCAGAAAATGGTGAACACAAAATTTATTAAAAACTAAAAACAGCAAACAAAAGCAAAAACATCAAACTGCCCGAGCTCCAGCGCTTGAGCGTTGGGGATGCCAACGCTTGAGCGCTGGAATTAAAATAAAAACTGGGCATTAGAGGTCCCAGCGCCTGAGCGCTGGGTTTCCAACGCTATGGCACTGGAAATTAGAAAAATAAAAACTGGGATTCCAGGGGCCTAGCGCATGAGCGCTAGCCCTCCAACGCTGAAGCGTTGGACAACGCTGGAATCAGGGGACTTTAAACAGGGGCCTAACGCTTGTGTGTTGGCCTCCAGCGCCTGAGCGCTGGCCCCTCCTGCAGCAACAACATAAAATTTCTTTTCTTTTATTTATTTACAAGAGTTGTGCAGAAATTTAAATGACAAAAATTTAAACTATCCTAAGTTGGGTTGTCTCCCAACCAGCTCATTGTTAAGGTCCGAGATAGACCCTTCCCTTTAATCAATTAGGGGTATCAAATACAGCAAAAACATCATGTCTTTCAACATCTCCCCCCAAGTATGGTTTCAATCTTTGTCCATTGACAGTGAATAAATTCTTTGTAACATCATTTTCCAACTCAACATCACCATGGGGGAAGACTTTGGTGATCCTAAATGGTCCTGACCACTTTGACTTCAACTTTCCAGGAAACAATCTCAGTCTTGAGTTATATAATAACACAAGCTGTCCTGGGCTAAACTCTTTTGGCACAATTTTCTTATCATGCCATTTTTTGGTCTTCTCCTTGTAGATCCTAGCATTGTTATATGCTTGGAGTCTGAATTCATCCAGCTCATGTACCTGTACCTGTCTTTTATCCCCAGCTTCTTTGGGATCCATATTCAATTGTTTCAAAGCCCAAAAGGCTTTATGCTCAAGTTCCACAGGTAAATGACAAGCCTTACCATAAACCAATTGGTAAGGAGAGGTTCCAATAGGAGTTTTAAACGCAGTTCGGTAAGCCCACAAGGTGTCATCTAATTTTTTTGACCAATCCTTCCTTGAGGCACCAACTACTTTTTCCAAAATCCTTTTTAACTCCCTATTAGAAACCTCTACTTGTCCACTAGTTTGGGGGTGATAGGGGTGATAACCAAATCGCAAGTGTACGATTTACTATCGTGTAATAAAAAAGATCGAACCCAAAGGATAGGTGTTCTTATTAATATAGAGTTTAGTACTTAAACAGAAAAATTAAAAAGACGTATTTGTTGAAAGTTTGTTTAAGGTAGCACATGGAAATAGCAATAAAATAGAAAAGAATAAGATGGTAGAAAATAAGCTTCTTGGGTTGGTTTACATAGTCTATAATATGCTAGTAAGTTCCTACTTAATTTCTGAATTATAAATCTAATTTCATGATGCTATAGCCTAGTTATCTACAAGTTAATTCCTTACACATTGTAGAACTTTCTTTCTAATTACTAAATTCAATTCCTTGCAACTTAGTTAACTAGAGAAGAAGATGAAGAAGAAATTCAGGCCAACATAAAGTTACGTCCTTCCTAATTCCTTAGTGAAGTATACTTATAACCTTTTTTAAATCCTAGATCCCTTACTACTCACCAATTTCCATTCGAATAAGTAATAAGCAAAAACTCTTATGCGCATAAGATGAATGAAGAACAAGGAGATAAAACATGAAATAGAAGTAATATTCAGAAAGGTAAAAACAAACTAAAACATAAATATAAACTACTACAACCCAAGAAACTTAAAGAAGAATTAGCCAAGCATGGCTAAAGGAGACATTGAATTACCCTGGATAGGAGCTCAAATATGGCTTCCCACAAGTCCTAGGAACAATGCTCAAGAGGGAGAAAGAGAGAATACTTGTTGTATTCTAAGAAGGTGTGTTTTACAAGTGCAAGTTGCTTCCCTATTTATAGCAAAAATCGGGCCTCAGCAATTAAATCCCACTTCCAGACCGAGGCCCAGCGCTTGAGCGCTGGGTTCTAGCGCTGCAGCGCTGGCTACTGCTTCTTCAACTTCAAGCTTTTCCTTCCTTCTTCATGGTAGTGGGTTTTGAATGCCATAAAAAGCCACTACTCAGCCCTTAATCAATTCTGAAACCTCTCCTCCACTACCATCAATTCCTTCAAGCTTATTTTCCATGTGCTAAATTAGAGAGTGATTCTTCATATTCTTCTTTTTCACTTTTGGTCCTCTCTTGGTTAGCACTTCAATTCAAGCCCTTTCATTCTCTCAATCTTCACTTTTAGCCCTCCACTCTTGAACTTTCACATTTTGGACCTTGATTTCCTGAAACTTTACAAAGTGGTCCCTGGACAAAAATGATAACTAAACCAGCTTTTCCTAAAAATATAAAATTGCTATAAAAGTTCCTAAAAATATAAAATAAAGGTAGAAAAACAAATAAAATTTAATGTACATGCAAAATTCAAAATAAATATAAAATCTACATAAAAATAATAAAAAAACCTATATGTGACTCAAAAATAATAAAATAAAAAGACTAAAAAGACCCTAAAATTATCATATAAAATCCACTCATCAAGGGGGTAGCAACTTTATGATGAACACCATATTTTTTCAAAAGAGTTTCAAAAGCTTTATTACAAAAGTGCTTACCTCCATCACTGATAATTTCTCTTGGCACCCCAAATCTAGTAAAGATCTTTTTCTTCAGAAAATTAAGAACCACTTTGCCATCATTTGTGGGAAGGGCTGATGCTTCAACCCACTTAGAAACATAGTCAACAGCAACCAAAATATACTGGCAACCAAAAGAAGGTGGAAAAGGTCCCATGAAATCAATGCCCCAAACATCAAAAAGCTCAACTTCCAAAATCATATTTTGGGGCATCTCATTCCTTCTTGAGATAGTACCTGTTCGTTGACAACAATCACACCTTTCCACAAATGCTCTACTATCCTTGAAAATAGTAGGCCAATAAAAACCACTTTGGAGGACTTTAGCCGCAGTCCTCTCACCTGAAAAATGGCCTCCATATTCGGAGCCATGGCAATGCCATAAAATAGCCTCAAACTCTTTTTCTGGAATACACCTTCTAATGATCCCATCAGAACATTCTCTAAACAAATAAGGTTCATCCCAAAAAAAGAATTTGGCATCATACAAAAATCTTTTCTTTTGTTGCCAAGTTAAATCAGGAGGCAACACACCAGCAGCTTTAAAATTGGCTAAATGTACATACCATGGTGCTATTTCTTGGATAGCTAAAAGCCTCTCATCTGGGAACTCCTCTTGAATAGGAATTGGATCGGAGTTCCCCTCTTCAAGTCTTGACAAATGGTCTGCTACACCATTGTCTTTCCCTTTCCTGTCCACTATTTCAAGATCAAACTCTTGCAAGAGTAAGATCCACCTGATCAGCCTGGGTTTAGCTTCCTGCTTAGCAAACAAATACTTCAATGCAGCATGGTCAGTATGCACAATTACTTTAGTACCCAAAACGTAAGGTCTGAATTTGTCTAAAGCATAGACTACGCTCAACAACTCCTTTTCAGTTGTAGCATAATTTTTTTGAGCTTCATTCAGAACCTTACTAGCATAGTAAATCACATGCAAAACTTTTCCATTTTTTTGACAAAGAACAGCCCCTATTGCATTATCACTAGCATCACACATAACTTCAAAAGGCAAATCCCATTGGGGAGCAACAATGATAGGGGCTGAAACAAGTTTTTCCTTTAACAATTTAAAAGCAGCCAAACACTCATCATTAAAGATAAAAGGAGCCTCTTTTTCAAGGAGGTTTGTCATAGGTTTAGCAATTTTAGAAAAATCTTTTATAAATCGCCTATAAAAACCTGCATGACCAAGAAAGCTTCTTATACCTTTAATATTAGTGGGAGGAGGTAGATTTTCAATAATCTCTGTTTTAGCTTTATCTACCTCAATCCCTTTTTCAGAAATCTTGTGCCCAAGCACAATGCCATCTTTTTCCATAAAATGACATTTTTCCCAATTAAGTACCAAATTCTTTTCTTGGCACCTAACCAGAATCCTTTCCAAATTGTCCAAACACTTGTCAAAGCTGGGGCCATACACAGAAAAATCATCCATGAACACTTCCATACATTCACCAATTAAATCATAAAAAATAGCAAACATACATCTTTGGAAGGTTCCTGGAGCATTACACAAGCCAAAAGGCATTCTTTTATAAGCAAACACCCCGAAGGGGCAAGTAAAAGCAGTTTTTTCTTGAACCTTAGGATCAACAACAATTTGATTGTATCCTGAATACCCATCCAAGAAACAATAATACTCATGGCCAGCCAACCTGTCAAGCATTTGATCAATAAAGGGAAGGGGGAATGATCTTTTCGGGTGGCAGAATTTAGCCTCCGGTAATCTATACAAACCCTCCATCCAGTTACCTTCCTGGTGGGGATCAATTCATTATTTTCATTAGGAACCACTGTAATTCCCCCTTTCTTGGGAACTACCTAAACGGGACTAACCCATTCACTATCAGAAATGGGATAGATGATCCCTGCATCAAGCAACTTAATCACTTCTTTCCTTACCACCTCATTCATGGTAGGATTAAGTCTTCTTTGGGGTTGGACTACAAGTTTAACTTGTTTTTCTAAACAAATTTTATGCATACAAACAGTGGGGCTTATGCCCTTAATGTCCTCAATAGTCCAACCCAAAGCAGATTTATGAGCTCTAAGAATTCTTACCAGTTTTTCTTCTTCAAGAGGAGAGAGGGAACTACTCACAATGACTGGTTTATTTTTACCTTCTTCAAGAAAAACATACTTAAGGGTAGAAGGTAGGGGCTTCAGTTCCCTCTTTTCCTCTTGAACTTCTTCTTCCCTTCTCAGTTCCTCTACCCAGTTTTTCCTTGAAGGGAAAACATGAGCAGCTTCAAGAAACCTTGCCATCTCAATGACCTGTTCGTCATCACTTTCAATATCTTCGAATTCCAATCCCTCAGAGATTAAAGTCTCTAAAGGATCTTCTTTCAACATGGCAGCAAATGGTTAGGCAAAAATATATATTTTTTATTTTTTTATATATACAAGAAGTACTAAACAAAATAAAAATAAGAACTTGAAAAGAACCTTTCCCCGGCAATGGCGCCAAAAACTTGATAGCGGAATCGCAAGTGTACGATTATCTATCGCGTAGTAAAAAGATCGAACCCAAGGGAAAGGTGTTCTTATTAATATGAAATTTAGTACTTGTGCAGAAAAATAAAAATGAGAATATGTTGTTGGTTTTAGAGCAAGAAATAAACAATAGTATAAAAATGATAAGAGAAAAAGAGATGATGATGAGTCTTAAGCACTTGGGTTGATTTATATAATTTATAAAATATGCTAGCAACTACTACTTTATTTCTGAATTTTATTACCAAGTCATGATGTTATAGCCTAATATTTTTACAAGATAATACCTTATACATTGTAAAACTTTCTTCTCAATTACTAAATTAATACCTTGTAATCTAGAAAAAACCGAGAAGAAGATGCAGAAAGAATTTTCAGGCCAACATAAAGCTAAGTCTATCCTAATACCTTAGTGATATGTCATATAGCTTCTTTTACTTCCTAGGTCCCTTACTACTTATCAATTTCCATTGTTATAAGCAATAAGTAAAAACACTTGTGATCATTCAAGATAAAATGAAGAACAAGGAAGATAAAACATGAACTATAGCAATATTATTCAGAAGAGTAGAAGAAAACTAAAACATAGATTATAAACTAAAACAACCCAAGATACTTAAGAAAGAAGTTAGCCAAGCATGGCTAAAAGATTCATTGAATTAACCTGGATAGGAGCTCAAGTTTGGCTTCCCACAATTCCTAGGAACAATGATCTTAAGGGAGAAAGAGAGAATACTTGTTGTATTCTAAGATGGTCTGTTTTACAAGTGAAGAAAAGGGTCCTATTTATAGCAAAATTCTGGGCTCCAACGCTTGAGCGCTGGCTTTCCCAGCGCTTGGGCGCTGGAAAGCATTAAAAATCCACTTTCTATCCGAGGCCCAGCGCTTGAGCGCTGGCTTTCCAACGCTTGGGCGCTGGGACAAAATCTGACTCATCAGCTAGTCAGAACCCCAGCGCTGGAGCGCTGGGATCCCAACGCTGGAGCGTTGGGACGCTGCTTCTTCATCTTCAAGCTTTTTCTTCCTTGATCATTCATGGTAGTGGGTTTTGATGGTCATAAAATGCCACTACTCAGCCTTGTTTAATTCTGAAACCATTCCCCCACTAACATCAATTCCTTCAACATTATTTTCCATGTGCTAAATTAGAGAATGACTCTTCATATTCTTCTTTTCCACTTTGGTCCTCTTTTGGTTAGCACTTCAATTTAAGCCCTCATATTCTCTCAATCTTCACTTTTAGTCCTCCACTCTTGAACTTTTACAATTTGGTCCCTGACTTCCTGAAACTTTACTCATTGGTCCCTGGACAAAAATGATAACTAAACTAGCTTTTTCCTAAAAATATAAAAATGCTATAAAAATTCCTAAAAATATAAAATAAAGGTATAAAAATAAATAAAATCTAAACTACATGCAAAATGCAAAATAAATATAAAATCTACCTAAAAAGACTAAAAAACCTATATGTGACTCAAAAATAATAAAATAAAAAGACTAAAAACTACCTAAAAACATCATATAAAATCCACTCATCAATAGTTCCTCGGGATAGCACAACCTCCCGTTGAATCCATCATAGCAGACTTCGTGGTGCCTACCGGTTGGTATGTGGACCCAGCCAGAAGTTATTGCCAATACGAGGGCATGTCCATATTCTGGTATGGGCAGCCAGGTGCAGCATGGCCTGGCTACCTAGTAGCTATGCCCAGATCTTTCTTGTTTTATCTGACACATAGATACCTCGTTCCTGTGTTTTATGTACATGCTGATGTACCACGAGCTCCACCTCCATCACCTGAAGTCCCTCAACCAGCACCAAAGGTACAGCTACCACCAGAGCCTACTCCAAAGGTCCCTGATGTTGATCCTACACCTCAGGGGAGCAGTCCCTGTCGGAGATTCACCGCTAAGAAGAGGGTGTCTACTCCTAGGAGGACTGGAGGAGATGCTCATGCCTACCGTCTTCTTTTTTGTAGGATTAGTCCTTTTGGAGGGTCACGGGAGTTAGTAGGAGATAATGGGAGCTCGGGCGGAGACGAGGATGGACCGGGATCTCAGGGGGATGCTGAGGGTGGTGGAGTGGTTTCCTGATCTGCTGTTACTGACTCTGTTTTAGTATGACTGTCTCTTTTTGGTACTCTTGTTTGAGGATGACTGTATGACCACGTATATTACTACTTACTCTGACGTGTTATTGTCTCTTATGTATGTATGTGTGTGTGTGTGTGTGTGTGTGTGTGTGTGTGTGTGTGTGTGTGTGTGTGTGTGTGTATGAATGTATGTTTCTGTTCTATGTGTTGTGTATGCTGTTAATTATGACGACCTTCTTTCAGGGATGGCAGGTAGAATAGGCTATGTTAGTCGAGGTCGCAACAAAAAGAAAGGAAACATGGAACCAACACGTGTCCGTGAGCACAACGAGGCACAGTAGACTATAGTCGTTGGTGCGATAGCTTAAGCATGTGAGCTAGTAAAAGTATAGTGGAGAGTCGTGCTAGTAACGATGCTAAAGAATAGAGCTGAGTGTGAACATGAGAAAGAGTAAGTAGGAGAAGGAGTAAGAAGAAAAAAAAAGGTACAACGTGGGAAACTGGGAGAGTGAGAAAAAAACTAATGTGGGAACTCATAAGAGAGTTGCTCAAGTGGGATCCCATAAAGCATGCTTAGATCGAGGGATTGAAAGCAACGATGGTAAGGGCACTTCAATATCTTAAATAGCTATATTTTTCATATATATACATTGTATAGCGTAAGATGTGTTGGAATATTGTGGTTGATGGCAATCGATAAATGCCTGATATTTGTTGTGATGTTGTTTGATACCTGTGAATGGTGTGTTTGACATTGTCTGAAATGCTATGATATATGCATGTTTCAACATTAATTTCTTAAGTGAAAGCATGATGATAATATGACATGATTTCCTGATTATAGGTTATGAAAATGTTCACATGTTTCTACAGTATTTAACTGTTAATTATGAAACCATGTGAGGTCACGTCCGAGGGCAGATGCGCGTTTGAATGCAAACTCAGACTCATAAAACAGACGACTCAGTTGTTTGGTTCATTGTTGTTTCATGTCACTTCATGCATACATTTGTTGCCGTCATGGTTTGGGACTGTACTGTAAGTGTAGATAGCAACCTAAGAGGGGGGGTGAATTAGGTTCTCCCAATTTTCGCCTTTACAAAACTGATTACTTTCAAGATATTGAGAATCACAAATATCGATTGTGAATGCAGCAGAATAAAACGATGCTTGAAAGTAAAAGATGAGAGTTAGGAGAATCCACACACATATTTTATCCTGGTTCACCTTCAAACTACCGAAGGCTACGTCCAGTCCCTCAAGAACCCTTGAGGATTTTTCCACTATTGATAAAAACTTCTTACAAGTGCTTAGACCAAGAACTTCAAGAATTTCTATCAACAACCAGAAAGCAAACCGTTTTCCAAGTGCCAACCTTCACCAAACCCTACGGTGAACTTTTACTCAACCAGAATGAGAATGAAGAAGATTTCTGTATAGTTGAATCAATCCTCTAACATAAGAATGGATTGAATATAGAATTTATGCTTTAGGCACTTATAATATAAAGGCTCTTTCTTATTTTGAGTTCTTCAATAGTTGAACAGCATAAGTGTTCTTATTGAAAATGAAGAATTAAAGACTCAGAATTTTGGTTCTAATGAATATGAAAGTTGTTTTTCAAAGCTCTTACGTTTCTGAGCCTAAATGGACTATTTATAGGCACTAGAGGTCGTCCATGAAACAACACAAAGCTTCCCAAACATTTTGGGATACAATGGTTCATGAAACAACACAACTGTCGACCAGGTAATCGATTACAGTACTTAGGTAATCGATTACGCTATTTTCTCGTTGCTGTTTGAATTTTAAATTCAAACATGTAATCGATTACAAGCAAGTTGTAATCGATTTGTATGTAATAGAGAGGGGTTAAGGGAAACAAAATACTTCACTATGGATCGGAAAAGAGATCACAGACCCCTTAGTCGAACTAACTACCTAGCTAAGCTTCGGATACGCTTCGATTACCAGACATCACAATGGAAGGTGGTGTCGTTCTATGAAGAGCATAACCATGAACTTACCCCATCGAAATATATGCATGCCATACCCGCTTACCGTACGTTGAGTGAAGCTGATAAAGCGCAGGTGGATAGCCTTCATGCACGTGGCGTAAGAACATGTCATATTATGGGTTATATGACGGCACAGAAAGGGGGACATTCTAGTGTTGGAGTTTTGAAGGAGGATTTGTACAATTATTTTAACATGCAGAAACACTACAAGATATTAGGTGGGGATGCACGAGCTGCCATCAGTTACTTGAGAGGAAAGGCCAATAATGATGCCATGTTCTTTTCGAAATACACAACTACGGAGGATGGTAAATTGAAAAATCTTTTCTGGGCAGATGGATGCAGTAGAGCAGACTTCCAGTGCTTTGGTGATGTTCTTGCGTTTGAGCCACATACGGGAAGACCAAATATAACAATTCGCTTGTTATATTTTCTGGTTGTAATCATCATTCTCAGACTGTTATATTTGGAGCTGCTTTGTTGGTTGATGAAACCGCAGAAACATATAAGTGGGTGCTGGAAACGTTTTTGGAAGCAATGTCCAACAAACACCCAAAATCAGTAGTCACGGATGGTGATGGTGCTATGAGGGAGGCCATCAAACAGGTGTTTCCAAATGCATTACATCGACTATGTTTATGGAACTTGCACAAGAATGCGCGTGATAATGTGAAGAACAAGTCCTTTTTGGATGACTTCACTAAAGCAATGTATCACCCTTTCACTATCGATGAGTTTGAAGAATTATGGAAGAAGATGGTTGGTGAGTGATGAGTGGATTTTATATGATAATTTTAGGGTCTTTTTAGTCTTTTTATTTTATTATTTTTGAGTCTCATATAGGTTTTTTATTATTTTTATGTAGATTTTATATTTATTTTGCATTTTGCATGTAGATTAGATTTTATTTGTTTTTATACCTTTATTTTATATTTTTAGGAATTTTTATAGCAATTTTATATTTTTAGGAAAAGCTGGTTTAGTTATCATTTTTGTCCAGGGACCGATTTGTAAAGTTTCAGGAAATCAAGAACCAAAATGTGAAAGTTCAAGAGTGGAGGGCTAAAAGTGAAGATTGAGAGAATTAAAGGGCTTGAATTGGAATGCTAACCAAGAGAGGACCAAAAGTGGAAAAGAAGAATATGAAGAATCACTCTCTAAATTAGCACATGGAAAATAAGGATTAAAGGATGAGTGGAGAATTGATGGTAGTGGGAAGGAGTTTTCAAAAGTTAATTGGTGGCCAATGAAGGCCATAATGGCCATCAACTCCTCCACCATTGGAATTTTTGCTATAAATAGGAGTGCTCATCCTTTGTCAAAAACACACCTTTCTGAGAATACAACAAGTATTCTCTCTTTCTCCCTCTTGAGAATTGTTCCTAGGACTTGTGGGAAGCCATATTTGAGCTCCTATCCAGGGTAATCCAATGTCTCTGTTAGCCATGCTTGGCTAACTTCTTTCTTAAGTATCTTGGGTTGTTTTAATTTATAATCTATGTTTTAGTTTTCTTCTACTCTTCTGAATTTTATTGCTATAGTTCATGTTTTATTTACCTTGTTCTTAATGTTATCTTGGTGCACACAAGAGTTTTTACTTATTGCTTATAACCATGGAAATTGGTAAGTAGTAAGGGATCTAGGTAATAAAAGAAGCTATATGACATATCACTAAGGTATTAGGATAGACTTAGCTTTATGTTGGCCTGAAAATTCTTTCTTCATCTTCTTCTTGGTTTTTTCTAGATTACAAGGTATTGAATTTAGTAATTGAGGAGAAAGTTCTACAATGCTTAAGGTATTAACTTGTAGATACATTAGGCTATAGCATCATGACTTGGTACTAAAATTCAGAATTCAAGTAGTAGTTGCTAGCATATTTTATAAATTATATAAATCAACCCAAGTGCTTAAGATTCATCATCATCTCTTTTTCTTATCATTTTATTTGCTTATTTCTTGTTCTAAAAACAACAACATATTTTCATCTTTAAATTTCTGCACAAGTACTAAATCCTATATTAATAAGAACACCTTTCCCTTGGGTTCGATCTTTTTACTACGCGATAGTAAATCATACACTTGCGATTCCGCTATCAAGTTTTTGGCGCCGTTGCCGGGGATAGGTTTTGTTCTTGTTATTGTTTTGTTTAGTGCTTTTTTTTATATAAAAAAAAAAAATTTTGATGAACTGGTGCTGCTAATTTTGTTTGCTAAGTATTGTCAGGTATAGCAATGGCTGAAACATTTGAGTAAAGGAAGGCAAAAATCCGGGCTGAGGTTGAAAAGGAATATGAGAAGTCGAAGCAGGATATCTTCACTCTAGTTAGAGAGTTTTACTCTGATATAGATTGCAAGAGGAAATCCGGATTTTTGCCAAGTCCTGAGCAAGAATGTAAGGCCAGGGAGATTCTACAAGTAAAGATACAAGGCATTATAATGAGGCAGCCCGGGGATGAACAACAATCACTTGTTCATGAAAATGAACTCGTGGTTCAAAAAGAGGAGGTGAAAGCAACCTTCATTGTAGAATTTGTCCTTAAAGACAAATTGGAAATGGAGGAAGAAGAACCTCAAGGAACCTATGCTATAGGTTCAGAAAAGCAAGGAGCAGAACAGGGAAGGGAAAATTTATTTATTCCTTCCATTTTTAATTTAAATGTTGTTACCTTGTTAGCTGAAAATTCATGTGGCACCATGTTGCTTTTGTGCCAAAATATGCATGATTTGCGAGGTCTAAAGAATTTTGTAATAGACCCCGGTTGAAAGTGATTAGTGGAAGGGTCTATCTCGGACCTTAACAATGAGCTGGTTGGGAGACAACCCAACTTAGGATAGTTTACAATTTTTGTCTTTTAATTTTCTGCATCACTCTTGTAAGTAAATAAAAGAAAAAAAATTCTATGTTTTTGCTGCAGGAGAGGCCAGCGCTCCAGCACTGGAGGCCAACGCTCAAGCGTTAGGCCCCTGCTTTACACCTCTGATTGCCCAGTTTTTGCTTTTATCCAGCGCCCAAGCGTTGGTATCCCCAACGCTCAAGCGCTGAAGCTCGGGCAGTTTGCTGTTTTTTTTCTTTTGTTTGCTGTTTTTAGTTTTTAATAAATTTTGTGTTCACCATTTTCTGAAATTTTTAAGGTTCTATGAGTCTTCCCTTGGTTCTAAACTGGTTTTTATTTTTGGGAACTCAAGAATTCTTGTTTTTAAAGGTGGACACAAATTTTCAACCCATGATCTTATGTGTGCTGATTTTGGAACTAACAAGTCAAGCAAGCTTCTGCTTGTGAGACTTTTGTTTGTTCAATGTTACAGGATAGGTACCAGAAGGAGAAAGAGCCCTCTTGAACTTTAGTGTTCAAAATTGATTTTTGCATTGATGTTCCCTTGGACTTTTGTGGAAAATTTGTAATTGTGCCAGCTTTTTAGTTTTTCTTTTTATAGTTTTTAGTTTTATTTTTAGTTTAGTTTTTCTATTTTATTTTTGCATGAGTCTTGAGTATTTTATCGATTCTGAATATTGCTATAGCTCTGTGAATGCTTTATCTGATTGAACTGCTTTGTGAAAAAGTTCTATGTTTTGAAGCAGTTAGGATTGCATGCTGTAGAAAGGATTTTTGACATCTTGATTGTTTTGGTTGTTGGCAAAGTCTTTTTCTGAGTTCTAAAAAGGGTACCACTTACCCTATTTTTTTTCTGAGAGCTGAGGACTCTGAATTCTTGATTGTAAAATTTTTCTGCCTTGTGTTGCATGTTGATTGGAGTTTTGTACACTTTGTGAGTTGAGAAGAGATTATAGGCATTTTTGAAAACTCATATTTTTGCTTGAAATGTTATATCCACTAGTAGCCCCTTTTGAGCCTTAAAAGAGTCATTCTTTGGAGCCTACTTTGTGTGATAATTCTTAAAGTTGTTATTGTGATTCATGTGATAAATTGTTAGAGCTATGTTTGTGGGTTTCTCTCTAAAAAAAAAAAAAAGATGAAGGAAAAAATTGGAAAAAATAAGGTATGTGCCTTAGAAAAAATAATGAAGTAGTGGGGTGAGAAAGAGTATGAGGGGAGTAAAATTCAAGTCATTCATCCCATACATTCCACTACTTTGTTCAAAAAAAAAAAAAAAAAGAAGAGAAAAATTGAGAGGACCCTTGTGTGAATTGTTAAGCTCTTAGTTAAGAAGAATCACTTAACAACAGATTCTGAGTCAGCCACTAGAGTTGCCAATTTCTTGAAATCCACACCTTGAAATGTACAACCCTTTGGCCAAGTTACAACCTTAAAAATCTCTTCAACATCACTTGGTTGCTTTACTTCAGTTTTGATTTGAATTATAGGCAGGATCATTGAGCTTTCTTGTTTTCATGGAGAATATCATTTTGGTGAGCTTAATTGATGAACTCAAACATGTTAAAAGCCAAGCCTAACTTTCTTGATTCTTTGTCTATTAAACATTCATGTCTTCCTTATCCGCTAAGCTTTCTGGAAAATTATCATATTTCAATCGGATAAAAACTTTCTCAAATCTCAGGGACGAGTTTTTCTTTAAGTTTTGTCGCTTGAGGACAAGCTGTCGTTGGGTATAGTGGTGTGATGAGTGGATTTTATATGATAATTTTAGGGTCTTTTTAGTCTTTTTATTTTATTATTTTTGAGTCTCATATAGGTTTTTTATTATTTTTATGTAGATTTTATATTTATTTTGCATTTTGCATGTAGATTAGATTTTATTTGTTTTTATACCTTTATTTTATATTTTTAGGAATTTTTATAGCAATTTTATATTTTTAGGAAAAGCTGGTTTAGTTATCATTTTTGTCCAGGGACCGATTTGTAAAGTTTCAGGAAATCAAGAACCAAAATGTGAAAGTTCAAGAGTGGAGGGCTAAAAGTGAAGATTGAGAGAATTAAAGGGCTTGAATTGGAATGCTAACCAAGAGAGGACCAAAAGTGGAAAAGAAGAATATGAAGAATCACTCTCTAAATTAGCACATGGAAAATAAGGATTAAAGGATGAGTGGAGAATTGATGGTAGTGGGAAGGAGTTTTCAAAAGTTAATTGGTGGCCAATGAAGGCCATAATGGCCATCAACTCCTCCACCATTGGAATTTTTGCTATAAATAGGAGTGCTCATCCTTTGTCAAAAACACACCTTTCTGAGAATACAACAAGTATTCTCTCTTTCTCCCTCTTGAGCATTGTTCCTAGGACTTGTGGGAAGCCATATTTGAGCTCCTATCCAGGGTAATCTAATGTCTCTGTTAGCCATGCTTGGCTAACTTCTTTCTTAAGTATCTTGGGTTGTTTTAATTTATAATCTATGTTTTAGTTTTCTTCTACTCTTCTGAATTTTATTGCTATAGTTCATGTTTTATTTACCTTGTTCTTAATGTTATCTTGGTGCACACAAGAGTTTTTACTTATTGCTTATAACAATGGAAATTGGTAAGTAGTAAGGGATCTAGGTAATAAAAGAAGCTATATGACATATCACTAAGGTATTAGGATAGACTTAGCTTTATGTTGGCCTGAAAATTCTTTCTTCATCTTCTTCTTGGTTTTTTCTAGATTACAAGGTATTGAATTTAGTAATTGAGGAGAAAGTTCTACAATGCTTAAGGTATTAACTTGTAGATACATTAGGCTATAGCATCATGACTTGGTACTAAAATTCAGAATTCAAGTAGTAGTTGCTAGCATATTTTATAAATTATATAAATCAACCCAAGTGCTTAAGATTCATCATCATCTCTTTTTCTTATCATTTTATTTGCTTATTTCTTGTTCTAAAAACAACAACATATTTTCATCTTTAAATTTCTGCACAAGTACTAAATCCTATATTAATAAGAACACCTTTCCCTTGGGTTCGATCTTTTTACTACGCGATAGTAAATCGTACACTTGCGATTCCGCTATCAGTGAGCATGGGCTTATGGGAAGCCCATGGGTTTCAAAAACTTATGACAAAAGGTATTCTTGGGCCACTGCATACCTCCGTGACCAATTCTTTTCTGCGATTCGAACTACCTCACGGTGCGAAGCCATCAATTGTCGGATAAAGCCATATGTTGGGAAAAAAATTGCATTGTTGAGTTCCTGCACAACATTGAGCAAGCCATAAGAGAATACAGGGAGAATGAGTTGCAAGCTGGTTATAGATCTCTATTTACAGTACCTGTGTTGACTACACCTCTTTATAAATTCGAGAATGAAGCTGCAAACTTGTTCACTCAAGAAATTTTTAAAGAAGTATGAATCCAAATTGACAATGTGGGTGACTTAAATGTTCAACGAAAAGAAGTTGATAGAGAGATTATGAGATTCAAGATGCGCAGACAGAGTAGGCCCAACAGGGAAATTAATGTTGTTTATGACACATCGAAGAATGAATTTCTATGCGATTGTTGTCTATTCCGGTCCCGTGGCATTCCATGTGCTCACATTTTCTTTGCCATGAGAACTGAGTACATGGAATCAATTCCTGCCAGTCTTATTTGTACACGCTGGAGAAAGGATGCCAAAAAATAGTTCATGCAATCTCCTTCATCTAGTGAAGTGGAGCTTCAGGTAATGGGGACAGCCCGTTTTAGCGCTGTGGCTGCTGCATGCAATGCTCTATGCCGTATTGCTTCAGAAAATGGTGAGTGCTTTAGTGAAATTATGGATGATATTTTAAAGTTGACGTCAAAGTATAAGAAGAAGGTCAGTGCTCAAAGCGGCGGAGGTGGTGGCCCTAACGATATTCGTGATCCAAATGTGATTGTAACGAAAGGTGCTCCACGTAAGAAGCGGAACAAGAGGAAAAGGGGAAGATGTTCAACATGTCATAAACCGGGCCACACGGTAAGAACATGCCCTGTGCTCCTTGATACGAAAGAAGAACATGCCACGGACGTTGCATCATCACCTCATATTAACAAAGAAGTAGATACAGTACGTGCATTCTTCAAATTTTTTGATTAACTTTTATCAGTAGTAATATTTTAACTACCCTATTTTTAAACTAAAGTTCTGTATTTTACTTTTAGGAGAAAGGGTGCACTGGATGTGATGAAAACATCGTGCAGCAGACTGAGCACACGAGTCATCCTACTAGCTCGAATGTTAGTTCCGTGTAAAATTTGTATTGAAATTGAGTTATTCATATAGAGTGTGCCTGATTTTGTAGTATATACTTTAAATGTTAGAATTAACTTTGTGTGCCTGATTTTGTAGAATGTGAAAGTAAATGGTCGCCGCCGTGCTAAAGCAAAGAAACAATAAAGAAATAGTTTGACGCTTAATTCAGAGAAGGAGATGGAAAGTGCATAATGTTCCCAAACTTTTTGTAATTTAAGGTGTTTAATATCCAATTAATTGAAATCATGCTGTCACTCGTGGTTGATGTAGGAAAACGAGCCCGACGCATCTGTTAGCAATCAACATCCAGAATTCATTAAGGAGACGCGCGTTTTATCCACTCAAAATTCAGCAAAGGAAGTAGTAAGTACATGGTAATCACAATACACGTTATATTCATTTATTTTCATGATAATCAGTGGTATTTGGTTTGAATTAGGAAACCATGCCAAACTGTTCTACTGGTATACCTCATGCCGGAACTCCTCACATGGTGCCTCAGTACCCAGTATTTGGTAATGTTAGTCTAAGCCAATCCAGTCCTACCTATGGTTTTGGAACATGGATGGGACACCATAACACGGGATATGATTATGGAAATCCGAGTCATAACATCGCTGTGCCTCCCCGTTATGGTTTTGTTCCTTTAATACCGCAAATTCATCAAGTAACAATCCCACCTCATGTTGGTGGAGGTCACTCTAATTTGCTTCATCAAGTCATGAACAATGCAAATGGAACACGTAAGTATGGCTAAATGATTGCATAAAAATCATAACTTAAAATTTTCTAATAACTTTTAGAGCACTACATATATGACCCTTATGAGGTTTTTGATGTGTGATTGTAGGTGGAAATTCAGGTCGGCCAACACCACCCCAATGAGTTCATTCTAATATATTTATGATTATGAAGGTAAAGCTATTGTTTCCTATCCTCCTCTAAAGTTATAGTGTCAAGCAACTATTAGAATTTTAATTACCTGAAAATGAATTCACATTGTGAAACATGGGTCTGTGCTAGTGATAAGTGCCAATTTGTTACAAGTTTTAGCATGTTTTTAGTGGCACTTAGCATGTGTTTTCATTGTAAATGCCTAAGTTTTGTAAGGTTTTTGGTTTAATGAAAGAACAATGCAATCCTAAGCTTTAAAGCATGTTTCTTGTAACTTTTGATGTGTTTCACGTGTTTCAGGACTTAAAAGATGCAGAAATTCTACCAAGGGATGAAGAAATTGAAGATATGGGTGCTTAGCCCCGCTATGGACCGCTTAGCGGCCAGAACCAAAAACGAATGCAGGGCTCTGGGCGCTTAGCGCCGCTATGGGCCTCTTAGCACCCAGACTGAAGTAAACATGACGCTGAGCGCCGCTAAGGGCCGCTAAGCGCCCAGAAGAAGAAGAAAGTGCAACGTTTGGGCGCTAAGCACCCCCTAGCCACTACTCACTATAAATAAGCCACATTTATGAAGGTGCAAGAAACACACAAGAAAGGGGGGGTTTGAATTGTGTGACACATTTTTCGATTTCTTTTCTCAAGAATTATATGTTATTTATTTATCATCTTTCATCTAAATTTGACACAAATCATTCTTGTAAATATGTGAGAATGTATGAAATTCATTTAATAAATTTTAAACGATGATTGCTTATTTTTCAAGATTGTTTGCTAGTTATAAACATATGAATGAGCATGCAGCGGAAAAGCAATATAACATGAAAGTAAAGCACACATGGTTTTTATCCTGGTTCACCCCCATAATCGACAGGGCTACGTCCAGTCCTTGGCTTCACCAAGATTTGCACTATTTCAACAAATAGTACAAGTATTATCAAGGACTTCTCCCAACAAGTATTCTAAGGACTTCTCCTATAAAGTATTCGAAGGACTTCTCCTTACAAGTATTGTTAGGACTCCTCCTTACAAGTATTATCAGGACTTCTCCTTACAAGTATTCTACAGGACTCCTCCTGACACCTTTTTCAAAGGTTGGCTTCTCTATTTGGTTCTCTTCTTAGTAAGAGTGGATAGAGGAAATGAAGTTCAGTTTACAGAGAGGATAGGAGTTTGGGTTCTCTGTTTGGGAGTGTGTGTGAGTTGGGAAAGATAAGAGTAAAACTCTATGAATTTTTCTCACACAAGCTCATATACTCAGGCAGGCTTGAGGCATCCTGAGTATGAACCAAGGTTCCTTGGCTCTTGGGACAGACTTAGTTGGCATATGGAAGTTTAAGTCTAAGTTGCCCAAATACTTCGGAGGCAGGATCTTCTATTTATATCTTCAGTTGCTTCTTCTTCTTGAGAAAGAGAGAAAAACTGTCTGAAGTGCCTCTTCCTCTCTGAGCTGCGCGTAACGGCTAGTTCTGCATCTTTCAGCAGGCGTAAGTCAATATCCGAAATTTCTCTGCAAACGTAAGATATGATCTGGAAATCATCAGTTCATCTGGGTTGATGTCGTCTGGCTCCATGCTGAGCAAGTAGCTTCGAGTTATGACTTCAGTATTTCATACGTGAGGAAATATCAGTGAAGCTTGCTTTGACCATTTTGCCCCAGTGCTTGCCAGCTAATACTTATCACGTGCCTTGGTCAGATATTTGAATTTCGACCGTTGAGAGTGTACGATGCTCAGAGATTCTTGCCGTTGATTCCGCAATGTCAGCTTGATTTGAGGGAAAGTAGAATATTAGTGGGACCAAGGAATATTGTATTAATTGTGTCCATTTCTACTTTCTACCGCAGCCAGTATGTTAATAAATGTGTAGACGAGGTAGGAGTCTTTTAATCCACGAAGTAATTACTCCAGATGAAGAAAATAGATTCTTTAATACTTCGATAATCCTGATGTCCTCGAAAACCACATTTCTTGATCTCTGTTCCTTTGGCGCAATTGATACTTGAGCGGACAGATTCTTCCTTGTAGCTTGGTAGACGTAGTCTCCATTCAATGCTTGAAGTTCCGCTGCAAAGTAATTTGGATTGGCGGACGAACTTTCCTTCATTCAGTCTTTCTTGACTGAATTTCTTCTTTTGATCTTATTGAAGTTCTTTCATCTGATAGAGTTGATTCACAACTTCCTTTTGTGATGCTAGAGAACCTTTGAGGCTGAAAGAGTTTCTTCATACATTAACCTGCCCTTTCAATTTTGACTGGAGCGGTCATCTTAAGTGGCAGACTGTTTTGTCTTCTCAAGATAGACTTTGACTTTGAGCGAGTAGACTCTGATGAAGTGTTCTAAAATGTTGGATGTTCTTGCCGCTTTAGCTCTCATGATTCACCAGACTGTCTCATGCAAGAGTACTTTCCTCCGTATATTTTTGACATAGTCTTCTTCATGGTGACCGGACGAACTCCTCTGATAGACTGATATTCTTGATGATGCTTTGAAGTTTACTCAGTCCTTTTAGAGATAGTTATTCCTGTACATGAGAGTTTTTACTGTGTTAGTAAATCCAGTTAAAGACGATATTGATCCTTAAAGAAATTGTTGATTATCAAAACATAATTATTCATTTAATTATTTGAATCTAACAATTTATTCCCTAGGAAGAATCTTTTGAACCATTTGAAAAGTCCGAAATAGAGATAGAGAGAAAGAGAGATATTGATTGTAGATTGCTTGGTAACTCATTATATGTAAATTGATTATGCAAGTGATATAATTCTCTTTTCATTTTACATCTTAATTTGTAATTTTAAATATCGTTATTTTAATGTTCACACTCTTTATCTATTAAATATTTAAAAGAGTTGGTTCTCTCTATACAATTCTTTTATTTAAAGATTACCTTTTTGTAGTTGAGATTGTTAAGTGATTTGCAGAAATACACATTCCAACAAAGTGAGTTACCATCTTATATACACATTGTGGTCTTAAAATATTCGAGGTTCAGTGTCACATCATTTGTGTATTCAATTGTAGTAATGAACACATTTACTACTCATCTTATATACAAATTTAATTTCATAAACATTAATAACTAACAAATCACGTAAAATTGGGATGAAATTATTATATTAATCATTAAAATTTTAAACTACTGAAAACATTTCTCGAGTAAAAGAATTTTTAATTCTTATCTTAATAACTTTCAAATTTTCAAGTAAAGTTTTATTTCAAATTTCACTTAATAGCGGTGGTGGACGTGGACGAAAGCCATAAGTACTACACCTCTCAGAGGGGATGACAAAACTCGTATCTACTTACTATGATTGATCTAAAGTGTTTAGTTCCAAAGCAGTACAAACAAGAAAAAATCCTTTATGAGTGGGGCGAGTGGAATCTTAAAAAGTAGAGTTCTTATAGAGTACATGCACTGTCGTTGTTAGATTTCTCACTTGTAGGTGCAATTCATTTTGAAAAGAAAAAAATTTTAAAAAAACATAATAGAGGGTTTTAATAATAAAACACAACAACCACATACTTCTCATTTCTGAAAACATTTACCCCTTATTATACAAAACCCTAGCCACCCACTATCCATTTTCCTCTTCCCTTTCACTTCTCACGCAAAACTTGCAAGCGTATGTTGATGATGACCAGGATGTGGGTCATGATGGGTACACAAGTGTACCTTGCAAGCTCACATGCTCAAGGTAACCCATGTTTTGTCCTCATAATGCAACCGCAGGCAGAACTATCAACTCCCACTCGACCAACCAACAAGAACACAAATCTCCCTTGCTATCTTTAAGTATAAGTTGCATAGCTGCATGTGCACCTTCAACCCTGGATGCATGAAACACGAATGTAATGAAATTAAGTAGCAGAAACAGGAAAATCTAATACTTATTTGAATATAACCGAACCTGTTAGTTGTTGTGTCTCCCAAATGCATAGCTACATCAATCCAACATTTAACATATTTTTGCCTGTGATCATCCAACCACGTTTTCAATGGTGGTCGCACCTATCAGTACGAACAGTCATATGTAATCGCACTAATAGGTGCGAGTCAAAAAAGGATATGTTAGGATATTTTTTTAGGAGTAATAAGCTACACACAACTGAGGTGGCGCCATACACAACACCATTTATTTAAAAAAATCCAACGGTTGAAATTTGCGCTGCAAAAAGCTGTTAACAAGACTTGCAGGGGAGGATCCAATTCGCAAACCCATGGATTCGAATCCTCTCTAGTGGCATGTTCTCTCCGGTAGCCTTATTAACCTCCCATACATCAAACAACAATAAATATATTGTCCCCTGTACCCAGTAGCGGAGCTAGGAAAAAGAATTTCGAGGGCCCGAAATACGTAAATTAAAATATTTTTTATCAGCAATATACATATATATATATATATATATATATATATTTACACAAAAAATTAAAGATTAAATTAATTCATACATAAATGTAATTTAAAGGAAAAAACACATAAATGTGGATTTTAAGAAAAAGTACTGTTTCAAAAAAAAACATAAATTTAGAAATGTAAGGGTGTGTGATTTGAACCTTGTCACACAAAGTTTAAAGGATGAGTTACATTGCCATTAAGACACTGAACATTTATTGTTTTATTTGCACATGCTAAATATATATTTTAATTAATTATATGCAACAAAATTAGATTTATTACACTATATAAGATTTTTTATAAGGGTTTTGGGGAGGCCAAGGCCCTCCCTAGTCCCTAATATGTTCCGCCACTGGCTATACCTTTTGCTGCAACTGGGAAAAAAAAATGAAGACCCGTGTCGTAGCCTATAGGATACTAGGACTTGAGCAATATATTTGATTGTTTATATATTTTTTCATTGCATTGCGAAACTTAATATAAAGTAATTATATGAAATTGATAGAGTAATATAGTGCACTACAAAAAATTAGTATTAGTCAATTTGGCATACCATGATTAAATTTTAATTTAAAAATCTTTAAATGAAAAGTTGATAGATGTGATTGGATATATGTGTAACAAATTTCACACTGCCAGTGCATTAAATTAAATCATTGAGTCCAATGGAATTCGTCAGAATTAAATGTGAACTAGTCAGTAGCCCGTGCGATGCACGGGAATTGTGGAAGATTTATTTCCTTTAAAAATTTATTATATTTAATTACATTTTAATATTATTGATTTATTTTGTTTAAAAAATTTGTGAAGTTAGATCAATACAAAAAAAAATTAAGCAAGCAATATAAATAAAGAAAAATAAGAAGAATATATAAAAATTAAAATATTGTTCAATAAATAGGAAATAAAATATTTTTTTGGTTACATGGAAAAAAATTTATTTACACATTAAGGCCAATATTGTTCTGTAAAGCAGAATTGCCAATATCCGGATCAAGAGTAGGTAGCAAGCACTGAGGACAGTTCAGAATCGAATTAAAAACAAATAAAGCCAGTAGGCCTTATCATTTATCAACAAAGGATAGTTCGTAAAATTGTAAAAAATTAGCAAAATTCTTACAATTCTTTACCATAGCAGCCAGTTAAGACAAAGAAAGTCTGAATTTTTTCCGAGCATTTATTCGGACAATATGTTTCAAACTAGACTTTAGTAAAACACAACTCGTGAGCTAACACCATAGCCCATCTAAAAGCAAATGATTCAGCAATAGAGGCATCAAGAGTAGCCTCTTTCTGGGCCGCACCAGGGGCTAGCAGCATGTCAGAGGAGTCCCAAGCTACAAATTCAACACCAATAGGACACAGCTGAATAAAATATGACCCAATATTATTTTTAACTATCTCAACTACAAGAGGAAGCCAACACTTCATGGATAAAGAAGGGTTGCACACTGAGAAGAATTTGTAAAACCCATGACAGCAGATAGATATTGAGTGTATGCAATGGTCCAGAGATAGATTTCTCCTTTTTACCAAATTTCACAAGCTATAGTGTATACTTGATCAATAACCCAATCATCTTTGGGCTCCAAGAAGCTGATCAACCAACTAAAAAAAATCAATGTTAATTGAAGTATTAAAAGGAATCAAGGATACATATAAGTTGATAAGAGGAGTACTATAGCACACTCTTTTAAACACGATTCTCACTTTTATCAGTTTGGTTAAATATTAAATTTTTATTTGGTTCGAAAAGTTATATAATTTCACAATAAGTGATATTCATATGAAATAAAATTATTAGAATAATAATTTAAATTTATTCACCAAGACCAAATGCGATGTAAAAAAATAATTTTTAAAATAATTAACATAATTTTGTAAGAATTATTTTAAAAAATAATTTACACTATAGATTTATTGAGACAGAGATATGTTAAATCTGATTCGGTGTTGTCGGCGGCATATCACCCGGGGGACTCTTATGTGTGGAGGGGAATTATCAATGCTAAGGATGCTATCAAGCAAGGTTTCCAGCCATGTTTGGGAGATGGACAATCATCGTTTTGGTACTCTAATTGGCTTGGAACAGGGAGCTTGTGTCACCGTGTCCCTTACGTTCATATATCAGATATAGAGCTTAAGGTTTCTGACCTTTGGATACATGGGGCATGGAGCTTCACTATGGTGTGCACGCCTCTTCCACCAGAGATAGTTGATGAGATTGGTCGGATCAGTATACCACTGCGCTCTGATGAGGAGGACAAGATACTGTGGTCAGGAACTAGTTCAGGAGTTTACTCGACAGCTTCCGCATATCACATGCTGCAGCGTGATAACCAACAAATTTCTCGTGACTGGAAGGTGATCTGGACATCTCAGGCACCGGAGAATGTTCGTTTTTTCCTTTGGTTGGTGAGGCGCGGCGCCCTTCCAACGAATTCGAAGCGGCGCCAGTGTCATCTGAGCTTGACCGCGACTTGTCCACGGTGTGGTGAGCAGGATGAGGATGTTGAACACCTCTTGCGTCACTGTCGGGACTCGCGATTGATATGGAGCCACTTTCATAGCTTGCTGCCAGCCCCTCCTGCGGCGTGTTCCTTCCACGATTGGCTTCGACACCTCCTCCAGGGAACTCAGCAGGCGTTTGTGATTGCCATTCTCTGGTGTATATGGCGCTGGCGTAATAGCGTGATTTTTGATTCTCACCCGTGGTCTGTTCAATTGGTTTGGCGTCAGATTTTGTTAACGACGAATGAGTTTGTGAGGTGGGGGAAGATAACACTGAGGCCTCGTGATCCCATGTTTGTCTTGGGTACGAATTTGATTCATCTCCATACGGATGGAAGTTGGGTTGCGGTGCCTAATCAGATGGGTGGTGGTGGTGTAGTGAGGGACTCCGCTGGCAGATGGCTATCAGGCTTTGCTTGTTCTTATGGGGCTGGTAGTGCTTTCCTCGCGGAGCTTCTGGCGCTTCGCACAGGTTTGAACCTTGTCTGGGACTTGGGTTTCCGTGATATTGTTTGCTATATGGATTGCAAGGAGATTGTGGAGCTCCTGAGTCAGAATAGGGATACCCGATCTTTTTGGAAACGGGATACTATTGCCTCGATTCGAGCGTTGTTGGCTGTAGATTGGAAGGTCCAGTTCTCTTATGTTGTGCGAGATAGAAATGTTGTGGCAGATGCGTTGACGAGACAAGCGTCTCAATCAGTGTGTCCGATGCGTATTTGGAAGGAGCCTCCTTCTTCTGTGATTCCGCTCTTGTGCAAAGATGCGGTAGTTTAGTGTTTCTCTTTTTGTTTGTTATTTCCTTTTGTAACAAAAAAAAAGAAAAGATATAAACTCAACATATATATATATAAGAATATTTTAAATTTCTCAGTGAATATTTTTAAAATTTAATAAATAAATATAAAGTATCCATTGAGAATAGTTAAGATAAGTATTAAAAATTTAATATTATGATGAATGTTTTTTTGTTACACTTGGAAAGCAATATCTAATGTTATCATTAATTAGAAAATAGGGATTATAGAAAAGAAAATATGGCCTCCTTTATTCTTATGGAAATTCGACAGCAACTTAGAAGAAATTGGATGGTTACCCTGAACCATATTAATTGTGAGTGCAATGCCTCGACGTATTGGTTAGCAAGGAGCGGTGCGCGCTTTCCCCCCATGGTGTGCGGATTTTAGACATGCGTGTCAATGAGTTGGAGACTCTTCTCTTAAAAGACTCCTTTGTTGTTTCTTAGTTTCTGTTTTGGTTTTGTTTTGTTTGTTTTCCAAAGGAAAAAAAAAGCAGTGATAAAAAATATTAAAAATTTGATAATATAATAGAAGTTGAATACAAAATAACTTCATAAAATAATTTAGTGTATTTATTTAATTTAATATTAAATTTTGATGTTAACTATATTTTAAAAATTAAAATGATTAAAAAGGAATTCAAATTTATTATAAAAAAAGTAAAAAAAGTGAATTTCAAAAAAATGGTACACCTTAAAATTAAAAAAACGTTCGAATTAAAATAATTAATTTAACTTAGGAGAATAGAGAAAAAAAGTGAGAATAGTCTCATTGAGAGAGTTGGTCTCGCAATTCTGTGGCTATCTAATAAAAGTATATCCTAATTTATATTCAAGAATTGATGTTAATATATATAAACAAATTAATTAATATATTAAATAGTACATATCTATCTAACAATATTAATATAGAAAAAATAAATTGCGAAGTATCTTGATATTGAGTAAATAAATTTAATGTAATCCTGATATATTAATTCTTAATATAATGAATCTATGCTGCGTGCGCCAGATTAATAGTTTATATTCTTTCTCTCTTTTTTAAGATTAATATTACTGTTTCTTATTACGGAAATCCTCGGTTCTGTTTTTTTTAATATCACCCTCAATTTTGTCTTCCCAATTTCTCTTTTCTTATAATTTTTTGGGGAACTATGTATGGAACAAAAAAGTAGGAAAATGTAGAGTTTATTTTTTTTTACCACCGAGGACAGGTCGGCAACAAGGGGGGCGACCGCCGATGCTCCGCCCAATCTGCTCATGCTCAATACCTTGACTTGACTGTGGGGCGAAGGATTAGTCTCATAGCAATCGGCCGTGGGATACCTTGGTCAAGGAAAAAAAAATAATGAATCTAACCTCATAGTAAATATATAGGATTACAACAAAACACTAAAAAAAACTAAAACCATAGATGTTTAATTTTTATTTATTTATTATATTTAAAAAAACTAACATTACTATTAGTTTTTTTTTGTATGGAGCATTACTATTAGGTAGTTAGTTAATTAATTAATTAAAAAATAGAATATATGAAAGAGCTAAAAAAAATCCTACTCAATTTTCCAATTGTTATATATTAGATATTCCTGATATCGACTCCTCGATGATGTTATACGAAATTAAATTAATCAATTTGTTATGTGAGAAACCTATAATTTAGGAACAACGGTTTTGACTTTAGTAGCATAGATGAGAGAGAGTAAGAGAAACATATATTTTTGTTAGTGAAATGAATGATAGACTCAGGAAGAGAGCGTGACATTCACGCAGAAAGTATTTCAAAGAGAAGGTGATGTGACTTAATGAGATTCTCATTTATATGATACAGGGTAGATTTTAAAAGTTTTAAAATGGAAAATTGAAAGATATGATACAACGCATGCGTAAAAGTCTTAACATTATGAGTAATATAAATTAAATTATTAAATTTAACAGTTTAAAAAAATAAAACTAGAAAATTTTATATAAAAATATGGATAAAATAATTATTTCAATCTCTCTACTGAAGTTTATAACCATTCCATTGAGGTCAAATAAATTACTTATTTCAGTTCTAGGCACACCCTGTGCATATTAAGCTTTATGGGAAGCTTCTCACAACCAAATATAAATCAGAGAGGTCAAATTAAACATTATCCCCATTATTAGTTAAAAAAAAAATTATCCCCATTATCCCCTTTCCTCTTCTCACGGCGGTGTGTAGTTGAACTGAAACGCAGCATTATCCCCATTATCCCCTTTCCTCTTCTCACGGCCCATTATCGCCTTGCCTCTTCTCACGGCGTTGTGCCTACAATTTCGCCATGCATGGACGCATCTTCCCTGATTTCCAATTTCAAAAACCGATTCACCATGAACGTGCTAAAACTGCACCTCCATTCCACTACAAATACCCCCCTCTTTCAACAAGGGTCCAGAATCGACTTCAGTATGGCCGACACCAACAGAAATCGAAGTGGACAAAAACGAGGAAAGGGAACTCCGTCATCGGAATCAAGATCCTAGAAGAAAACAACGCCAATAGAAATAATTGATTTATCTTCCGGGTGAGTTTTCACTCATTTTTCTAAGCTTTGAAAATATAGCAAGAATGTATTGGGTTAACATCTTCTGTGAATATGTTGTTTTTTTCCAGTTTCCCGGACAGTAGCTGCAGACAAGAAGTAGATGACAAGAGGCTCATGAAAAATTTGGTCACAAAAGTGACAACCTTGACATCTACTGTGGATGAGCTAAAACAAATTGTGAACAAGCTGGTCAAACACGTGTTTGTCCAAAGCCCGGAAACGGATTCACCTGTTTCAAGGGTTACACAGGCCGCAAACAACGATACTGGAGAAGATACTGGAGAAGCAGCCGTGAAGAAGTTATTTGCTTCCGAAACTAATGGATTTGTTGATGTCTACAGCAAATTCGACCGACTCCATGGAGTTAGTCTCGGTCTGAAGACTGGAATAATTTCTTTAGAGGTAATCAACAATTTTTAATGTTTTGTTATAATTTATATAAGTACCACTTAAATCTAACTCATGTGTCCATGTCTACGGAGTTTAGTGGATCCCACTTGTTTACCCACCTCCAGAGAGTATGAAACTCAATCAGGTTCAGGCAGCTATAGCAGCATACATATTTGCTGACAGCAATGCCACAAACTTAGATAGGTATTTTTATTTTAAGTCCAAACTATGATTTACTTATATACTAATGTGTTATCATTACATATTTATGATATTGTGTTTGACACGTTGTAGTAAGGAGATTCTGGTGCAAGCAGATAAATTCTATGCTGATAGAGCTACGCTTAAAACCTTACGACCAACGGGCTGGGTGGACCAAGAGGTAAAACGTTGAAATTGTTTACGTTAACAAAAAATACTTTATTGACTTATTCTCTCATATTCAGGTCATCAATTTAGTTGTGAGCATGCTTTCTTATGAAGATAGGCGAATTGGTGACAGTGGAAAAAGGTGGTTCTTGCTGACTTCGTTTGCGGTAATACATTTCATTTACCTTTGTCATTGAATTTATTTTAACAATGCAGTCAAACGTACATTAACATTATTATTTTTAATGACAGCAATATGCACAAATATATGCTCTCTCACCTCCCTTAGAGAAAGATGTAATGGTGGGTTGGATGAAGGATTATTTCATCGGAAGACTTGATGAGGTTAAAAAGGTATTTGATTTATATATAAAACAACCTCATAATTGCTATGCACTTACAAAAATTCTTTACATACAACTTTGTTTGTGTTTGTGTTTGTTGATTTTCATGCCAATGAATGATGAAAACAAACATTGGTATCTTGCTGTGGTGGACATAGATAAACATCAAGTGGTTATTTTAGACTCCCTGCCAAATCCATCCAGAAGGAATGATAGGAAGAGACAAGTTTTAAAAATGGTAAGTACTTTTGTGATTATGTTAAACTGCAGTTTTCATTATCATATTATTCTAACCATATGTGCAGACCATATTTTTGGACGAACTCTTTATAAGAGATGAGTTTAAGAATGCTGGAGAGTTGAAGGTCCCACTATCAGACTATGGGATAATCCAACCGAACCACGTTGGGTGGCAAGCCATGGGATCGTAAGAAATAATCAAATGCACTTGAATACTTTTGAATTCTATAGTTATCAAACAATTGAATTAACATAGCATCCACTGATGACAGTAGCGACTGCGGAGTCTAGGTGATTACGTGGATGTCCGAAAGTTTGTGGGCCAAAGATTACATCGTAACGGTAATTATTTATTCTTCTTTAGATACATATCTTTAATTTTCCGTAAAACAAGAATATTTATCATCATTATTGTAAAATTGTAGGTCGACGAAAAGACAAGGATGATGACTGCATTGGACTTGTTCGCATTGCCCTTCAACCAAATATCTGATGAAGTTATGCAAAGGGCTTTCAATTTTTGGGACAAATGTCACGAGAATAAGCCTGGCTGCAATCTAAAACTTTGATTTTGTTTAATATGGGTTTCGACTTTTGAGTTGTTTAATTATCCATAGGATGTTGTCATGTTTCTAAGGACAATGTTGAACTTTTTTATGTTCTATTATTTTGGGACAATGTATGTTGTGGTTCCGTTATACCACTAAGTGAAGTAATATGTGAAATGGATGTTTCAGTTTTATGAATGATTAACTGCGTCAAGTTGTACAATCAGTTTTCTTGTTCTGCTTCTCTAGCATCATATTGTTGTAAACAATTTTGTAAATTAAAGGTAATATACTGTATTTACTATTTAGACTTTTGGATATGGTTAGGATCAATGTTCTCCAGAACAGTGCGATGGTGGTATTGTCTTAAATATTCAATTCAATACAATCATATGGTGGTATAGTTTTATGGAATTTTTTCTATTACTTTCATTTTACTTAAGAAGAAGAATCTGTGAAGGTCAGAGTGGGCTACGTCCAGATAGGATAGAAAATTTGTATTTGTATATAATAAGGCTTCAGCTTCATTCAGGAATGTAATCCCAGAGAAAATAAGCTTTGACAACGGAGATTTACCAGCTTGGCGTATAGAGTCGATAGTACAATTACTCATGTTCAGCAATTCAAGAGATGATTGATAAGTGCCAATTTGTTATTAGTTTTAGCATGTTTTTAGTGCCACTTAGCATGTGTTTTCATTGTAAATGCCCAAGTTTCGTAAGCTTTTTGGTTTAATGAAAGAACAATGCAATCCTGAACTTCAAAGCATGTTTGTTGTTACTTTTGATGTGTTTCACATGTTTCAGGAACAACAAAAAAATGCTGAAATTATACTAATAGTCGTAGAAATTTAAGTTCTGGGCGCTAAGCTCCGCCACAGGGCGCTAAGCGCCGCTATAATGGATGAAAATGTGGTTCTGGGCGCTAAGCGCCCAGGTTTTGGGGAGGAATTCATGTTTTGGATGCTTAGCGACCCTCAAGGGCGCTAAGCGCCGCTATGCAACACTCTGGGAGCTTAGCGCCTAATACAGGCGCTTAGCGACCTACCCTTTGTTTTGAAATTAAAACACCCAGCCCCGGGCGCTTAGCGCCTCGGGGCGGCGCTTAGCGCCTCTTTCTGAAAACACTGGGGGCTTAGCGCCTCGAAAGGGCGCTTAGCGCCCCTAGGTAACTCAGCAACGTTGAGTTTTAAAAATCCCCCAAACCCAACCCCCTATTCCCTACACCCACGACCTAAAACCCCCCAAAACCTTATCTTCATCACCCATGAAACCCCTTTCCCCTTCTTCTTCTTCTTCTTCTTCTTCTGCTTCAATTTCGTGCCCCCTCATCACCCACCCATTCATTTCAACCGCCACAGAATCCCAAATCCTCCGTAAACCCTATTCCTTCCAATAACCCCCCACCCACATAAACTCCATAAAAACCCAATTCCTCCATAAACCACACAAACCGTTCTCTTACACATACCCATCCCATTCCCCCACCCTCACAACCAAACCAAACTTCAATTGTGTTTGTAAGTGTGCTTTTCAGGATGCCTAAAGTGAAGGAAACCGCCAATCTTGCCACCGGAGGCCGTCCGGCCAAAAGGAAGCACAAGGAGGGAAGCTCCAGTTCTGGTCACTACGACTCAACGAGGTTTGTCTCTCCTGCTGCTCAAAGCCTTTACTTGAAAATAAAGGACAAAATCATCCATCCTGAGAGGGTAGTTAGGTTGAGAGATGGCACCTATGCTGGGTTTTATGATGAAATTCAGCGGCGACAATGGATGCCCGTGGCCCAACCTCGGAACCATTACCATCCCGAAATTGTTCGCCAATTTTATGCAAATGGTGCCACTTCATAGGATGCCCGCAACAATAGGTATTCGTTTGTCAATGGTGTTCAAATCAGGTACGACAAGGAATTCATCAATGATTTCCTGGGGAATCCATGGGCTGGGGAAGATAGATTGTGCAGACACTAGACCATGATAAGGGATGACGAATATGATGAGGATGCCGTCAGGAAAGCCATAGTTGTTTCTAGCGTCCCTTTTTCAGCACTGAATGGGCCGATAAAGAGGTTCTGCTTAAAAGGGCTACCAAAGACTTGGCTTGCTTTCATAGTGGCCAATATCAGCCCCACCACCCATGTCTCAGATGTATCAGCACTGCTCGCCAGAATCCTACGGTCCATTCTCGAAAAGGACTCTATCAATGTTGTTGCTATCATGTCCGATGCCATTTCTGAATGCATGAACAAACAGGCGGTTTCCATAGTATTACCCTCTTTAATCACAAATTTATGTATCATGGCTGAGGCTTACCAGGTACAGAGCCAGGAATAGGAGGTGGCTCTAAATCCGTTTGATTCAGGTTACATCACTGCCTTCTGTAAGGAATATCCTTTGAATCATGTGCTCAAACAGCTTGAAATTACACCTCCACCGAATGTACCGAATGTTGATTCAGGAAATGAGGATGATCCTCTTGTTGATCCACAATTGACTGGCCGTCAGATCTTGGAACAGATGTTGCACCGAATGACGGTCAATGATACTTTTTATCGACAAGAGCAAGCTCATCAGAGGCAACATAACTTGGCTTGTTACAGTGTAATTACAGACCTCTACAGGAGCTTCCATAACATCCACGGCATTCAGCCCAATTTCGTAGGTTCTTCTCCGGATGCGTTCATGACCAACCATGGGTGGCCTGAGGACAGGCTCTTTCCTGATGGGGGGGCAGGTGTAGGCTCATAAGGAGCAGGAAGACAAGCCGGTTCAGATGAGGAGGATTGATGATAAAGCTGCAATACCACTATGTTTTTTTTTTATGTTTTAAGTATTACCGGTTATATTTTAGTATTGTTGAACAATAGTATGTTTAAGTTTGTTGTGCCATGTTTGGGGCACAATAATATTAACTGCTACCGTGCCATGTTTTAATATTATGTTGGTTTTCCCTTATTTGTGTGTTGTGAGTATAGAATCTTTGTGAATTATGAATTGTATAGTCCTTTTGCTGTTTTTAGAAATGTTTAGGTTAACGTTATGGTACTCGCGTTGTACCATTTTTTAGGTTCAGAAAACAAATTCCACTTGGTTCTTACACTGTTCTGTTAAAACATTTTGAAATCAAGGAATCCTAATCGAGTGAGGAGTGAAATCAGAATGAAAATGTCCTATTCAGATTGCAGTTCACGATGAAAATAAGCTATTCAGAATGAAAAAAATGGATTCAGGATGCGAATAACCTATTCAGTTTGCAGTTCAGGCAAAAAAAGCTATTTAGAATGCAAATAAACTATTCAGATAGCAAATAAGCTATTCAGTTTCCAAAAAAATCTATTCAGAATGAAAATGTGCTATTCAGGTTGCAGTTCAGGATGAAAATAAGCTATTCAGAATGAAAAAAAATGGATTCAGGATGCGAATAACCTATTCAGTTTGCAGTTCAGGTAAAAAAAAGCTATTCAGAATGCAAATAAACTATTCAGATTGCAAATAAGCTATTCAGTTTCCAAAAAAATCTATTTAGAATGAAAATGTGCTATTCAGATTGCAGTTCAGGAAGAAAATAAGCTATTCAAAATGAAAAAATATGGATTCAGGATGCGAATAACCTATTCAATTTGCAGTTCAGGCAAAAAAAGCTATTCAAAATGCAAATAAACTATTCAGATTGCAAATAAACTATTCAGTTTCCAAAAAAATCTATTCAGAATGAAAATGTGTTATTCAAATTGCAGTTCAGGATGAAAATAAGTTATTCAGAATGAAAAAAATGGATTCAGGATGTGAATAACCTATTCAGTTTGCAATTCAGGCAAATAAAAAGCTATTCAGAATGCAAATAAACTATTCAGATTGCAAATAAGCTATTCAGTTTCCAGAAAAAGCTATTTAGAATGAAAATGTGCTATTCAGATTGCATTGCAGTTCAGGATGAAAATAAGCTATTCAGAATGAAAAAAGGGATTCAGGATGCGAATAACCTATTCAGTTTGCAGTTCAGGCAAAAAAAGCTATTCAGAATGCAAATAAACTATTCAGATTGCAAATAAGCTATTCAGTTTCCAAAAAAATCTATTCAGAATGAAAATGTGCTATTCAGATTGTAGTTTAGGATGAAAATAAGCTATTCAGAATGAAAAAAAATGGATTCAGGATGCGAATAACCTATTCAGTTTGCAGTTCAGCCAAAAAAAGCTATTCATAATGCAAATAAACTATTCAGATTGCAAATAAGCTATTCAGTTTCCTAAAAAATCTATTCAGAATGAAAATGTGCTATTCAGATTGCAGTTCAGGATAAAAATAAGTTATTCATAATGAAAAAAAAGGTATTCAAAAAATCATCCTTCTTCACAGTTTCCCCCCGGCATCGTCCAGGATCACAAGAGTTCTATCCTGTTTGCTAATATTAAGTATATTTGTCTTGCTCTTTCAGATTCAGTACCTTTGCGACATTCCAGCAAAAAAGCTAAAGGAAGTAAAGGGAAGGATTGGACGCCTTTAATCCACATGGTTACTCCAGCAGAATATTGCATAATCAATGATAATTAGGAAAAAAACCAGAAAAAGGAACAAAAGTACGACCAAAGTGTATAGGTGCGAGCCGGTATTTTCAATTTTTTTTAATTTTTTCAAAGTGTATCGCACCTACAAGTGTGAAATTTGCCTTCAAATCGCACTTATAGGTGCGAAATAGCATTTTAAATTAATTTTTTTTAATATTTCTGGCCCTGAAAAAGGAATTTCTAACATTCTCGGATGGCGACGGGCTGAACTACAAAGTTGAAGAGAAAAAAAAGTAATTGGACGTTTATGGCTTTGCCATAGGGTTGATGTTTCGAGCCCAAATTCCATCGTTTGCTACTTTTTTTTAATTTTTAAAAATAAAATATTTCACCATAAATTTCTAAATATGTCAACTAAACTAACTGTGGTGGTCCCATAATTTTTAAAAATCGTTTGGGCATTTTTTTAATATTTTTAGATGTTTTCAAGGTGTTATATGTACACAATATGAAATCGCTCTCCTAGATGCGATTTTTAAATGAATATAAAAAAATTGTTAAAATTATAATCGCATCCTTAAATGCGATATATGTACACAAATCGCACTCCAAGATGCGAATAATAACTAGGCTTTGTGGTTCACTTCAAAAATTCGTTTTCTCTCTCGAAATGAGGATTTCAAGGTTTCTTCCCTTCTTTACACGATAACATAAAAGGAAATGACAATGAAGTGAATGGGGAAAAATGTTGATGGTGATAAGTTGAAGAGGAAGAAATTGGAGTTTTGAAATTTTTATGAATTTTTTTTTTGGTTCAGTTTTTTTGTATAGAAGGGTATTTTGGACATTTTAAAAAAATAAAAGGGCGTAAGGCGTAAAAGGGGCGCCAAACACGATTCCCTACTTCCTCTGCTATCCTAAAAATATTATTTGCATTTCTATAAAATTGGTGATGTTTATGATAATTTCAGTTGAAAAAAGTTGATTTTACTTTAGTTGGAAGATCCTATAATTCGAAATGAGTACTCATATGACTTTGAGTATAAAACAGAGCAGAGTGCCATATAAGTAAAGTAAGTCTCTCAAGGTTATATAACTGAGCATAACACAAACACTATAATGACCAATGTTTGTATATTCATCTTTATTAAAATGACTTATCCTTAATCTTTCCTTATAGATTTTTTGTGAATATAATTTGCATGCATGTGAGCAGTTCATGCTTTTGTAGCAGAGCACAACATAAATTTCACAAGTTCCAGCGTGCCCAATTATGGCAAGAGTGTAGATGTGATGAATTCTTGGCCTAGGCAAGGTATCACGTTGAGCCAGGACCATGTGAATGCATAGTTATTTATTTGTATTGTAAGTAGTTGAAGGCAAGCCCTCAAATGAAAGCTAAGACTAATTTATAGCAAGATGTTCTCTACCAATTCAATGAACTAATAGCATGTTTAGGAATCGTTCTACCATTGATTCTAAGATCAAAATCAAAAGTTCCAGTGTGGGCCGGCCCTGGGGCTAGCCGAATGGGCTAGGGCTTTTTGGCCCACATTTAAAAATGGAGTTGTGTGGGTTAGGGCCAAGATAGAGGGGCTTGGGGCCGGCGCTCGAGCTAAATTAACAGCTCTATCACAAATATACTCACTCTAAATAGCAGGTAGGAATCCATAGGATAACTTTTCAACTAGGAGCATTCCTAACCAACAATGCATTCTAACACTGAAATTCCACATCATTGAATGCGAGTATTATTCTCGGACTTCATCCAACACCCGATCCGCATTGGTTGAGATTTAAGAAACTGGAAGGCCAGTGTCAGAAAATCTCCATCCAATCTGCAGTCAGTGGCTGAACCTCTGTTGAAAACTGCCATGAGTTTCATGAAAATTGCTTATCCATTCAGTTGATGGTAACCATTATGTACTGCACTACTGCCACACTCAACTAGACCAACTGTATCGAGATCCCTAACATATCTCCAGACATAATTCAGACCGACAAGAAGCTCGGTGATTATTGCTTCCGTTTTTTCTTGATCTGCAAAGTAAAGGGTTTGAACCAGCAACACTTTTGTCCGGGAAACAAAGCTTTGCTGCTCAAAACTTCTCTCAGATTGCCATCTTAGCATGTTGTGAGCGAGTGGGGCTAACCATTCCAATATACCCGCCATTGCTTCACTCCATTCCTCTGCTAGACTCGCATCGTAGACAGCGGAAGCCATTAACTTGGAATATGGCTTTAACTTGGCCCTAAGAGCAGCTCTTACGTGTCTGGGTAGCATCTTGTACAGATCATCTCTTGCATCAAGACCAATTAAGTGTGGAGAAGCTGCTAGCTTCTCAATCACAGCGATAACATTTGCATAGTGCAGGGCTAAAGAAGCAGCACCAAGGGATTGAGATGGAGGCTTTAATTTGCACAGAGAACTGAAAGTCAATTGAGGACAACGGAGCCATGGACGAAAGCTGATAAATAAAGAAATGACACAAGAAGGGAGGGCTGAATTGTGTGTGCAGGCACGGATCCAAGAATTTAAGTATGTGGGGGCAAAATACACATAAATTTGTAACATAGCAAATATAACATGGTACTATTAAAAATTTAAAAGTACTGCTATTATCGCTTCGAAGTTCAATCAAACAAATTAATATAAACATCATATATATCTATCTTGTTAATAATTTTCATTTATATATGAACATGATCAGTGCCAAAGAAGAGTTCAAGCAAGTAGGCAAGTAGCTGCAACCTTAACAAAATTGTTCGCGATGTTAATTACAGAATTGTCAAAAGAAAAGCATAAAGCCAAACACTGGTGCCTTGTGAACAGGGGACTCTACATCAAATGAACCAATGCTCAATAACAAATAAGTAAATAACATCAAAATCACTAGAAGCTACCATTCACACAATCTCCTTCAATTATAGAATTGTCAAATACAAACACTTTTCAACCTAACATCCCCAATTGCAACATTAATCAAGTATTATTACATATATTACATTCATACAAAAGAAAAGCATAGAGTCAAACACTAGTGCCTTGTGAACAGGGACTCTGCATCAAACTTAATCAATTAGGCAGTAAATTAAAGGAACTACTGAACTACTAAGAGGAGGGTGGATACCTTGCTGGATTGAAGCAGAAAGGGGAGGAGAATCAGAAGAGGGTTTGAATTTTGAAGCAGTCAAACAGAGCGAGTGGAGAAGGCAGAGGCACGGCGGTGGAGGAGGCAGAGCCGCGGCGAACGGAGGAGGAGCAGGCACAGTCGCGTGCCTCGCGGCGGACGGAGATGGCCAGAACGAAGCAGGGAACAGGCACAGTCGCGGGCCTCGCGGCGGACGGAGATGGCCAGAACGAAGCAGGTGGAGATGGCAGAGGCAAGGCGGTGGAGCAGAAGGAGGGAACCAGAACGAAGCAGCACGAAGCAGAAACAGGAAGTGAGGCGGCTACAAGGAAAGAAGGAGAAAGGGAAATTACAGAAATTAGAAATTAGGGTTGAAGGATTTTGGGAATATTAGTTATTAGTTATTATTACTATTATTAGTTATTTTTTTTATAAAATTTCTGTGGGGGCATTTGCCCCCCCAACCACTATGTGGGTCCGTGCCTGTGTGTGTGTATAAAACTTGACTTTCAAAACAGATTATATGTTGACAAAAGCTTTTCATAAGCGATAGCAGAGGAAATAAACGATAAAGCTATAAACGGAACTCAGTTTAATGTAACGGAAATAACACCAGTGAAAGTGTGAATGATGCGTTCTGTAAATAAACAGACGATGCAAGCAGTGAATGTGTAAACGGTGCAAGCAGTAAATGTGCAAACGATACAAGCAGTAAACGATGCAAGTAATAAAAGGGTAAATGATGCAAGCAGTCAAGGCTTAAACGATGCAAGCAATAAAAAAAGCACACAAGAGATTTATCTTAGTTCACCCCTGAACGATAGGGCTACGTCCAGTCCTTGGCTTCACCAAGATTTTCCACTATTCAACCCAGAACAATACAAGTATTAGACACAGGACTTCTCCAGAGTATTGAAAGGACTTCTCCTAAGTATTCCCATAGGACTCCTCCAGAGTATTCTTAGGGACTTCTCCCAACAAGTATTATCAGGGACTTCGCCCAACAAGTACTCGAAGGACTTCTCCTTTTACAAGGTTTCTTCTACAAAGATTCTCTTCTTGAAAGAGTGAGGTAGAAAGACTGTAAGAACAATAAACTCTTAGTGTTGTGAGAAGTTTGACACTTGGGCAAACACTTGAGTTTCATAAACAGAGGATGATGATTTCTCTGTTTTGTTTGGTGTGAAGGGATTGAGAGATTTGACTCTTAGGAATTTTCACACTTGGAAGATTTCACTCGTTTGGTATTTGACACTTAGGCTCGAGTGGAGCTGGATTGCTTAGAAAGATTCACGTTGAGTTTCTTGCAAATATGATTTCAGTTCGCTTTGTCTTCCACATTCTTTAGTCTTCAAGTCTTCCTTTTTATATCTTTAGTTCAAATATCCGTTGCAGAAGATGTTGAGTGAAGTTGAGAGAGTCACGTGATTTATTCTTCAACGGATCTCTGCTTCATTTAATGCTCTTGACCGTTGAAGGATTGGAATGGATGTTCTGATGGAGTTGGTTGTAACACACCGATTTTCAGGGCGTTACTATAGCAAATGAATAGTAAATAAATATGCGAGAGCTTTTCAAAAAGGTAGAAAAAGGAGGGTATTTTTTTTTCTGAAATCATTTCCTTCTTCAAAATATGCCATGAAGAGATGCAGTACTAATAATTAATACCCTGATTCATAAATAGCCACACATGTGGCATAAAGTGACTGGCCAGCAGCTTAGAAATAATTTACAAGATAGAATACTTTGAGTTCAAAAAACTTGCTTCCAGATGTAAGGAAATAAACTAAACTCCCTACTCGGAGACATAACACACAAAAGTTCATACAATTCGAACAAACGGCTTCGACAAGTCTTCTTGCAAAAGGTTCCCTTCTTCTAACTGGATCTCCTTTGAACTGGAATCCAATTGCAGCTTCTGGCTAAGGGCTGTCCAATTGGCGATGGATCGCCGACAACCACACACAACAGACAAGCAAGGGTCAACTTAAAAAAAAAGAATACAAATAGCAATACGAGACATAGCATACAACATTAGCTGACATATACCTACGTTGAGAGAATGCAGGAAAACAAAATTTAATAAACATACAAGTTAGTTTTCCTACCAAACCCCAAAACCCATTAAATAAGCATATTGTCTCTATATGCCTAAGCCATTTGGGTTTTAAACAAAACGCATCACGCGGTGTCACAAGGACTTTTGTTTATAGCAACGCATCTTGCGCTATCTTCTAAGACTTTTATTTATCCGGATGTAGTGTCAACTTCGATTCGTGGGAGGTGGGACGTTTCCCCAGTGTAGGTACGACGGTGGCTTTCCATCGACCACTGTGATTCGCCACTTTTGCAGGTTTTGCGTAGGCTCTCCTGCTCTTTATACGTCTTCCAGGTCAGGCTCGAGCAACTCTGTAAATAGTTACTTACCGCATGGAACTTATATTCACTTAACTACCCAATCTAGGTCTTACTTGTCTTTATTCATTGCCTAAGTTAGCTTCATAATTATTATTAATTATGTAGAGCATGGGTACATATCAACAGATATAAAAACATGTGGAAGGAATAATCATGCTTTCAATTATCATTAAAGCAATAAACATCCAACAAGTCAAGCCACAAATCAAAACAAACTCAACGATGCCACACATCAAACAATTCTCATCCAGCATATTAGATGCCTTCAGATACTTGCATTAATATCACAATTAATACAGTTATAAATTGGGTCGTTCTCAGAACACCGTCAACTATAATTTCAGAAATCGTAGAGAATACATTTGCATAAATTTATACTTATGCTTAGTAGCTAAGGAAACGAAGTGCCCTTGCTATAAAGGTAGTCGATCCTCGCAGTCTCGTGAGCTCCATACATCTAGATTGGTCGAGTCTCGTTATCCTTCAACAAACACAACCTAGCTTAGAACTTTGAACTTAAACCTATGGTAAAGGGGCTGGTCTAAATAGAGGTCTAAACACTTAGACAAAGGTTCTACAACTTAGGAAAATTCTTGGAGGTCGAAAACATTTCAAACAACTTCGACGATCGACAAAAGAACTTAGTAAAACCCTGAGTTACGAAATCCAAATTTTCTGAAACTTTAAACCATTCAAAAAGCATCAAGTCTAGATTCTTACATACCATTTTGAGAGCCTTAATCAAGGTTTTAGAAGGCAAAAACACAAACATTTTCACTAAGTTTCAATTCTGTCCAACACTTCAAAAACCCTAAAATTCTCAAAATTTCACCCAACACTACACTAGATTTTCCAAATCAAACACACAACCAAAAACATAACTTCTAAATCCATTTTCCACTCCAATTTTCTCCAGTTTCCAGAATTCCCAAAGCCCTCAATTTGAATATGAGTTTCAAAATCCAATTTGCCCAAAAACTCAAATTTTCCACATTCAATTCCCAATTTACCAAAGTGTTCTAAAAACCAATTTTCTAGGGTTTCAAATACACAACTCTCTCTAGGCCCTTTTGCACCAATTAGGCAAAAACTTTCCTAAAAGGCCAAAACCATTTTCAAGCAATTGAACACACTCAAAGCTAGTTGAAAATCAATTTTCTCCGATGTTTTCAAATATGTCCAGAATTCGGCCAAGGGACAAAATTTCCAAAATCAATTTTTTTTCCAAGTCTTTAACACTCAAATTTTCCTAGGACATGGCATATCAATTAGGGAAAAACATTTTCTCAATACCCAAATTCATTTATAAGCATTTTAACACACCCAAAAGCTAGTTAGGAAATCAATTTCCCATAGTCCCAAAACAACAACCAATTTGGCCAACAATCAACAATTCAAGGATAAATTTTTCTTCCAAATATAATTTGCACACATCAAAGGCAACAAGATATCAATGGTGAATAATTAACTAAAGCTTGAAAATCACTTTTTCCAAATAATCAATTCTTCAAAAACTAAACTTCCAAGAAAACAAATTGGAGACTTTCCAAGATCAATCCAATGGGAGTAACTTTCTAAAGGAAACCCTAACAAAAACTCAACTTGAAATTCTTCAAAGAACCTAAACTCATTCAATCAAAAATCCAATCAGTTCAAAATGAAGTTAAGGGTAGTGGGAACAACATTTATGAAGGGACTTTCAAGTTCTAGTACTTGCATAAAAACCAAACTCAACAAATTGAAAAACTGAATCGGTAGAAGTGTAGATCAAGAGGAGGGGAGCATTTTACCTCAAAGCACCAAGTGAAGAAGAGAAGAGGATGGGGCTGCCATGGTGAGGAGGAGGTTCGGCCATGGTGATGTGGAGAGGAAGAAGATGATGAATAGTGTGAAACCTCTCGCTTTCTCTCTCTAAAACTCACTTAAACATGAGTTAATGAAGTTTGAAGCAGAAAAACCACATTTAACCCTTAAGAAGGGAGTTGGGCCGTGGCTATGGGCCTCCAAAGGGTGGGTGAAAATCTAATTTTTCATTTACCATAAGGACCAAAGTTGGAATGGTAAAAGGTTAAAGTAAAAAAAAAACTTTGGAGGACCAAACCGTAAGGTTTCAAAGTTCAGGGACTAAACTCTAAGCTTATAAAGTTCTAATTAATATCTAGTTTTGTTTAATAATAAATGCCAAATCATGACGCGTCAGTGTGTAAGTGCGTCAGTGCGTCAAGTCACTAGTTGTCATCTGGTTTTTTAGATTCAAATGATTAAATGAATTATTATGTTTTGATAATTAACAATTTAGTTATAGAGGTAGAATTCCTAACTCGTTGAACATTCTTATGTCCAGGAAAAACTATCTTCATGAAGAATTGCATAAACTACAAGGCATTATCAAGTCATAGAAAAATGAAAGACAGGAAAATAAGAGGAAACCGTCTGGGTCCTCACTGAAGAACAACTGCATACACTTTCAAGAGGAACTGTCAGAATGCACAAAGAAAGCAACCAAGCAGAGACAGTCCGGCGACTCACTGAAGACCAAGTTTGCCTAAGAGTGAATAGACATCCTTTGGAAAGCACTTAAGCAGCTATGCACATTCAACACCAAAGTACACTCGATAAAGTTGAAACAGTCCGGTGTTTGAATACGCTTTGACGAACAGGAATACTTTCTAGCCAAAGTTGAGTAAGTCTGATCACAAGCCTGAAGGAACATTTCCAGCTTTGAAGAATCTCTAGCCTCTATGGAAAGTAGTTGGGTAACAACCCATTCAAAAGGAGAACTTCAAGAGAAGCACCAAAGGAGAGAACCTCCGGCCACTTACATAGCAAAAACAGTCTGACAGCTACAAACGTTCGGCTCAAGGAGTCCGCCTGTCTACATAGTACAGTTGACTAACGAACAACATATTCAGTTGGAAACTTACTTTGTGACGAACCTCTGGAAACACTGCAAAGACTACCTTTGCCAGATCATGTTAAAGAATTCGTCTATCTAAAAGCATTGAAGTTCTCAAGAGACATAAATTTCAGAAAACTCGTTTGCCTAGACATTGTGAAGAGTCAGTTTGGCATAAGCATTGAAGAAATCGTTCGAAAAAATTTCTGAAGAATTCATCTATCATAATTTCTTCTAGCTTTAAAGACTATCTACCTCGTCAGCACATTAAACGAAGCACTATTGATTGCAAAATGAAGAAAAGGACACAATTAATACTTTATTCCTCGGTTCCTCAACTTCACTGCTTTTCCTCAAATCAAGCTACTTTTGCGGAATCAACGGCGAGAAATTCTGAACATAATATCTCCTCAACGGTCAAAACCAAATCTTCTGTTCAGAACATTTAATGATCCTTAGCTGGTATGCACTGGGATATGATGTCCTAACAAAAGCTCAAGGGTGAATATAGTATCGCACCAAACAATGTCAACAAAAGCAATTAATGCATGACAGAATGCATTTAATGATGTTTCAGAATTACAGAAGTATCTGTTACTCACAAGGAAGCAGAAGCACTAATGGAACTATTTTCTCTTCTTCGTCAAGCTCAATGAAGACTTCCTCCTAAAGATATAAATAGAGAAGTTTGCTTCCGGAATAACTTGGCGACTTGAACACACAAGTTTACAGCCATCCTAAATTGAGTTGAGTCGTTCCCCAGTGTGAAGAACCTATAGAGTGTTACTCTTATCCTACTCACACACAAACCAAACAAAGAACCTAATTCTATATCCTCTTTGTAAAATGTGCTTCATCTTTCTACCTAACTCTTGCTGAAGAGAAAGTTATAGAACAACAAACCCACCTTGAAAAGGAACCACGAGTAGTCCTGTAGAATACTAGTTAGGAGAAGTCCTGAATAATACTTGAAAGGAGAAGTCCTTAGAATACTAGGAGAATTCCTGAATAATACTTGTTAGGAGAAGTCCTGCTAATACTGGGAGAAGTCCCGTAGAATGCTTGTACTATTTTGATAAAATAGTGGAAAATCTTGGTGAAGCCAAGGACTGGACGTAGCCCTGTCGATTATGGGGGTGAACCGGGATAAATACCCTGTGTGCTTTAATTTTCAGTCTTAAGTTAATTTTCCGCTGCATGCACACACACACTCCTACATTCATTTGAAACTAATAACTGCTTAGTACTGAAAAAGACATTTTAAAAACTTCACACACAATTCAAACCCCCTTTCTTCTGTGTTTTCTCACTATCATGGTTCTGGTCATCAATGAGTATCTTAGTACCACTGAGAATATCTGCCCCGGGATCATTTATTGGTTTCAGGATACCGGGCTCGCACAATTCGGGGCCGGGTCGATCTTTCTCGAAGTCCGCGACACGTTGCCCGAAAACACTATTCACTGGGTCACTATTCACGAAATTTGTCATCACGAAATTGGTCTCGAAATGCCGAACGAAATCGTTTGGGGCTTTTCAGATTCTCGATCAGGGATCCCGAAGTCGCCCGTTTCGCCTGCTGAAGTTTCGGCTAAAAGTCTCGTTGGCGCGAAAATTCTTCCCGAGCTCCGGGAGGAAACCCTATCAATATTACAGTCATTCTTCACGAAATTCTTCCCTGAACTTCATGGTGATAGTGAGAACGTCTTATTCTCATCCGAACTCAAAGTCAAGTCTATCTCAGTTTCCTACCAAGTGCTGTAAAAGTTGTTTCACTGGTACTTCACTCGTCGATAACGCATGCCGATGCCGCCAAGCGGATCCAAACAATACCTTGGAATAATTAAATAATTATTTAATTACTGGGGGAAATTCCGGGTGTTACAATCCTACCCCCTTTAGATTAGTTTTGTCCTTGAAACTGTAGGTCGGCGAAGTGCTTGAACAAAGTCTTCTCCTACTTTCTCTTCGGGTTTCCACGTTGTTCCTTCCGTGGTTCGTCCAATACTACTTGGCTAGGGAAACTCTTTCCTCTGCAACTCCTCATCGTTCGTGTCCTCGGTCTTCATGGGCGAAACTATGAGTGATAAATCATCCTTGAGTTGCGAGTGCTCTGACTCAACAACTATGCATAAGCCTTCCTGGCTTAATTGTCTTCCCGACTCCCGTCGTCAGGGTCTTTTAAGGTAAACTTTCTTCAGCCTTTCATGCTCTAGTCCTCTTACTGGCGTAGTTCTTACGCCTGCTCTGAGAAGCTCTATTCTCCTCTTTAATCGGCTCAAACCCCTCCATGGTTTTGCCGAGCAAGTTTGGCTCCAGTTGTCGGTTACTACCGTCCTGGTATAACTCGAGACATCTTGCATCCAGACTTCGCTTTCCAGGGTGCCATCCCTGGGTTTCATGTGACGCTCCTTTTTGACTGGAATTTTTTTTTGTACTATCACTAACTAACTAATGCTAATAGCTGATACTAAAGGTCCTCGGGATTAGGGCGGAAGATCTTAATCCCTTCTCATCCAACACATTCAGACTAATCATCATTTATCTGAAAACACTCTGATACCTATTCTCAACTACATAGATATATTATGCATCCTCACTGAGTCCTATTCTTACCCACCGACAGCTACCATGGCTCAATAGCTTCGGCGTACAACGAACCAACTCGATCTAAGCCCACCTCTACCTTTCACCTGAAAATGTTAACCACTGGAGGGAGTGGGCTGCCAACAGATAAGAACATGAATGTGTCAGTAACCCGGCCAAAGCCATATGAAGGTCAGCCAAACACAATCCATATTCAGGTTAGCATAATATCATTCAAATCATATTCCATATCAACACATAACATGTGAACAAATAACAACATCACATCATAACAAAAAATCAATGCATAATGCATGAGAGATATAAACCTGGGTGGTTACCACCTTATCACTCCTGGTCCTTCAGTCAACTTCTCCCCCTCTTATGGGGTGCACCATGCCCCCAAGGTATGGAGTCCCTCGTCGACCTTTTTGTGTGTGCTTAATTATTCATGAATGCATTTGTGTGTATATATGGGGCCCGAAGCATATTTTAGCTTCACACCTTCGGAAAGCCATCCGGGAATATGGAAAAGCCCTACATTCCACTCTTTACCGCATCTGATTGCCCTCAGCTTTTCCTGACAGGATCATCACGACTTTTACCAGTTCTTTAACTTTACATGTTAGCCCGACCTCAGGGATCCTGCCTAAGCTAACAGAGAGGTAGAAGGATTAATGAAGGAATAATTCATGTATTGTACTTTTAGCATGAAGACAAGGACACGTGTCATGGAAATAATATGTATTTATATTCATTGTAGTATCTGAGATGAGGGAAGAGAGTAAGGACGTACCGGGATGATTGCTAGAAAGAAAATGAGAATAAAGTCGGTACAGGCTCGTTCCGACAGTGTGGGATTTTACCAATTGATCGAAACGAGAATTATTACGATGATCAAATATCGTCGTAAATATTATTTCAAGGTCAATGAGATAATTAGGAATGATATTAGATCACTTAAGATAAATTTAAGCGATCGGATACAAAGTATTTAATCTGTATTGAGTTCTTTGGCTAATGACTTAGCTCGATCGTTCGCCAATCGTCTTAGAATGTACGGGAAGTGTTTGTCATATAAGCAGCTGGAAATGAGGGATGTTACATTTTACGATAGTCGTCGCTGTAGATAAGCTCCATCAAAGGTAGATGTTCCCTCCATCTTTTACAATGGTCCAAGACACAAGCCTTGCTAATCCTCTAGTGATCCCAATATCTGTTCAGTTCTGTTTTGCCATCGAAGGGTGACAGAAGAAACATGGTCCCGTCTTCAAATACCATCAGGTATAAGGACAAGAAAATAAGCACTTAGGTAACATTCAAGTTAACACGTAAGGCGCATTCCACACAAAATAAATAGTCAGTGTGGTCGATGGCTCTACGGTTCCTATGTGCACATACAACTCCTCGTTGTACATAAAAATTTCATTCAGAAAGATAGCACCAAACCTCGTAGGTTGGTGGGACAGTCAACCGATTTCTGTGCGAAAAAGTGCTGCAGACAGTCAGAGTTGTCACTTACACGGGTACGTTTTGCATAACGTTCCCGAAAGATTGCATCTCCGGTCTAGGGTGCTGCTTAACCCTAACTGTAACAACTTCAAAATTCTCGATTCGACAAGAGGGCTTCAACTTTAAGATCTTCAGATCTCTCCCTCAGGGGCGATTGGAATTCGTTCCATATCCGAGATGATGCTAGGCACGTTCTGTGCAGTTAAGCATCCTTTGAAAGCATACTTATGATGTCCGTTGTACGTTGAAGATTTTCTCTGTGAGTTGAGGCGAGCTGACTTGGTCAATCCTCGATTACCCATATCCATCGATGTACCGTTCCACTTCCACTTGGGGACTTTAAGGGGCTGAAATATTTCTGCCAGCTCCTCATGTTCCGTCCTTGCCTTCTGACAAGTAAGGTATGCCATCACACAATCAGTCTGTCTGTTTCCTTGTTCAGGATAGCCTGATCCAACTTCAGACCTTGAAACTGTTTGAACAGTTCCATCTTTCTCACCGTCATGGTGGACGCATTCATTACTGGTTGATCCAAGACCTAGCAACCACGATGAACTCCCTCGGATGACATTGCGGGGTGAAGCCACACTCCCTCATGGGCTTTGCCCATTCATGATGCTTCAACCTCCCAAGTTTTCTGGAGGATATGATCCAGAGGAGGCTGACTTATGGTTGCAGGAGATCGAGAAGATCTTTTCCTTCTTGCAGACCCCTGTTACAACCAGGGTGAACTACGCTGCTTACTTGTTATCAGGAGAGACTGAGCACTGGTGGAACGGTGCTAGAGCTATGATGGATGTAGATTTTCAAGCTGTTACTTGGGAGTCAATCACTATCAACCTATGCCAAAGAAGTGGATCGTCTTACTTGTCACAACCAGGACACTTATCTGCCTTCAGAAGTCACAGTTGACTAGAAGAAGAAGAAGAAACGCCTGAGTATGCTCTCAAGGGAGGTCAAAAGCTAATACAGTGAAGCAACAACGTCTGTCATACCTATTGATTCACTGTGTTCACCAAAGAGAAGGAAGGACAAATTTAATGAATATCTCCAGTATCTGTCTCTCTCCTCAAGATATGAACTGTTGCACATCAAAGATCTACTATTCAGACTGAACAGTACCCAGCTCTGAACAAAGTACAACCTCTACGATCAAGATTAAATCTCAATGTTCAGAAAATAATATATGCTCCACTGCTTCCATATCAATTTTACGGCTCAACACTATTTAAGGAAACAAGAAAGGGAAGAGCAATATGATAGAATGAGTTGCATTAAATGTGAAGAAGGTCTTGCTCCTGACCATGGCTGTGGTTTTGATGACGACAAACTCATCGACAAAAAGAAGAAAAGAAGACTTCGAAGAAACAGCGCTACAAAGTTCATCAACAGTCTAGAAGTCTTAGTTTAGGTGAGTTGTGCTTCTAAAGGTCTATTAAAGCATAAAGGCTCTTAAAAAACCTAAACTAATCAAGCTAAGTGTTTTCATAACCTAAAAGAAGTATAAAACCTTAAGCTGGTCTCAAAGGATCAAGTTTCTGGAAGATGGACTTCAGTGTAATCGATTTCAGGATTCTCGTAATCGGTTACACCTAGGAAAGTAATCGATTACTTGTTGTTTGTAATCGATTACATGTTTGAATTTGAAATTCAAACTGAAACGGCTATTAGTGTAATCGATTACACTAAGTGATGTAATCGATTACCAGAACGAAAAGTTGCATCTTTTCATGAACCATTGTGTCCCAAACCTTTTGGAAAGGGTTGTGATGGTTCAAGGACGTTTCCCTTGCCTATATAAAGTCCATTTGAGTCCAGAACAAAACAACACATGAGAATACAACATTAGGCCAAATTGTAAAACTCTTCTTCATCTCTTTCTGTAAGATTGAGTTTTCACCGTGGTATTCGGTGAAGGGTTGTTGTCACTGAAAGTGGTATACTTTCAGGGTGTTGATTGAAGGTGGTTTAGCCTTCAAGGTCTGAGGGTGGTTTGCCTTCAGGAACTGAAAGCGGTTTGCTTTCAGGGGCTATTGAAAGTGGTTTGCTTTCACAGGATATTGGTAGAAATTCTTGGGGTCCTTGGGTTAGGAACTTGTAAGAGATTTTTATCAATAGTGGAAAAATCCTCAAGCGGTTTTCTTGAGGGACTGGACGTAGCCTTCGATGGATAGAAGGTGAACCAGGATAAAACTCCGTGTGTGAATTCCTCTCATCCTTCATCTTTTACTTTCAAGCAATTCTCATTTCCGCTGCAATCACAACTATCGTTTCGTGATCATCATTATCTTGAAAGTAATAATTTCGATAAGGCGAAAATTGGGGCAACTCTGATTCACCCCCCCTCTCAGGTTGCTATCTGCAGTAACAATTGGTATCATAGCGGAAGTTTAGGTAAGTTATTCCTAAGATCCGGGAAAAGATGGCATCCTCTTCCAATCATGGAACTAGTGAAGGACACAACATAAACAGGCCACCATTCTTCAATGGAGAACACTATGACTTCTGGAAGATCAAGATGAAAATATTCATAAAGTCATTAGACGCAGGAATTTGGAAAGCCATTGAAGAAGGTCCCTTTGTGCCTGTAGCAGAAGTAGAAGGAACTTCACAAGTAAAACCAGAAAGTACTTGGAGTGAAGAAGAAAAGAAGAAGGTTCAATATGATCTCAAAGGAATGAACATTCTTACATCTGCCCTTGGCATGGATGAATTTTTTAGAGTATCAACGTGCAGTACATCGAAAGAAATATGGGATACGTTGATGGTGACTCATGAAGGGACAGATGAAGTCAAGAGATCAAAGATCAATACTCTATCTCAAGAATATGAAATGTTCAGAATGCTTCCAGGAGAAAAGGTATTAGATATGCAAAAACGATTCACTCATTTAATTAATCATTTGATTGCTCTTGGTAGACAATTTTCAAACAGTGACTTGAACATGAAATTTCTAAGATCACTTACAAGAGTATGGCAACCAAAAGTAACAGCCATCTCAGAGAAGAAGAGTTTATCAAAAATGACTCTTGCAACTCTTTTTGGAAAACTCCAAGAACACGAGTTAGAATTGAATCGTTTGGAAGAGAATGAACTACATGAGAAGAAGTATCGATCCATTTCCCTAAAAGCAAAAGAAAGCATCAAAGAAGAATATGATGCAGATTCTGAAGAAGAAGACAATGGGAATGTGAATCTTCTAGTAAAGAATTTTGGAAAGTTTCTTAAAAGAAAAGGTGTGAAATTCAACAACAACAAATCTTTCCAAAGGAACAATGAGTCTTCTTCCTCTCAAAAGATCACATGTTTCGAATGTGGCAAGCCTGGACACTTCAAGTCAGAATGTCCAAATCTTCAGAAGAAGAAACATGGTCTAAGAGAAAAATTCGAAAAGAAGGATCAACCCACACGAAGAGCATATTTGGCTTGGGATGAAAATGAAGTAAGTTCATCATCAGACTCTGATAAAGAAGAAGCACAAGTTGCTTTGATGGCCTCACATGATTCAGATGTTGAAGATTCCCAGGTTAGTGACAATTCTATGTCTTTTCATGATTTAAAGTTTACTATGGAAAATATGTTTAAATTATGTCAAGAATTTTCTAAGGTTAGCACTAGGCAAAATGATTTGATTTCATCCTTAGAAAGTAAGTGTAGAACGTTACAAGAAGAACTAGACATAGTAAAATCTAAGTTAGATATTACTCATAAATGCACTAAGTGTAGTTCTTTAGAAGAAAGGATAGATTACCTTCAACAAAGAGTTCACAACTTCAATAAGGGAAAACAGAAGTTAGATGATATTCTAAGTATACAAAGATATTCAAACAATAAGTCAGGTCTAGGATATACTTCTCACCCAAAGACTAAGGAAGTTAAGAAAACTGTGTTTGTAAAACCAAACATGACCGAAGGATCTTCCAAAGGTATTAAGACCAATTCTTTTAGGAGTATGAATAATAGGAAGAAAAATCCTAATAGACCTCCTAAGAAGATCCATCCTACTCTTAGGAAAACATCTAGTTACAATCATTATTCTTGTACTTATTGTAACAAAATAGGACATACCCCTAGTAGATGTTACTACAAACATGTAGGAGTACCAAATAGGGAGTACATTTGGGTTAGAAAGGATGTTAACTTAGAAGGACCCAAAACTTATTGGGTTCCTAATACCCATGTCTGAACTTTGTCATGTAGGTGTGTATGAAAGCAGCAAAGGATTTATGGTATCTTGATAGTGGCTGCTCATCACACATGACAGGAGACAAAACCAAGTTTTCTTTTCTTATACTTAGGGAAAAAGGTTTTGTCACATATGGTAACAATCAAAAGGGAAAGATACTCGGTATTGGAAGAATAGGCACACCCCCTCAAACAATCATCGATAAAGTTCTTTACGTTGATGGTTTGATGCATAATCTTCTGAGTATTAGTCAACTATGTGACAAAGGTTTGAAAGTTGGTTTCATTAATGATATATGTGTAGTAAAAGATGTGAAAACTAAAGAAATTAAGTTTTCTGGGTATAAAGTCAATAAAGTCTTCATGATCTCCTTAGAAGAAATTCCACAAAACGTAAGATGTCTTTTAGCCAAGAACAATAGTGATTCATGGCTATGGCATAGAAGACTTACTCATATACACATAGATCATTTAAACAAACTAGTCAAACATGATCTAGTTGTTGGGCTTCCAAAGATAAGATTCGAAAAAGATAAGCTTTGTGATGCATGTCAAAAAGGGAAGCAAACCAGAACGTCTTTCAAACCAAAGAACATAGTTTCGACTTCAAGGCCCCTTGAATTGCTACATATGGATTTGTTCGGACCTTCAAGAACAAAAAGCCTCGGAGGTAATTTCTATGCACTTGTTATTGTTGATGATTTCTCTAGATTTATATGGACGTTATTCCTGCCTCATAAGAATGAAGCCTTCAATGCATTCAAGAGATATGCAAGGTTAGTTCAAAATGAGAAATCTTTAAAGATCTCTTCTATTAGAAGTGATCATGGTGGAGAATTTCAGAATCAACAATTTCAAGAACTATGTGATGAAAATGGAATATCACATAATTTCTCTACTCCGAGAACACCACAACAAAATGGTGTTGTAGAAAGGAAGAACAAATTACTTGAAGAATTAGCAAGAACCATGCTAAGTGAATCAAGCCTTCCTAAATATTTCTGGGCTGATGCTGTAAGTACTGCTCGCTATGTTTCCAATAGAGTTCTTATTAGACCTATACTGAAGAAAACCCCCTATGAACTCTACAAAGGAAGGAAACCAAATATCTCTCATCTACATGCTTTTGGATCAAAATGCTTTGTTTTGAATAATGGAAAGGAAAACCTTGGTAAGTTTTATGAAAAATCTGATGAAGGTACATTCCTTGGTTATTCTCTAACAAGCAAAGCATATAGAGTCTTTAACAAGAAAACACTATCTGTGGAAAAATGCATACATGTCTCTTTTGATGAATCTAAATCTTCAATAGAAGATAAAGTAAATCTTCCAGATATTGTAGAAGAAGATATCATTATCAATGAAGATTCTCAAAAGGATAGAGATCAAAATCCAATACAAGAAGAGCACATTGAAGATGATACTTATCAACTTCCAAAGGAATGGAGAACCCATAGAGATCATCCAGTTGATAATATTATTGGTGATATTTCTAGAGGCGTCTCTACAAGGCTACGCTTAAATGATTCAGTTTTGAATATGGCCTTTGTCTCTCAAATAGAACCATCAAAAGTAGATGATGCTCTGGAGAATGAGTATTGGATTGTAGCAATGCAGGAAGAACTAAACCAATTTGAAAGGAATCAAGTTTGGGAACTTGTTCCAAAGCCTAGTGATAAGCATATTAGTGGAACAAAGTGGGTTTTTAGAAATAAGTTAGATGAAAATGGTATCATAGTTAGGAACAAAGCAAGACTATTTGCTCAAGGTTATAATCAAGAAGAAGGCATAGATTTTGATGAAACCTATGCACCAGTGGCAAGGTTGGAAGCCATAATACTTCTATTGGCGTATGCTTGCTCTCTAAATTTCCCATTATATCAAATGGACATCAAAAGTGCTTTCCTGAACGGATACATTCAAGAAGAAGTCTATGTGAAGCAACCTCCAGGATTTGAAGATCCAAAGTTCCCTTCACATGTCTTCAGATTAAAGAAGGCACTCTATGGTCTTAAGCAAGCCCCTCGTGCCTGGTATGATAGATTAAGCACATTCCTTTGTGAAAAAGGATTCCAAAAGGGTAAGGCTGACACAACCTTGTTCATCAAAAGGATCAAAGGTAATACTTTATTAGTTCAAATTTATGTTGATGACATTATCTTTGGTGCAACTAACGAATCTCTTTGTAAGGATTTCTCTAACATGATGCAAGAAGAATTTGAGATGTCTATGATGGGACAATTAAATTTCTTTCTTGGATTGCAAATCAAGCAATCACGTGATGGAATATTCATCAATCAATCAAATTTTTGCAAGGAATTATTAAAGAAATATAATTTGGATGATTGCAAAGCCATAGCCACACCAATGGGGTCTAATACATATCTAGATCAAGATGTATCCGGTGTTCAAGTAGACATTACCAAATATAGAGGTATGATCGGATCTCTTCTATACTTAACTGCAAGTAGACCTGATATTATGTTTAGTGTGTGTCTATGTGCTAGATATCAAGCATCTCCTAGGGAATCACATTTGAGTTCCGTTAAACGGATTTTCAAATATTTGAGAGGAACTACAAATGTTGGTTTGTGGTATCCAAAAGGGAGTGTTTGTGATTTGATTGGATATTCTGATTCTGATTATGCTGGTTGTAAAACTGAAAGAAAAAGTACAAGTGGTACTTGTCACTTGTTAGGAAATGCTCTTGTATCTTGGTCTTGCAAGAAACAAGCATGTGTTGCTCTAAGTACCGCTGAAGCAGAATACATTGCTGCAGGAAGTTGTTGTGCACAAACTTTATGGCTCAAACAACAACTCAAAGATTATGGCTTAGAGCTGGGATGCATTCCAATCAAATGTGACAACACAAGTGCCATTAATCTCACTAAAAATCCTATCATGCATTCTTGAACTAAGCATATTGATATAAGACATCATTTCCTTCGAGATCATGTTATGAGGAAAGATATTGAGATTTCTTTTGTGGATACTCATAATCAATTAGCAGATATCTTTACTAAGCCTCTTCCTGAAGATTCATTCTTTAAGATTAGAAGAGAATTAGGCATATTAGATGAGCATGAAATTTAAAGTAACATGATTTTTGCATAATTATTGTGATAATGTATGTTTATATGCATTTAGCTTGACTATGTGCTTCAATATGTATTTAAAATGTGTTACATAGGATTCTAGAGCCTAGAACTTATAAAAATGTCTTTGTAATCGATTACCATAGGTCCTGTAATCGATTATCCTGCTCTTAGTCCTCGTGCCTATTAGAAATCTCTAAGTAATCGATTACCCCAACTGCTGTAATCGATTACCCCAACTGCTGTAATCGATTACCTGCTCGAAAAACTGCCAGAATTTCAAATTTCCCTCCATTTTTTGAAATTCAAACTCAGATCAACTGCTCCGTAATCGATTACCCAACTGCTGTAATCGATTACATGCTCGAGCTATTTAAATCAGCTTTAGATGATGATCCCAATTGTCTTCCAATTCAATTTCTATCTCTCTAAACTTTGTTTTTAAGCCTTCTCCGAAGTCCTGCTTTTTCTTCTCAACACTATCTTCCTAAACCTAATCTTGGATTCTTATCATTCTCATTCTACTCGTCCAATGAACCTCACAAGACTTCTTACATCCACAAACCAAAGAAATCGGTTTGTCTCAAGGTTCATCAATCAACTTATCCGTAAGCCTATGTACGGTGATCTGGACTCATTTGTTGAAGCTGGTCACAAATTTCCGGCATATCTCAGATATCACGACCTTGAGGAATTTAACTCTATCTGTAATCCTTTCTACCCAGAACTAGTTAAAGTCTTCTATTGCAATCTAGAGACTTTGCGAGATGGATTTCAAAGCTCTGTTAAGGGGATCCTTATTCGTCATTCCCTTTCCACCTTTGGTCGTTGTCTTGGACTCTCCTCAACTGGTGCCTTCTTAGGTCCCAACCTGCCCTGCCCCTGGTCTGACTACAATCATGACTCCTTTTATCAATCACTTTGTAGATTTCAGTCATCCGACCTTCAAAGAATCCATCCGCCTCATACGACCTCTTGCCCCTATAATACTGACGTCCTCACAACAAATAATCATATGCTTCACTACTTCATCAATCAAGTGATTCTGCCTGAAGAAACTCTTCTCGCTCATGTTAGCGAATTAGAGTTACAAATTTTGTATGGCATACTTAATTGCCATCAAATTAATTGGGCATTCTTGGTCATGAATCACATGCTGCGATGTCGTGACCATGCGGAGTCCTTCCCTTATGCTTCGGTCATCTCCCGCATCCTTATTTACTCCGGAGTCCCAATTGCCAAGCTGTACGATGAGCGGTCTTCTCATCTCAAACGGGTTGATACCTCCATTCTTCCCTCTCTCCGGATCACTAATGACTTTGGCATATTTACTCTTCCTTATCTTGTTCATGATGCTGGTCGTGACCCTCCACTATCACAAACCATGGTTGATGAAGACGTGTCCGATGATTCTTAGTTTTCTAGGCTAGTTTCCCATTCCCTGTTGAAGTTTGTAATCTTACTTTATATAACTTTCTTTTTGTTGTTGCTTGTACTTTCCTTGTTTTCTATATGATGTTTGGATGATTGTGCTTTATTCATGTTTTACATCTTTACCCCCATGCTTTATTTCGAATTATATACTTGTATGGATGTATGCCTGTATTTTTTGGCCTTTTCTTCTTTTTGATGAAGTCAAAAGGGGGAGAAAGGTTCTGTGCTCTTAAAGATCATATGCAGGATTTCAACAAGCACATTAGAAAGGGGGAGAAATACTAGATTACATCAATCAGGGGGAGTTCTTCAACAAAATTGCAAATATGATCTTCAAGTATCAAGAATGTGTTTGCCATCATCAAAAAGGGGGAGATTGTGAAGAAGGTCTTGCTCCTGACCCTGGCTGTGGTTTTGATGACGACAAACTCATCGACAAAAAGAAGAAAAGAAGACTTCGAAGAAACAGCGCTACAAAGTTCATCAATAGTCTAGAAGTCTTAGTTTAGGTGAGTTATGCTTCTAAAGGTATATTAAAGCATAAAGGCTCTTAAAACAACTAAACTAATCAAGCTAAGTGTTTTCATAACCTAAAAGAAGTAGAAAACCTTAAGCCGGTCTCAAAGGATCAAATTTCTGGAAGATGGACTTCAGTGTAATCGATTTCAGGATTCTAGTAATCGATTACACCTAGGCAAGTAATCGATTACTTGTTGTTTGTAATCGATTACATGTTTGAATTTGAAATTCAAACTGAAACGGCTATTAGTGTAATCGATTACACTAAGTGATGTAATCGATTAGCAGAACGAAAAGTTGCATCTTTTCATGAACCATTGTGTCCCAAACCTTTTGGAAAGGGTTGTGATGGTTCAAGGACGTTTCCCTTGCCTATATAAAGTCCATTTGAGTCCAGAACACAACAACACATGAGAATACAACATTAGGCCAAAGCTTTGTCAAAATTAGTTCATCTTTTAGAACTTAAACCTTCAAGAGCCTAAATTCTGAGTTCATGATCTTCATGTTTATAAGAACACTTTAGTTGTTCATATCTTGAGGAACTCAGAATCATAATATGCTTAAAAGCCTTAAAGCATAAATTCTCATGATCAATCCATTTTTATGTTAAAGGATTGATACAGCCAATTGTAAAACTCTTCTTCATCTCTTTCTGTAAGATTGAGTTTTCACCGTGGTATTCGGTGAAGGGTTGTTGTCACTGAAAGTGGTATACTTTCAGGTTGTTGATTGAAGGTGGTTTAGCCTTCAAGGTCTGAGGGTGGTTTTCCTTCAGGAACTGAAAGCGGTTTGCTTTCAGGGGCTGTTGAAAGTGGTTTGCTTTCATAGGATATTGGTAGAAATTCTTGGGGTCCTTGGGTTAGGAACTTGTAAGAGATTTTTATCAATAGTGGAAAAATCCTCAAGGGGTTTTCTTGAGGGACTGGACGTAGCCTTCGGTGGATAGAAGGTGAACCAGGATAAAACTCCGTGTGTGAATTCCTCTCATCCTTCATCTTTTACTTTCAAGCAATTCTCAATTCCGCTGCAGTCACAACTATCGTTTCGTTATCATCATTATCTTGAAAGTAATAATTTCGATAAGGCAAAAATTGGGGCAACTCTGATTCACCCCCCCCTCTCAGGTTGCTATCTGCAGTAATATTAAATGTTGTATTGATGACATAGGAGGATTGCACTTATTGCCCTAAAATGATTGTGAGAACTATCGTTGATGCAACAAAAAAAAAACTACACTCACCAGATCTTCATCTTCTTCATCAATGTGAATCCTACAGAAAATATAAATAGAAGACTTGAAGACAGAAGTAAGTGAGAGTGTGAGGGAGAAAATAAAAAGAGAGTTTGGTGCATGAAGCAGTGGGAGCTCGAAGATATGTAGAACTATGAATTAAACATCAAGAATATCCTCAAGAATTCATAGGTCCGAAACGATGAAGCACCTCATCCCACTCAGAACAAAATAGCCAAACCTTTCTGAGTTCTGCAGTCAAGCCAAATGTGAAGGTTCTATCAAATAGAAACCTATCACTTACTCTCCAAAACAGAGAACGTATTGTCATATCCTCTCTGGTGTTCTGCCCTTAATGTTTCTACCTTACTCTTGTAAAAGAGATTTTGTAGAAGTCATATCTTCATACAAGAATTGATGGGAGAAGTCCCTGAGAATACTTGAAAGATAAGTCCTTCGAATACTGGGAGAAGTCCTTGAGAATACTTGATGGGAGAAGTCTCTGAGAATACTTGTAAGGAGAATTCCTTCGAATACTAGGAGAAGTCCTGCATAATACTTGTACTATTTGGATCAAATAGTGAAAATCTTGGTGAAGCCAAGGACTGAACGTAGCCCTGTTGATTAAGGGGGTGAACCAGGATAAATACTCTGTATGCTTTACTTTTCAGCTCTGATTAATTTTCCGCTGCACCAGTCTTTGAAAAGTATTTGAAACTTATACTAGTTTATTATCAAAAAGGTCATTAAAAATCATACACACAATTCAAACCCCACTTTCTTATGTTGTTTTACCATTTTCAAACCTCCAAAAACCATTTTAAAGGATTTTTCCTGGGGTTTCTAATTCTTTTGACTATGAAACCATTCCATTAGAGATTACAGAGCAAAACTATTATGAAAACTTAATATGTTATTCCATAAATGAAAGACCTAAGTTAGAAAGCTTTAAAGTGCAAAATGTATGCTAAGTATTAAAATCTTCAAGCTTTATATCTCCATTCCTTTTTTTTTTGTTAGTGTTGTTGTTATCATCAAAAACTTTAGAGTTCAAAGGAGAAGATATTCTTCATAGCATTCACCCTATAATTTGAGAATCAGAAATATGGGTTATTTTATTGGTTTCCCCTGTTTACTCTTTTTCTTTTCTCCTTATCCTGTTGTATCTCTTCATGTATTTCTCTCTGTTCTTGCTTCTTCAGTCACAAATCCAAATCATTTTAGTCACAATACTTAATTATTCAAGAATCAACCCAACATCAAACATGAAATCAAAAGCTTACTATAACAACCCAAACTATAAAGAAAAAAGAAGAAATGGAAACAACAAAATAAAAAAGGGTTTGAGAAATTTTCAAAATAAAATTTGGGTTATCGGTATTTTCCTCCTCATCCTTTCCCTTGGCGCACTACCTCTCTCCTCACACTTTACCTCTCCCCCTCAAAGTTATTCTTTGATGCAAATCCACCTAACTTCCTCACTCTTCCCCACAAAAGTGCCGATGACAACATAGTCTCATCCTGTTCTTGCAATTGTCCACTGTCCCGATATTTTTCTCCTTAAGCATGGCAGAAGAAGGAAAGTGAGAGGAAAATAAAGAGAGATTTGAAATTTTAAATGAAAGGCTGTGAGCATGTGATGATAGTGTCGAGGAGCTTCTAAGTGAAATTAAATCATGGCTGTAAAATCATGACGTGGTTGAAGGTATAGCACATGGACACAAGAATGATGTTGAGTTGTGACTATAAAAACTTTTTGCAAATGGTTGACAACTTTTAGATCTGTGAAATTTCTTCTTCTTTAGATATTGCTTCTTTGACTGTTACAGTAGATAAGAGTGAAGAGTAGGGAATGAAGAAGGTTAGATGATGAAGTAGAGTGAGAGAAGAACACACATAAATTTATCTTTGTTCACCCCAATCTAGGCTACGTCTAGTCATTGGCTTTTCACCAAGATTTTCATTATAATCCATTTGGCAGGACTTCTCCTTTGTTCAAGTATTAGCAAGACTTCTCCTTCAGGGTCTATTTGGTTCAAAGGAGGAAAGGGAAGGGGAGGGGAGGGAAAGGGAGGGGAGGGGAGGGGAGAAATTTTAATACTTATTATGTTTGGTTCATAGGAGGGGAGGGGAGGGGAAATAACTCTTTTTTTGTTTGGTTCACAAGGGGAGAGGAGGGGTTTTATGATTAAATTACTTTTGTACCCTTTATAAATTTACTTGTAATTTAAACATGTTTGCATTTAATATTTTTCTATTATTGAATAAGGTTATTTTTGTCCAACAAAATATTTCCCTCCGATTCCCCCCAATTTTGGAGGGGACACAAAATTGAGTTATGAGGGATTTTGGTCCCCTCCATTCCCCTCCCCTCCCCTCCTAAAAAATGAACCAAACAAGTAAAGTTTAAAAAAATCCCTCCCCTCCCCTCCCCTTCCCTCCCTTCCCCTCCAACCAAACAATACCTCAAGTATTCTCAGAACTTCTCCTTCATGTATTTTTTTCCCCAGCCTCTTCAAGTTCTTGAGTATTAGCCAGGACTCCTCCTCAAGTGTTCTTTTTCTCAACCTCTTCAGAGTTTTTAACATTAGAAAAGACTATTTCCTCAAGTATTCTTTTTCCCAGCCTCTTCAGGCTAATTCAACTTAACAAGTTGATTGAGTTTTACTTTGATTTCTCCTATTGAGATGATAGTAAAAAGAGAAAGCTGAGATACTCTCTTTCTAAGGTGCTTTTGATTTTCAGCTGATTTGCACACTAAGGAATATTTACAAGATGAATAGATAGAGCTGAATATTAAAAAATTTGCTCACTATATCTTTGGCAGATTTGATCAAGTTGAATCTTCAATCATTTCATTTCTTCTGATCTTCTATTTCTTTTGCTTAATCTTTTCTCTTTTTTTTTTATCTCTCTTATTCTTTTTAGCCTTCTCATTTTTCAAAGGTGTGACACCCTGAATTTCAGGGCGTTACTGTAGTAGATGAACAGTAATAAATCATGCAAAAGTTTTAGGGGTTTTCGAAATTGCGTGCATTTTTTTTTTTTGAAATCATGCCAAGACAGTATACATGCATAATTACCCATATTTACAATGCCCCTGACGAGCAGTGTCATCAAAATAGTTTGTGTCGTGCATAATTACATCACTAGTGTAGTGCAGAAAGTGAAGTTATTTTACAGACCAGTTAACCCAAAGGTAGTAGGATGCATTAGAACTAGGGTTCCTATACTAGACTCCTTAGTACCGATATACTCCCCTGAAAACTCCACGCAGGAAGCCCACATAGGAATCCATATATCGGAACCTACCCTTGAACTCCAAAATTCAGACAGTCCTAGTTTACCAAAATATAATCTACCCAAAAGCCTGTACCCCCTTAGCTTCATACTCCTCCTCCTCGGGTTATTGTCCGATGCTCCCAACAATCCGGCGCCGCTCCCGCCTGGGGTAAGTTCTGAAAGGATTCCATCGGAGAGAGAGAGTGTAGTCCGGGGTTGGAGAAGTAGAGATCTCCACCTTCATCTTGGGGAATGAAGAGTGTGGAGAAGCAGCAACGACGGGGTATGCCGGAATAGCGACCGTCCCAAACACCGAAGCGTCGGTTCCGTCAAAGAGGGAGATAGGGGGAGAGAAGGTCATAAGTAAGTGGTATGTCTGTCGTCCTTGAGGTGCTCCAACACGGTCCGTCCTGTCGTCCTTCAATCGACCTGTATATCGAACACGACATGTTGGCGAGTCCACCGTCCACGACGCCGAGTCGTCCTTGTCAGTGATGTGTAGGACTGCTTCCCCCAGGAAGGGTAGACCAACGAACGGGTCCTCTGCTATCTGCCGGGAATAGTCTGGAGGAACCCACATGATTCGTCCAAAGGAAACACAGAGAAAAGGGTCACTTCCAAAAACAATGTCATATTAAGAGAAATCAATGACATCAATAAGCATTGTCAATCAAGTAGCAAGAAACATGAGCAAGTACAATTATTTGACGCAGATAATTGGGAAAAAATCTAGGACTCCTATATGCACGCACATTTTCCTCATGTAACAAAAAAGTTTTATCTGGATATGCACCAACTGATAGTAATAAAACCACACAAGAAAGGGGGGGTTTGAATTGTGTGTGTGACTTTTTAAAACTTTTTCACAATATAGTTATTATTAGTTCGAAAAACGTTGAATAATATGTGCAGCGGAAATAAACTTAGAGCTTGAAGAATAAAGCACACACAATGTTTATCCTAGTTCACCCTCTAAATCGACAGGGCTACGTCCAGTCCTTGGCTATACCAAGATTTTCACTATTTCAACAGAATAGTACAAGTGTTCTCAGGGACTTCTCCCAGTATTCTGAGGACTACTCCTTTACAAGTATTCTAGGACTTCTCCTTTATCTCTCGAGTGTTGGACAGGACTCCTCCGAGTTCTTTTTCAAGAAAATTTATTTTCTACAGGAGTCTCTTCACAAAGAGTGGGTAGAAACTATGAAGTTCTAAAATAAGAGATGGTATTCAAATTGGTTCTTTGAAAGGCTTGTGTGAGAGAAGATAAGAGTTTTCACTCTGTAAGGGATTTCACACTAGTTGGCGACTAACCTCAGAAAATGAGAAGGCTAAAGTTACTGAGTGTTCTTGACTAAAGCTTGTTCAAATTGTAAACTGTCTTGAAAGATTTGAATGCTTTGATAGTGTATGAGTCGCCAAGTTGAAGATGATGCAGAGTCCACTATTTATATCTTTAGTAGGATGATAACTGGAGGCTTCAATGAAGATCTTCAAAAATAGTTCCGTTGAATCTTCGCTTGCTTGTGAGTAACGGATACATCTGCATCTGCTGTTGTAGTCTGCCAGATGAGGAATGTTTCTTCAACAGATAGAGAGTGGTATCGTCTGGCGATGCTTTTGTTCTGGTTCTCAGAGGCTGCAATTAATGCATATGGCATTACAGCTAATCTGGTAATTAATGCTCTGACCAGAACATTTGAATTTGGCCGTTGGGGAGATACGATGATCAGAGGATATCGCCGTTAATTCATCAAAAGCAGCTTGAATTAAGGAATGTCAGAGGATTTGAATCTTCAAAAAATAAGGCGCTTAATTCTGTCTCTTTCGCCATTAATGCTCTGAACCACCAAGAAGTGCATGACAACTCATCTTCGGTTTGAGCAAACGATCCCCTTTAAGCTAATTCTTTTAGCACGAGTCATCAATTATTGCTCTTTAGTCAACCCATGTGTTCGACAGGGGTTAAGCCGGACGGTCTCTACAGGCAAACGAACTTTTCTCTGAAGGCAGACTAACTTTTCAAAGGCGGACGGTTTCTTCACTTGCTTTTGATAATGCTTTGTCGAGATCTTTGCAGCAAGACTTCAGTTCATAAGTGTTCCTGAATATGAAAACTTTTAAGGAAGTCAGTAACACTTAGCGAAATTGTTATTTATCAAAACAGGTTAATTCATTTAAGTATTTTACTCTAACACCAACTCCTGCAGGCAGGTGAGACACTCTCCCGAACTCCGAACGAACTAGAGAGTAAGTCGGTAAGTCGAGAGTTGCCACTTACACGAGAACGCTCTGTAATAACTCCCTGATGGTGCACCATCTAGCCCATGACTCTTTATTAGCCCCAAACCATGACGACTTCCACGACCACATGCTTGACACGACATGAAAACAAAACACAAGTAGGACTCATACCTATTTAAACGAGGCCTAGCATAGCTTCATAATTAATACTAATCGTGTAGAGCAGTTGCACATATCTTAAGCAGATATAAATCATGTGAAAAGAGTCATGCTTTCAATTGTTAATAAAGCAACGAACAATCCAAATAGTCAAGCCACAATTCAGAACAATGCCACACATCAATAAAGCTTAATCCAGCATAACAGATGCCTTCAGATACTTGCATTAATTTCACAATCAATACAGTCATAATCGGGTCGTTCTCAGAACCCCATCAACTACAATTCTAAAGATCATAGTGCATACATGGTATATATTTATACTTATGATAATAGTTAGAGATACGAAGTGCCCTTACCGCAGAGGTGATCGACCTTGGCGGGTTTGGAAGCTCCGCACGTCTTGATCGGTCTAGGGCATCGTGATCCTTCAACAAACACAACCTAACTTTAGAACTTTGAACTCAAACCTAAGGAAAAAGGGTTGGTCCAAACAAGGGTCTAAACACTTAGACATAGGCTCTACAACTTAGGAAATTCTCAGAGGTCAACAACACTTAAACAAAATTTCGACGATTACCCAAAAAGACTTAGAAAACCCTAAGTTACGAAACCTAACTTTTTCCGAAATTTCAAACCATTCAAAGAGCATCAAGGCTAGATGATTACAAACCATTTTGAGGCCTTAATCAAGATTTTAGAAAACAAAAGCACACAAAATTTCACTAAGTCTCAATTCTGTCCTAACTTTTAAAAACCCTAATATTCTCAAATTTTCACCCAACACTTCTCTAAATTATCAAAATCAATTGCACAAGCACAAACATAACTTCTAATACAATTTTCACTTCATTTTGACCAAGTTTCAGAATGTACAAAAACCCTAATCTCAAAATCCAATTTGCCCAAAAACTCAATTTTTCACACATTCAATCCCCAAGTTTCCTAAGCTTTCAAAAAACAATTTTTCAAGTCTTTAACACTCAAAATTTCCTAGGCCAATGCATAACAATTGTGACAAAACATATCCTCAATACCCAATTCGACCAAAACACATAAATTCAAGGACAAATTTTTCTTCCAAATCTAATTTGTACACATCAAAGGTAATAAGAATGTTAGATTCAAATAATTAAATGAATTATTATGTTTTGATAATTAACAATTTCTTTAAGGTTTAATATCGTTAGATATAGAATTTCTAACACAGTGAAATTTCTCATATCCAGGAATGCCTATCTACTGGAGGGACTGAAAAAAATCTCAAAGCATCATCAAGAGAATCAATCTGCCAGGAGAAACCGTCTGGTCATCACTACATACATCCTGAAGGAAATACTGTCAAAGACATACAAAGGAAAGCACTCATGTGAAGACAGTCTGGTGACTCAAGGGAGATAAAGCAATGACTTCAAATAGCCAACATCCTTTTCGAGGACACTCTATCAAGCTATGTACTCTCAAGTCAAAGTCCACTTCAAGAAGCTGAAACAGTCCGCTGCCTAAACCAACAGTGATCAACAGGAAGACTGTTTCATCTAAAGCTGAAAGAGTATGACAACTTATGAAGAAATTCCTCTAGCTTTGATGTCTCTCCAGCATCATATAAAAAAGTTGTAGATCAACTCGCTCAAATGAAGAACTTCAGTAGAAGCAAAAGAGAAGGAAAGATCCAGTCTTCTATAAGTCAAGAAGATTCTCATTCATAAAAAGGGCTGAATGAAGAAAGATGTCTGCCGATACAAGCCATTCAATGACGGAATACTAAATATTCTATGGAGACTGCGTCTGCCAAATCCTAAGGAAGAATCCGTCTGCTCAAGCATCAGAATGCGCCAAAGGTACAAACATCGAGAAATGTGCATTACGAGGATATTAGCTCAACAGAAGCATTAAAGAAATTATTCACTTCATTCAGAATAATTGCTTATTGGATCAAAAGACATCGACCTCGCCTGCGTATTAATTAAAGTACTGGCAATGGCAGAAAGTAGAAAGGGACACAATTAATACAATATTCCTTGGTCCCACTGCTTTTCTACTTTTCCTCAAATCAAGCTGACATTGCGGAATCAACGGCAAGAATCTCTGAGCATCGTACACATTCAACGGTTGAAATTCAAATATCTGATCAAAGCACTTGATGAGCACTAGCTGGCATGCACTGGGGTATAATGGTCAAAACAGGTACCACAGCTGGAACTCCAAGCATTAAATACAGAAGACACAGCTCAAGGCTACTCGCTCAAATGGAGCCAGACGATGTCAACCCAGGAAAACCAATGCTTCTCAGGTCGTGTCTCAGACCTGCTGAAAAATGCAGAACTAGCTGTTTGATACCCAAATTGCAAGTGCACGATTCAATATCGCGTAATAAAAAGATCGAACCCAAGGGATAGGTGTTCTTATTATTATAATATGTAGTACTTTAAACAGAAAAATAAAATGATATATGTTGTTGGTTTTAGAACAAGAAATAAACAATAGCATAAAATTATAAGAGAAAGAGATGATGATGAGTCTTAAGCACTTGGGTTGATTTATATAATTTATAAAATATGCTAGCAACTACTACTTGAATTCTGAATTTTAGTACCAAGTTATGATGCTATAGCCTAATGTTTATACAAGTTAATACCTTACACATTGTAAAACTTTCTTCTCAATTACTAAATTCAATACCTTGCAATCTAGAAAAAACCAAGAAGAAGATGAAGAAAGAATTTTCAGGCCAACATAAAGCTAAGTCTATCCTAATACCTTAGTGATATGTCATATAACTTCTTTTAAATCCTAGGTCCCTTACTACTTACCAATTTCCATTGTTATAAGCAATAAGTAAAAAAACTTGTGATCATCAAGATAAATATTAAGAACAAGCAAATAAAACATGAACTATAGCAATATTATTCAGAAGAGTAGAAGAAAACTAAAACATAGATTATAAACTAAAACAACCCAAGATACTTAAGAAAGAATTAGCCAAGCATGGCTAAAAGAGTCATTGAATTACCCTGGATAGGAGCTCAAGTATGGCTTCCCACAATTCCTAGGAACAATGATCTTTAAGGAGGAAAGAAGAACACTTGTTGTATTCTGAATAGGTGTCTCTTACAAGTGAAGAAAAGCTCCCTATTTATAGTGAAAATCAGCCTTCCAGCGCTTGAGCGCTGGCATTCCCAACGCTTGGGCGCTGGGAAGCATTAAAGTCCAACGTGCAGAAATAGGCCCAGCGCTTGAGCGCTGGCTTCCAACGCTGCAGCGCTGGGTGCAACCTCTGACTCACATCCTAGTCAGAGGTCCAGAGCTTGAGCGTTGGGACATCCAACGCTGCAGCGCTGGGACGAACACTGGCAGCTTCTTCTTGGATTCCTTTCTTCTTCAATGGTGGAATTGATTGGCTTAATTAGGCTCATTCAGCCCCTAATAAGTTCTGAAACCTCCCCTTTACCACCATTAATCTTCCAACCTTATTTTACATGTGCTCAAATCAAAGAGAGTTGCTTCACATTCTTCAATTTCACTTCAAGTCCTCTCTTTGTTAGAACTTCAATTCTGGCCCTTTGACTCCTTCAAACTTCACTTCTCATCCTCCGCTCTTGAACCTTTACACTTTGATCCTTTATTTCCTGAAACTTTACAAATCGGTCCCTGGACAAAAATGATAACTATACCAGCTTTTCCTAAAAATATAAAATAGCTATAAGAATTCCTAAAAATATAAAATAAAGTTAGAAAAACAAATAAAAGCTAATCTATATGTAGAATGCAAAATAAATATAAAATCTATGTAAAAATACTAAAAATCCTATATGTGACTCAAAAATAATAAAATAAAAAGACTAAAAACAACCTAAAAACATCATATATTATCCTGTCATCACTGTTACTTACAGCCAAGGAGGAAGGAGCACTAACGGGAAGGTTTTCGCTCTTTCTGTGAAGGAAGAACAAAGATCTTCAACTAAAGATATATATAGAGAATCCTGCTTCCGTAGAAACTTGGAAAAACTTAGACCCAAACTATCATATCCCAACTAAGTTTTCCCAAAGAACCAAGACTCCATTGGTTCCAACTCAGAACGCTTCAAGCCTACCTTTACCTGAGTTGAAATGCTCGTGTGTGAGAAATTTATAGAGTATTACTCTCATCTTAACCAACTCACACAACCCAAAAATAGAGAACCCAAATTCCTATCCTCTCTGTATAAACCAAGCTTCATTGTTTCTACCCACTCTTATTTGAAGAGAATTTTGGTAGAAAAACCAAACCTTGTAAAAGGTGTCAGGAGAAGTCCTGCATAAAACTTGTAAGGAGAAGTCCTGATAATACTTGTAAGGAGAAGTCCTGATAATACTTGTAAGGAGAAGTCCTGATAATACTTGTTAGGAGAAGTCCTTCTAATACTTGATGGGAGAAGTCCCTGATAATACTTGTACTATTTGTTCAAATAGTGGAAAATCTTGGTGAAGCCAAGGACTGGATGTAGCCCTGTCGATTATGGGGGTGAACTAGGATAAAAGATTATGTGTGCTTTACTTTTCATGTTATGCTATATTTCCGCTGCATACATATACATGTGCTTAATGAATAACTCTCTTTAAAAACAAATAATTAACATTCAAAATTAACAAAAGAAGTTTGGAAAATAAGTCACACAATTCAAACCCCCCATTTCTTGTGTGTTTCTTGCACCTTCAATTGGTATCAGAGCCTATCCACTCTGAAAATAACTAACATCTTCACAGATGTAGAGTATAAAGATCTATGGTAATAGATGTTCTCCTCGAACAAAAGCAACCATGATCCAAACAACAGTGAAGGAAGAACATCTCAAAGAAGCTAGCACAAGAAAGAAGTGAACAGGTCAAAAGGAAGCTATTCACAGATAACTTGAAGGATTGCAGAAGATCCCACATTTATCCAAAAGAAGAAGCAAGTGAAAAACTGTGGTTTTCCATCTCTGATCTTATATACAGTCTCATTGATGATGGATCTTCTAGCTGGTGTGTGAAAAGATCAAGCTCTCCCTCAAGAAGAGAAAGAACTCATCTCCTTCGTGATTGAAACAACCATTGCTGAAGATTAGAGATAGATGACAAGAAGAGAAAATGAGGTAACTCTGAACCTATAATTAATCGCTTGCTACTATCTCATTACTTGCATTATAAACAGCTTAAGTGTATGAGTGTATGAGAGAAAAGACTACAAATTATGTTCTAGAATATTCATCATTTATACTACTAAGATAGATTAAAGTTTATTCGAACATCTTCTCAGGGAAGCAAAGTACATAAGAATCAAGCCTTTACTACCATGTCATATCTGCATAATGAAAATGTGCTATCCTGAAGAATTAGTATCATGTACACATATCTATGAATATTTGCTTGAAGCTTAAAAGATGCCCTACTTTGTCTATAACCTTCAAATAATGATAGTATCAACTCTATGAATGTAAAATCAATCATCTGGACCCAAAGAAATATGGGTATTAAAGAATATACTATGATCACTACTGCATGATTCTATAACAAGAAACATGTATGTTATAATTTTGATCAACAGAAGCTGATCAATAATTAAATCCAAGAAAGACAAAAGTCAGCCTATTGAATGTTGCCAGAAGGACATCCCTACTTACAAAGAATATATTTGCGCCCTCATTAACAGCAACTGCAGGTGATACAACTACAAGTGCTTCAAGAAATCAACGTTAATTATCACATTGACTAAAAGAAAAAGTAGAGGTTGTGTCAGATTAACACATCTAATTTCCGCCCGGTGAAAACTTATAAATATCTATGTGATAATCTGTCAGACGGACACCTTTTTCAGTCTTGTTCTGATACCTTCCTAACTCGGAAGAACATTATTAGATTCAATCTTATCTGTTAGTTGAACCATCTGCGTTCAAAAATTTAGTATGCAGATCAAAACATCCTTATCTGAAGGAAGATGTTGATAAGGGTATAACTTGCACAGAACTTATGACAAGTTCCTCAAAGGAAGTATTCTTAACTTACTTACATTTTTCAAAAGAAGGGCACACCTATCCTACTACATGTAGTCAATATAACGACTAAATGATACTAATGAAGTTCTATGGCAAAGAACTATATGTTAATGCTTGCAGGATTAAAGACAGATGTACACATTGAATAGATAACAAAAAGAAAGTAAAGGTGTGAAGCCAAGGAAGCACTCGAAGAAAGGACAACGTTTGATTCAAATGGAGTTTGTCGCCAAAAACTAATTGAAGCAAATATTGGCCACCGTCTGGTGACTATTTAAGCAACTTCCAAAAGAGAACGTCTGTGAATAATTGAAAAGACACGATCAGTCATCCACATCACCCACGTCTTGGGTTATTGGTAAACAGCTGTATAGTTTCATATACTAAAACGTTCTCAGCACGCATTAAATCTTTCAACTTCCATGACTGCACATTTAAAGATTTACATTTAATGCGCATGCTGATCATTATCTCACATCATTGCAGAACTAATCATTTCAACTCCTAAACCAAGTGAAAACCGTTTGCATTCTAATTAAACTTAACAAAAAGAACTTGAAAGAAGAATTATCATACTTACAACTGACATACTTGTATTCGAACTCTTGGCTATCTTCTACTTGCTCTCTTGCTCTTTCTAACCTTCTCTTGCAGAACTCTACAATGGCGTCTAAGAAACAAACTGCTACCACTTCTGAACTAACCTCTGCACAACAAGAGATAATCAACAGGAGGAACAAGAACATTGCAGCTAATAGAAGAGAACAAGAAGCACTGATAGGAAAGCAGAAAGTGACCAATCTGGGAGAGAAAGAACTTGTCCCCCCAAGATATCTTGATCTCAACGTCTACAGCCATGCAAAGGTTGCAGGACTAGGCTTCGTACTGTTTCAAGAATGGACCAACCTCATGAGAGTATCTGCATCACTCACCATCAAACCTGTGGTTAAAGAGTTCTTTGACTGTGTAGTCAAGAAGAGAACAGTTACCATCAAGACCAGATGCATGAGGGCTGTTACCAATGTGTCTCCAGAGACATTGTTGTGATCCTGGATGTTAAAAGAGATGAAGGGGTAAAATACAGGCCAACATGGGAATTATCTGCACCCAATCGTAACTGTATTTGGAAACAGGATCCGAAAGTCCATGGTACCAGCATCAACAACCTGATTGAAGAATGCAAGTTTCCTTATGTCGTGCTGTGCAAGATAGTGATTCCAAGGGAAGGAGACTGCAACCAAGTGAACAAGCTACCCCATTGGGCTCTTTATCAAATGGTGCAAAAGGAAAAGATAAATATTTCCTATTAAATCTTCAATCATATCATCAACACGATGGAAAGCAAAGTTCCAAAAGATCTGTTGATTCAAAGGGAAAGAATTCAGCAGAAAGAAAGTATAGATGCAGAACAGGATAATGAAACTGAGGAGGACATCAGTGATAACTCGCCTCCACCTTCTAAACGGCACCATATCTCCAGTTCTGGAAAGATGACAGAGATAAAGCCTCCGTCAGAGACAGAGCAGCATGAAGACGCAACAACTCCACAGCAAAACCCACATATCAATGAAGATGATGAAGACGAAATACCAATAGCATCATTGGTTAAAAATGTCAAAAAGGTACCTCTGAAATCCGTTTCAGAAACTGCTCAAAAATCTTCTACTATCACCAAATATCTTCCACATGTGCCAACCATATTTCATAAATTTGTGGAGAACATTGTCGATGTTGAAGATGACGGCAATTGCAGGTTTAGATGCATTGCCCAGTGGTTAGGGAAGAATGAGAACGAATGGCCAGAGATAAGAAAAAGAATGATTGAAGAACTTGACTTCAAACGTTCTCTACACCTAAAAATGTTTGAATCTGAAGGTCATCTTGAAAGCGTTCGGAATGCGCTAACTCTTGGTCCTGATGAACCAGCTTTTGCACCCAAGTGGTTTAACGTTCCTGACATGGGACTACTTGTTGCAACCGCTTTCAAAATCATTCTTGTCACCCTAAGCCTTAGGGAATCATGTACGTATCTTCCTCTGACAGGCCAGTACAGACTCCTTCACCCATTGCCATTCTATGCAATGTCGATGACAGTCACTGGATAAGAGTGATACTGAAGAAGGAATCTCCTCTTCCTTTTGGCACACCACAATGGTGGCCTAGTTGTGCAAAAGGAGCCAAACAATGGGGTCAAAATATCACACCAAGGATTGTGATGTACAGGCAAATTGTCAATCCTGACTATGTTCGGCCTTCAAAACTCAAGAGGAAACGGCCTGATGCTAAGTCCATCTAGGAAAATGCTGAGGTTCAAGAGAAGATGCCCCTGCAAAGTCCAAATCAACCACAAACCTCACCATCTAAAAATCCAAAAGATGCAAGGATAGAAGATCAAAGTCATCCACTGAACATTGAGCAAATTAATCAAAGGAAAGAGGCAGCTGCCAGTTCAAGTGATGTTGATACAGTTCATCAAGAAGTTCCTGAACTGACTCATCCAACTGACGAACAACATGCATCTCCTGAGAAGGTAAGAGGTTCTGGAAAAAGGGTTAAGACTCGTGCAGTTCGAGTGTCCAACCCAAGGAAGAAACAGAAGAGTGAACCAAAAGAAGTTGATAAACACGTCACTGATCTAGCCATATCTCTGGATGACCTTCTAAGCACTCAGAAAGTGGCTGGTGAAGGATCTTCTGCACCTAAAGGCAAACAGGAGAATGTTGCCCGAGTTTCTCAACCTGAGGAACATATGACTAGAAACTTCCCTGTTCATATCCCAAGACGATCTCGCTGGAATGTCACGTCAATCTCCATGCATGTTCCTAGAATTCTCACAATGGTGAATACCTCACATGCTCCAAACCTACTTATGGAAACACTGGGCTTCAACTTCTGCGTTCAGACTCGACTCTGGTCTCCTCCCGCTCTTGACGGTATACGAATCACATTTGCTCAAAGGTCAAGGTATGACATTTTTCATCATGAGTGGGAACTGTCTGTCTTCAGACAAGTTCATACGAGCACCATTCCATTCGGATTGATTCATGGTGTTGAAAGCAATGTGTTTCAATCTGGATCATGGTCGCTTATTTTTCTTACGGCCAGACCTCAACCTGACTCTTTACCAACTGCTACTCCACCTCCCAATAATCATCCTTCACATGAACCAGTTATTCCTCTGCCTCAAATTATAACTGCATCCAAAGATGTGTTCATCATATCTTCGGACTCTGAGGAAAGTCCCAATGCCGCATCTCCACTCTCTCCAAGTGAAGCTTCTGCAACTACCACGACAGACAATGCCTTGGGTACTGAGACCACAACTGCTCAACCCACAGTTGCCCCTCCAAAGAATAATCATTCTTCAGCTGAGGAAATTCCTGAACAAGGGCACTCGAGTGCAACTCCGTCTGCTGAGGATTCTTTTGATGCCAAAGCTGCCGTGATGAACCTAACAGAGAAAATTGAGAGAGTCTGCTCCACAAATACCAAAGAGAATCAGGAGCTGCGTGGAGAAGTGTTCAACCACATTGACGCTGTGTCACAAACCCTCTCTGACAAGATGGACACCCGCTTTGAAATCATAGAAGCACTGATGAAGAGCTGCCTTGAACAACAACAGAAGAAGAACAACTGACCTCTACACTCTTACTTCCTTATCTTGAACAAATTTATTTGTCTTTACCCTGCCATACTTACTATCTGCAGTTATTTATATAATTCTCTGATTCAGCACTAAGTTTTTATTTCATGCCTTCCTTATTGAATATTTCTTTTTGATAATGCCAAAGGGGGAGAAGAATCAAGTAGGGAAAAAGGAAAAAGAATAAGGTAGAGACAATGAGAGAAGTAGCAATAATTAGGGGAAGATATCATATAATTTAAAATATAAAACAAGTCTAAGCTTAATAGTATCAGTTCAGGGGGACCTTATTTAGAAAAACGTATGTCAAACTGAACTATTTAAGGAATATCAGATTCAGGGGGAGCAAAGGTAGATAAACTCAAGGAGTTAAGCTAAATTTTGGAATATCTGTCTCCGTCCGCCTAAAACCAAAAATGCTCTTGTCTACGTACTATTAAAAAACGATCATGTTTTTCTACTTAATAAAATATCCTTCAGAAAAACCATTTTGCTTTATCTGAAAAATGACAAGGTGCTTATCTCAAGAAATATATCCTCAACTAAACCTTTTTTTTCCCAAAGAAATTGTCATTATCAAAAAGGGGGAGATTGTTAGATTCAAATAATTAAATGAATTATTATGTTTTGATAATTAACAATTTCTTTAAGGTTTAATATCGTTAGAGATAGAATTTCTAACACAGTGAAATTTCTCATATCCAGGAATGTCTATCTACTGGAGGGACTGAAAAAATCTCAAAGCATCATCAAGAGAATCAATCTGCCAGGAGAAACCGTCCGGTCATCACTACATACATCCTGAAGGAAATACTGTCAAAGACATACAAAGGAAAGCACTCATGTGAAGACAGTCTGGTGACTCAAGGGAGATAAAGCAATGACTTCAAATAGCCAACATCCTTTTTTAGGACACTCTATCAAGCTATGTACTCTCAAGTCAAAGTCCACTTCAAGAAGCTGAAACAGTCCGCTGCTTAAACCAACAGTGATCAACAGGAAGACTGTTTCATCTAAAGCTGAAAGAGTATGACAACTTATGAAGAAATTCCTCTAGCTTTGAAGTCTCTCCAACATCATATAAAGAAGTTGTAGATCAACTCACTCAGATGAAGAACTTCAGTAGAAGCAAAAGAGAAGGAAAAATCCAGTCTTCTATAAGTCAAGAAGATTCTCATTCATAAAAAGGACTGAATGAAGAAAGATGTCTGCCGATACAAGCCATTCAATGACGGAATACTAAATATTCTATGGAGACTGCGTTTGCCAAATCCTAAGGAAGAATCTGTCAGCTCAAGCATCAGAATGCGCCAAAGGTACAAACATCGAGAAATGTGCATTACGAGGATATTAGCTCGACAGAAGCATTAAAGAAATTATTCACTTCATCCAGAATAATTGCTTCTTGGATCAAAAGACATCGACCTCGTCTGCGTATTAATTAAAGTACTAGCAATGGCAGAAAGTAGAAAGGGACACAATTAATACAATATTCCTTGGTCCCACTGCTTTTCTACTTTTCCTCAAATCAAGCTGACATTGCGGAATCAACGGCTAGAATCTCTGAGCATCGCACACATTCAGCGGTCGAAATTCAAATATCTGATCAAAGAACTTGATGAGCACTAGCTGGCATGCACTGGGGTATAATGGTCAAAACAGGTACCACAGCTGGAACTCCAAGCATTAAATACAGAAGACACAGCTCAAGGCTACTCGCTCAAATGGAGCCAGACGATGTCAACCCAGGAAAATCAATGCTTCTCAGATCGTGTCTCAGACCTGCTGAAAAATGCAGAACTAGCCGTTACTAACAGCCAAGGAGGAAAGAGCACTAACGGGCAGGTTTTCACTCCTTCTGTGAAGAATGAACAAAGATCTTCAACTGAAGATATATATAGAGAATCCTGCTTCCGTAGCAACTTGGAAAAACTTAGACCCAAACTATCATATCCCAACTAAGTTTTCCCAAAGAACCAAGACTCCATTGGTTCCAACTCAGAACGCTTCAAGCCTACCTTTACCTGAGTTGAAATGCTCGTGTGTGAGAAATTTATAGAGTATTACACTCATCTTAACCAACTCACACAACCCAAAAACAGAGAACCTAAATTCCTATCCTCTTTGTATAAACCGAGCTTCATTGTTTCTACCCACTCTTATTTGAAGAGAATTTTTGTAGAAAAACCAAACCTTGTAAAAGGTGTCAGGAGAAGTCCTGCATAATACTTGTAAGGAGAAGTCCTGATAATACTTATTAGGAGAAGTCCTTCTAATGTTTGATGGGAGAAGTCCCTGATAATACTTGTACTATTTGTTCAAATAGTGGAAAATCATGGTGAAGCCAAGGACTGGATGTAGCCCTGTCGATTATGGGGGTGAACCAGGATAAAAGATTATGTGTGCTTTACTTTTCATGTTATGCTATATTTCCGCTGCATACATATACATGTGCTTAATGAATAACTCTCTTTAAAAACAAATAATTAACATTCAAAATTAACAAAAGAAGTTTTGAAAATAAGTCACACAATTCAAACCCCCCCCCCTTCTTGTGTGTTTCTTGCACCTTCAAAGAAAACTATGACAAATAATTACTTAAAGCTTGAAAATCACTTTTTCCTAATAATCAATTTTTCAAAAACAAAACTTCCAAGAAAACTAATTGGTGATTTTCAAAGATCAATCCAATGGGAAAGACTTTTCCAAAAGCAACCCTAACAAAACCCTAAAAACTTTCAAGGAACCAAAACTCAACAAATCAATAATCCAATCGGTTCAAAACAAAGCTCATGGTAGTAGGAACAACATTTATGAAGGAGCTTCTAAGTTCTAGCACTTGCATAAAATTTAAACTCAACAAAATGAAATTTTGAATCGGTAGAAATGTAGATCAAGAAGAGATGAACATATTACCTAAAAGGAGCAAGATGGAAGGACAAAAGATGAAAGAGCTAGGGAGAGCGAAGAGGTTCAACCAAGAGAGCTTGATGAGGAAAATGATGAATAGTTCTTTAGCTCTTTATCTCTCTAAATCTCACTAAAAACCTTACTCAACTTCACTTAATGACATGGTTAATGAAGGAAGCCCAATTAACCCTCTAATGGGGTGTGTGGGCCGCGGCCAAAGGGGCCCAAAAAGGGGGTGAAATTCAATTTTTCACTTACCCAAGGGACTAAAGTTGGAATGGTAAAATGTTAAAGTAAAAAGACTTTTTACTATTCGAGGACCAAACCGCAAAGTTTCAAAGTTCAGGGACTAAACTCTAAGCTTAGAAAGTTCTAATAAATATGCGTCAGCGCGTCAATGCATCACCGCGTCAGTGCGTCATGTCCCGGTCATCATCAGGTTCTGGTCATCAGTGAGTACCTCAGTGTCATTGAGCGTATCTGCCCCGAGGTCATTTATTGGTTTTGGGGTACCAGGCCCTCACAATTCGGAGCCGGGTCGATCTTTAGTGAAGTTCGCTCCACGCTGCCCGAAAATACTATTCACCGGGTCACTATTCACGAAAATCTTCTTCATAAAATTGGTCTCGAAACTCCAAATGAAATTGTTTGGGGCTTTTCAGATTCTCGATCCAGGGTCTCGAAGTCGTCCGTTTCGCCTGCTGAAGTTTCGGCTAAAAGTCTCGTTAGAATGAAAAATCCTTCTCAGGCTCCGGGAAGAAACTATATCAATATTACAGTCGTTCTTCACGAAATTTTCCACTGATCGTTGTGGTGATAGTGGGAACATCTCAGTCTCATCCGAATCCAAAGTCAGGTCTAGCTTGGTTTCTTACAAAGTGTCGCAAAGAGTACTTCATCGGTACTTCAGTCGATATCGCTTGCCGATGCCGCCGAGCGGATCCAATCAGTACCTTGGAATAATTAAATAATTATTTAATTACTGGGGAAAATTCCGGGTGTTACAAAAGGCGCCTTTTATAGCTTCTCTTGCATATCAGTTTAGATTATGATCGTTGAGAATATGACCATTACAAGTATAGAGAGAAAGAGAGAGAGATCTTATTTCTTTTGTTCTTCTTCATCTCTGATCTCTATATTTGAGTTGAGGTGAAGCCAGACGATATATATGTTTTAAGATTGCTTAACCTTTTTCCTTGTGCATCATTACCTTCCAAAGTTTCTTGATTTTATTATTTCTTCGCTCTGTATGATATAATACCTGAAATTTGAATATTATAACCTTTTAACTTTTATAACTGTCTTTTATTATTATCAAAACACTAGAATAAGAATGAAATTGAACAATGAAGATGGAGCAAAGTATTAATAGTACAGAAAAAAGCTCCGCAAAACTTAATAATAGGATATAGATGATTGAGATGATAACTCAAGTTGTTAGACGATGGACTTAGACCAAATTTTTATAGAAACTAAAAACTTACTCAACCCCAGAATAAGGTGGAGTCTGTAGTATCTCAATAACAAGGTGGGATAACGGTGCCTCACCATTTTTAACCATTGATACATTACTAAAACATTCAAGGATAGAGATTTAATATATTAAATTTTAAAAATACCCTTAATCTCATCTTCTCCCTCCACCTCATTCTTTCTCTCTGTTCTTTTCAGGCAACCATGACCACCACAACTGCCACCATCTCCCCATCCACCGACAATGGCTTGCCCCATGTACTTCTAGGAGGCAATGTGAAGCTTTTTTAAACAAAAAGCTAGTAGAAATTTTATATAAGAAGAGGGAGGAGAAACATATTAATCCCTATCGTCAACCTCTACATGCGTATCTAGTGTAAAATTTCCCAAGCAGTTCAGAGAAAACCAAATCAATTAGTTTTCTTCTCTTCTTCCTTTGCAGCATTGTCTCAGCAGAAACCACAGCCTGATCATCCTCACATCCAAAAAAAGATTCATTTATGAGAAAAATAAGATCTGCAAGAAAGGAAAGGAATAATAAAACTAAGAAAGTAATAAAAGGCGATCTGAAAAACTGCGTGCATTCAAAAATTGGAATACTTTTTTATAAATGAATGCATTCAAATTTGAAACGGAACGAGTGACTGATTCAATGGTCATTTCAGTTAAGTGGAAGGCATCTTTGCACACCAAGTTCTATGTTTAATTTGATCGCTTTTTGAAGCCACTTACTGAAGAAAGTCAGGCAACACCTTTCCTCTCAGGACATTTGAAGCCTATAGTTTCGAAGAAGTGTGTAATCTTCATTGTGCAATCTGTTGCTATGCTGGACTCTTGGACTTCAGTTGAAACTGCCCTGCTAATTTTGAATATGAACTGAAAATTTTATCCAGTGTTTGCTGCAAAATTTAATTGATTTTTACTACAAATGGACCCAACTTGGGTTTCATTTGAAATAAGAATTAAAAGGTTTCGATTATTAATATAAATAGATAATAGGGTTAGTGGCTTGTTGGAAGAGAAGTACGTCAGAAAGAAGAAGTACTGAGAAAGATTGGACTGGTCGGAGAGGAAGTGGTGGAAGAGGTCGACAGCGCCGCAATCCCGACCATTGAGAGTGGAGGGGTGGGAACCACAAGCTATGGCGTTCTCAGAACATCTCCAGTTGTAAGATCTTATTTTGTTGTCTTAAGCACTTTTAGTGGGTCCATACTACCACATAGAGTCCATACTACCACTTCTGGTGTTTCAAAGGTGGATCATACAGCACCGAGAGGGTTCAGCTCGCAAGTGAATCGTACTGTGGACCAACCAGGCTGAGTTCTAACGCCAATTACTCTCTCTCTTTCAGACAAGGAGTGTTTATAGAAAACACATGCATATTGTAAGGCGGGAGATTATTTGGATTAAAATTGGAATTATTTCAAACTTAACATTCGAATTGTGTTGTAGAAAGGGAATCATGATTGTTGTTCATTGGATGGGAATTGGAAAGAGTATGGAGCATCCCAATGCATGTTTATTATTGGGTACGGTACGTGCCTTGGTATTCTGGAAAAGGTTACGCATTAAGTGTTTATGGTCGGAAGGGAAACGTCTGAATGGGTTAAAAAATTTAAGAAGGCTGCGAATGCTGCTATTATTAAGTGCGCAGCAATAAAAAAGGCCTTGAAAAGTTGCACAGTTGTATGAGTGGTTGAGAGGAAGGCTATTCTTTGGTTGTTTCCCCCAATGGTCTGCATGCAGATTGCAGAAGAGAGAGAAGAGTGCATTCTGGGTGGGAATGCAAATTTATTAATTGGTCTTGGTGCTTAAGAGGTGCAGCCTCATGTGATTGGTCCGCTTGGTTGAGAGGTGGGTGGAAAATAGTGTAGTTCATAATTGGAGCAATGAGATGAGGTAATGGGTTAATGAAGTATCAGAGCATCTCCAACCTTGAAGATTGGATTTTAAGAGCATCTCCAATGGTGAGGTCTTATTTTAGTGTTTTAAAGACTTCTGGTGGGGCTATACTGCCACATAGGATTTAAGACACTCATAAGATCTCACTGCACATTTCGCTCTGGTGGTTGAAATCTTATTTTATTTTTAATTGGACCCACAATACACAATATATTTATATTATTTATTTCCACCTAATATTTAATTAAAATAATAATTCTATACAAACATAATTAGTAATTAAAAAAGATATAATATAATTAAATATCAATTAGATAGGAAATACATAATTAAAGTTTAACATAATATTATTTAATTGAAAATGAAAAGAAATACATATTATTGAAAAATAAATGATAATACATTTTAAATAAAATACATAATATTTCATAATAATTAATTTTCATCATTCTCATTCCCAAAACGCTCCCAAATATGCTCAACCAAGTCTGCTTGGAGCTGGTGATGGGTTTGTTTGTCACGCATTTGTGCCCTTCTCTCAAAGAATGTTGTAAAATTGGGAAGAGGACCATTAGATACTTCAGCGGTTGAGACGTCATCAAAAATTGTTTGGATCCATTGTATGGATGATTGAATTGTGAGACAACAAGAAGAGAGAATGAAACAATATGCAACTTTGAGAGGTAATGAACTATGTTTATATAATGGGCTAGTTTTATAACGGCTAGTTTTCCAACGGCTAGTTCTATAACAGCTAGTTTTATAACGGCTAGTTTAACAACGGCTAGTTTTACAATGCCTAGTTTGAATAATAACATTACAACAACAAGCTAGTACATTGAAGATGATTAGAATACTAACATTACAATTTTGAACTACTACTTTCCTATTTGGCCCATGATGTAGTCACACATAACCACATGTCTCGCTTTTGCTTCTTCAGATATCCCGTATGTGTCCATTACAAGGATTTCATGCCAACCGCGAATGTTTTCATTCTTCTTTACTGCAATAAGTTTTTCCGTCAATTCATTTTTCTAGATGCCACAGCTTCCAAATTTGCCAAATCCATGTGGTTAGAAGACGCACTAGTGGCTTTTTCTTTGGCATTTCTTTTTGCTTTCTTTTGGCCCATAGGGCGAGCTACATGCTCATAATCTAAACTATCAATTGCGGTACTCGGGTTAGACGTTGATGATGATGTGTATGCTTTACTAGCAGAATTCTTTTGTTTCCTTGAACTACTAGAAATTGCTTTTCCCTTCCACTTTGGTTCATCTTTCAAAATCCGCCATGCATGCTCTAATTTGAAATATTTTTTGACATACTGAAAATACAATGCTCCTGCTTGAGCCATGATATCCTTCTCCGCATGACCACTTTTATGGAGGTTGGTAGCGCTCTTGTAGCAACCAACAAATACTGATACTAGCCTACTCATTGTAAAATGTCGAGATTTCATTGGTTGTCAAAGCCTCTTAATCAAACCTACCCTGCGATGCGTTTTATACCGCTCTGCAATTCTCATCCAAAATTGTTTGGCCTTTTGATCATTTCCCACCCACAAATCCTTTGAAACATTGAGCCAAGACTGAAGAAGAAGTGTATCTTCTTCAACACTCCAAATGTTACGCTTCTTTCCAGTAGGGCTCTCTTATTCTTCTTCTTCTTCTTCTACTCCTCCTCCTCCTCCTCCTCCTTCTTCTTCAACACTCCAAATGTTGCGCTTCTTTCTAGTAGGGCTCTCTTCTTCTTCTTCTTCTTCTTCTTCTTCTTCTTCTTCTTCTTCTTCTTCTTCTTCTTCTTCTCCTCCTCCTCCTCCTCCTCCTCCTCCTCCTTCTTCTTCTTCTCCAGGCCTCCTTGAGTAGAGATTTCTGGCTCGTTAGGCATAGGATGAAATTGTGTTTCAGGTACTTTATCGATGTTACTCTCAACTTGAGGCCTATAATAGTTGGGTGGTAGTGGTGGATACATTAAAAAAATTTGAGTTTGGGGATAAAATGGAGGTGGTGGACACATCGAATGATGTGGATGAGGAAAATTTTCACCAGTAGGAGATGGTTGATTTTGGGAAAAGAATGGATGTAGTGGATACATTGAAGGATGTGGATGAGGAGAATTTTCACCGGTAGAAGGTAGGTTATTTTGCAAATGTTGATAGTAAGCATGTAAAGGATCCATGGACAAAAAAAAAAGTAAGCTGAAAAAATTCTGATAATATGGGAACTATAGAAGAAGAAATGGTGTAGTGAAACGACTCTTTTTTTTTTGAAAATCGGCCCAAACGGCCATAAAATGACCGGCCCAACGTCTATTCCCTCAACCGGCTGAACCGGTCAGCAAGTCATCCACTATATAAATTTTTCCCCAAACCCTAGCAGGTTCACCATTCTTCTCCCTTCTCCCTTCTTCTTCCTCGTTGCCGCACCCCATTCTTGTTCCTCATCGCCGCCCTGCTTCTCCTTCATCTTTCAACCGCCGCCCTTCCCGCTTCACCCTTCTTTCTCCCCTCTCCCTGAAATCCTTCCTCGCCACCACCCTACTTCTGGTTCGCCGCCGCACCTGCTTCTCCTTCATCTTTCAACCGTTGCCCTTCCCGCTTCACCCTTCTTTCTCCCCTCTCCCTGAAATCCTTCCTTGCCGCTGCACCTTCTTCTGGTTCATCTTTCAACCGCCGCCCTTCTTCTTTAGCCTTCCCTCTTCACCCTTCTTTCTCCCCTCTCCCTGAAATCCTTCCTCGTCGCCACCCTGCTTCTGGTTCGTCGCTCTCTCCCTCTCCTTCACGGTCGTCGGACAGTTCTTAACCCATTTTGTTTTTTTATATGTATTTTTTATTGTATTTGTCATTGGCTGTAAACTGAAAATAATCTGTTATGTAATTTTTTAAATTTTCTTCCCAAATACATCTCTCTCAGAAGGAACTCATGCAGAATTTGCTCCAACCATGGTTCCTTATTTTACTTTTTGTTGAGTCCCACAATACCACATATATTTATAATTTTTATTTCCACCTAGTTATGATTAATATTTTAATATTAATTCTACACTCTAATTTAAATACTAATTTAATTAATATTTGGCTAGTACATATACACAATGAGAAATTAGAATTGCAACATTACAATATTGATCTATCCCTGTTTTCTTAGTTCTCCCCTGATGTAATTGCATATGACCTTATGATCCACCAATTGTTCCTCATCCATATAAGATGTGTCCTTACAAAGGATATCATGAAATGATTTGAATTGTTCATTGTTAGAGATATGCAGTATCGTCTAATATTTATTGTCTGCAGTATCATCTGATACCTATCGCCTGTAGTATCGTTTGATACCTATCCTCTGCACTATCGTCTGATACATATCATCTGTATAGGGCAGTATTCTATCGTCTGTATGGCAGCACTGTTTGCCAAGTTGAATCATATGCATAATTGAATCGTCTGGCCAGTTAGTCATGCCAGTTGTCCAAGTGTGATAGTTGACCCGGGTTATCCTGGATCCTGTCTGATAGTATTGACCTGGAATATCCGGGATCCTGTCTGATAGTATTGACCCGAAATATCCGAGATCTTGTCTGTTTTCCATCAGTCTCTCTCTGTATATAAATAGAGCTTGTACAGTGAATTAATCAGAAAAGAAAGAACATCTAGTATCTTCGATTTCTCATTTTCCTTCTTCAAAGAATCCTTGGTTCTTAACATGGTATCAGAGCTAGTCCTGATCTGTGATCTTATTTTTTGCTTTCCGCTATGATAGAAGCTCAAACTTCGTCTCAAGCTTTAGTTTCTTCTTCTGCTTTGCCTTCTTTTTCACATATTGTTTCAATCAAACTTGAGGAAACAAATTTTTGTTCCTGGGTAGAACACGTCGAAGGTGTTGTTTGACAACATAGTCGGAAAAATTCCTTGTAAATCCAACAATCCCACCTCATTTTTTGTCTGATGCTGATCGTGAAAATTTTGTGGAGAATCCTCTTTACAAAACCTGGATCAAATAGGATTCAACACTGTTCACTTGGTTGCTTTCTTCCCTATCGTCTATTGTTCTGCCTACGGTTGTTAACTGCAAACAGTCCTGGCAGATCTGGCAAGAAGCTCATGACTTCTTCAATGTACATTTTCTAGCATAGTCCGCAACTCTTCGCTCAGAGCTTCGCACCATTATCAAAGGGGCGAAATCTCTCTCCAACTATCTCAAACGCATTAAGACAATTGTCAATGTCCTCATCTCCATCGGTGATCCTGTTTCATATCGAGATCACATTGAAGCTATCTTTGATGGATTACAGGATGATTATAGCTCTCTTATGCCCCTTGTCAGCAATCGGGAGGTTCCATGCTCTGCCTCTCAATCAGAAGCAATGCTTATTGCTTATGAGGCCTACCTTCTTCGCTCTCGCAAGCGTCAGCTTCTTGACAATCCACCGTCTGCTCTGCTCACACGTACATCATCACCGTCTCCTACGCAGAAGATAGACGCACCAATACTGAACCAGCAGTCTTCTCAAGCAAACTATGCTTCTGGTTCACCTGCCCAGAATCGTGTCGTGCACACCACTGATGATCCACCCTCTATGCCTCCGGGTTTCTCTTAGCCGACCCAAAACTATGTCTAGTTTGGTGATTATTGTGGTCTTGGTGGTTGCTCTAGTGGCCATGGTGGCCGTGGGCATGGACGTGGTGGACGCTCCTCTATTCAGTGTCAAATCTGTTACAAGTGGGGTCATGAAGCCAACACTTTCTATCACCGCGTATCTTTTGCCAATTTTCCAGGAATGGTTGGCTCATCACCATATGGTTGGCTCATCACCATATAGAGTGGGAGCATTGAGTGACTGACGAAGAGGAGAAGCTAGTTGGCAGGATAGGCGTAAAGGGTGCCACAGTGGGAATGAGCGGCGCAGGATGCAGATGCAGCCAAGTGGGACCCAGAGACTGCAACATAGGGGATAATTGAGGAAGGAGAACCAGGGATTCAACACAGCCAGCCAGATGAAGAGGAATGGAGGCAGTGTGAATATTCTTGCGAACCTGAAGTTCCCAGTCATAGTGGAAAAATTGTCGTTCAGATGGCATAGATTGGGTAAAGAGGGAGTTAGAGCATCCGCGAGGAAACCACAAACCAGCCTTAAAGCAAAATGAAAACCTAAATGCTTGAACACAGAGATCTGATAAGAGGTGAGCATTTGGTGCATCAGGTGAACGCTTGCGCTTGCGCTTGCCTAAAGCAGAACTAGATCTGGAAGGGTTACTGGGCATGAAGGAGATCTGAGGAGAAGACATGCCTGAATCAGTAGGGAAGAAACCCGGAGGTGCAAACCCATGTCAGGAACTGTAAACCACTTGGATATGGGTGCAGGTTCATTTCCATGGAATGTGAGAGCCTCACATAGTCGATCGACATCTTTATCAGAGGAGAGCGTTTGGGAATGAAGCACTCGGTGTGATAGAAGTTCTTGAATGAGCAATCCACGAACCTCTGGCCAGTAGCTCTGGGGGTAGCCCATCCATTGAGCGAGACAGCGAAAACCACAATTACCATCATCTTCAACATCAAGAACATCAGATATATAAGTGTGAAACATTTGAGGTAGGAACTTCAAATATTGAGCATGAGAGATGGAGATGAGGTCAGCAGTGGAGTGCAAAGTTTCTAGAAGTGGCTTAGATGAAGTTGAAGCATGTGGGATTGTTGGAGCACTCGAAAACTGTGAGGAAAGATCGTCTAAACAACATCGTTTAAGACGGGCAGCAGACGGAGTTGATGAAACGAACTTTCGTTTTTCAACCCTCCTGGTCCATTCACTAAGGAGTTCAGTGGGTACTCCAGATATGTCAACCGACAGACTCATTCGTCAAACGTCACTGAACTTAATCGGAGAGGCAACGATATAATCAGATGAAGTATAGTGCAGTGATTCAAGAGAAGGATTGACTAACTGCTTGTGCCGCATGAGAGCTGATATAAGGGCTCCATAGGGAAGGTTTGAGTTAGGTTTTTCCAGAGTATGGAGGATGTATTGAAACACAAGATTAGGCCAGTTGACATTCTTGCGATGTTGAAGTTGAAACAAGGCCCGTTGAGAGAACTTATTGACTAAGTCTCGAGAACCCTCTTTTGGCAGAATGACCTTACTGAGAACAGCATGGGGAGGAATGCATTCTTCAGCTAGGTTTTGTTAGATCAAATAATTAAATGAATTATGTTTTGATAATTAACAATTTCTTGTCGATAACGTTAAAAGATAAAAATCTCTAACATAGTGAAAATTATCATGTACAGGAATGACTATCTCTAAAGGAATGAATAAACATCATTGCCTTATCAAGACAATCAGTTCGCCAGAAGAGGTCGTCCGGTCAACCCAACGGAAGCAATATCAAAAACGTATGTAGAAGAAGCATTCTCGTACAAGACCGTCCGGTGAATCAAGAGAGATAAATCAATTAGCATCAAATTACCAGCGACTTCTCTCATGGCTACTTGATGACCACCTGAGTCTACAAAAAGCAACTGGGGAAGACCTTATCATGAAAGAGCATGACAATCTTAAAGAAACTCATTCTGCTTTAAAGGATCTCTAGCATCGTATAAAGGAGTGTGGATCAACTTCCTCGGATGGAGATGGAAATCTTCAGCAAAGAACAAATAAAAAGAAGGGACTCAAGTCTCTAGGACAAGAATATTCTGACTCTTAAAGGAGAACTAACTGAGAAATTTCGTCCGGCAAAACAAGCAACCAAATAACGAAACTTCAAGCATTCAATGGAGACTGCGTCTATCAAAGTCAAATGAAAGAATCCGTCCACCAAAGCACAAATCGCACCAAAGATACAAGGATCGGTGAGTTCGCTCTTCGAGGATATCGAGTTAACAGAAAGCATTAAAGAAATTACTCTTTTGAGTAATTACCTCTCTCCTCATCTGCACAACTATCAAAACCTGGCAATCACAGAAAGAGAGATGGGACACAATTAAATTCAATACATCTTGGTCCCACTGCATCTCTGATGTTCCTAAAATCAAGCTGACATCGCGGAATCAACGGCAAGAATCTCTGCACATCGTACACTCTCAACGGTCGAAATTCAAAATCCTGACCAAGGCACGTGATAAATATTAGCTGTCTAGCACTGGGGTAAAAGAGTCAAAGCAGTCGTCACCGCTGAACTTTTACACATTATATACGAAGAAACCAGTTCAAGGCTATTCGCTCAAAATGGAGCCAGATGACATCAACCCAGATGTACTGATGATTTCCAGATCATATCTCATGCCTGCAGAGAAACCTCTGATCATGACTTACGCCTGCAGAGAGATGCAGAACTAGCCGTTATATGCTTCTCAGAGAGGAAGAAGCACTTCGAGCAGGTTTTCTCTCCTTTTGTGGAGAATGAACAAAGGTCTTCAACTGAAGATATATATAGAGAACCTTGCTCCAGTAGCAACTTGGCGACTAGAACTACATTGTACTCATCTCAATCTAGTTCGTCCAAAGACCAAGGCAACCTTGGTCTCAACTCAAGAAATATCAAGTCATATCTCAACCTGAGTTGAGTTGCTTATGTGTGTGGAAACCTTATAGAGTTTAACTCTCATCATAACTCCACACACATAATTTAGAACAAGAGATCAACTTGCTGATGATCTCTCTGTTCTATAAGCTTCATGTCTTCTACCCACTCTTATCAAGAAGAGATTATTGTAGAAAAGAAAATCCTGAAAAAGGTGATAGGAGAAGTCCTAATAATACTTGTAAGGAGAAGTCCTTCGAATACTTGTAAGGAGAAGTCCCTCGAATACTTGTTAGGAGAAGTTCTTAGAATACTTGTTGGGAGAAGTCCCTGATAATACTTGTACTATTTGTTAAAATAGTGAAAATCTTGGTGAAGCCAAGGACTGGATGTAACCCTGTCGATTATGGGGGGTGAACCAGGATAAAAACCATGTGTGCTTTACCTTCACGCTTTACTGCTTCTTTGTGGCATCATTGCTTATATTCTCATCATTAAAATTATGTTAAAAGACAAATATTCAATTTCCAGTAACTGTCAAATGTTTTATACTGTCTCACTTATCTTGTAGAATATCACATAACAAAGATGAATAAACCTTACTGTATAATTAAGAATGAAGTTATTTTTTTTAAAAATGGGTCACACAATTCAAACCCCCCTTTCTTCTGTGTTTCTTGAACTCTCAGGTTTGTCACTCGCCTAGAGGTGGCATTTTTGGGTATCTCCTTCCAGATAGTGAAAGGAGAGCTCTCGGAGTTTTCCCAAGATGAGGAATAGCACGCTCCATGGAGAGGAAGGTTGAGAAGTTGAGCTATGTCAGTTGTGAGTATATCGACTACTTGACCTAAGCACCGAGTTCGGATGTGATTAGGGTTCATCTCAACAGCACAGTCGTAGAACTCCTGAACAAGAGGCTTTAGGACTGAAGATGAGGAAACAGTGAACATGTTCCCCCAAGCTTGAGAGAGCAGAAGATCAAGTCCTGCCACCTTTGCATGCGCAAATAGCTTCAGATCAAAATATCAAGGGGTGACAAGTTCTCTATCCCCTAGATGTTCAACCTTCACAAGACCAATGTCGTATCCCTGAAGCTCTCGATTACGAATCATACGATTGATCTGGTTCTGGTGTATTTGCTTTTCTGCCATGCTTAGAGCTCGTTGAGCTTTTCTAGTTCTTCGTTTGTTGGGAGCCATGAGAGCTGTAGAGAGGGAAGACAGAACGATGGCTACAAATGCACGGAGTAAGTTGAATAGGTGTATTGAGGAAGTTGTAAAGAGATATATCTTTACGAACCGTCAGTTTTATTTGGAATAGTGTCTCGATTTTATCATTTTCATGATGAGTAATACAGTTTATTAACTTGCATTAAATGAAGAGAGATAATAAATACCATCTTTTGTGCGTGTGTGTAGAGCAAGTGAGGGATATGAAAAGGCACAACTGTTTGAGCATTTAATGCACATCATGAAGTGGATATTATGAAAGTGACCAGACGAATATAATAAATAAATATTTATAGTGCAGGAAACATTCCTAGTCTTTCTCTAAGGCATGCAAATTTGTTTTCAATAAGGGGTTTGGTGAAAATGTCTGCCAATTGATCATCAGATGGTATGTATGAGATGTCAATATTTCCTTTTGCTACATGATCACGAATGAAATGATGTTTGATTTCAATATGTTTGGTTCGTGAATGTAACACAGGATTCTTTGTTATATTAATGGCACTTGTATTATCACATAGTAATGGAATGTTATGCTCAAAAATATTATAATCTTCTAATTGATGCTTCACCCAAAGAAGTTGGGTGCAGCATGAACCTGCAGCGACGTATTCGGCTTCAACTGTTGAAAGAGAGATTGTGCTCTGTCGTTTGCTTGCCCAAGAGATTAAACAATGCCATAAGAAGTGACATCCTCCACTTGTGATTTTTCTTTCTATTCTATCTCCGGCATAGTCAGCATCACAGAATCCTCTTAGCCTGAAATCATCACCTTTCTCATAGACTAGACCAAGATTAGTTGTGCCAATAAGATATCGAAAAATTCGTTTTACGGCACTAAGATTGTTAGAACAGATAGCAACCTGAGAGGGGGGGATGAATCAGTGTTGCCCCAATTTTCGCCTTATTGAAATCGTTACTTTCAAGTTTATGATGATCACGAGTTGATCTTTGTGATTGCAGCGGATATGAACAATACTTGAAAGTAAATGTGAAGGATAAAGAGAATCACACACAAGATTTTATCCTGGTTCGCCTTCAATCCACCGAAGACTACGTCCAGTCCCTCAAGAAAACCCCTTGAGGATTTTTCCACTATTGATAAGAATTTCTTACAAGTTCCTAACCCAAGGACCCCAAGAACTTCTACCAATATCCTGTGAAAGCAAACCGCTTTCAACAGCCCTTGAAAGCAAACCGCTTTCAATTCCTGAAGGCAAACCACCCTCAGACCTTGAAGACAAACTTGTCTTCAACCAGAACCCTGAAAGCAAACCACTTTCAGTGACAACAACCCTTCACCGAATACCACGGTGAAAAACTCAATCTTACAGAAAGAGATGAAGAAGAAATTACACTTGGCTGTTTCAATCCTTTAACACACAATTGGATTGAACATGAGAAATTATGCTTTAAGGTTTTTAAGCATAATACAATTCTGAGTTCTTCAAGATATGAACAACAAATGTGTTCTTGTAAACATGAAGATCATGAACTCAGAATTTAGGCTCTAAAAGATTTAAGTTCTGAAAGATGAACTTATTTGAAAAAGCTTTGGCCTAATGTGTTTTTCTCATGTGAAATGTGTAAATTTCGTGTGTGTGTGTGTTCTATGTTGTTGTTCTTGTGTGTTATGTTTTCTGGACTCAAATGGTCTTTATATAGGCAAGGGAAACGTCCTTGAACCATCACAACCCTTTTCAAAAGGTTTGGAACACAATGGTTCATGAAAAGATGCAACTTTTCGTTCTGGTAATCGATTACCATACTTAGTGTAATCGATTACACAAGTGACCGTTTCAGTTTGAATTTGAATTTCAAACATGTAATCGATTACAAGACTGGAGTAATCGATTACTTGCCTTGGTGTAATCGATTACCATAATGGTGTAATCGATTACACAGAAGCCCATTTTCCAGAAACTTATTCTTTGAGACTTGCTTAAGGTTTTCTACTTCTTTTAAGTTATGAAAACACTTAGCTTGATTAGATTAGGTGTTTTGAGAGCCTTTATGCTTTAATAAACCTTTAGAAGCATAACTCACCTAATTCTAAGACTTCTAGACTATTGATGGACTTGAGTGCTTGATTCTTTTGAAGTCTTCTTTTCTTCTTTTTGTTGATGAGTTTGTCGTCATCAAAACCACAGCCAGGGTCAGGAGCAAGACCTTCTTCACAATCTCCCCCTTTTTGATGATGGCAAACACATACTTGAAACTTTGAAGATCATTTATGCATTCGTGATGCTTAACTCCCCCTATTTGATGGAATTTAGTATTTCTGATTTTTCTCCCCCTTTCTAATGTACTCGTTGAATTCCTGCATATGATCTTTAAAGACACGGAACCTTTCTCCCCCTTTTGACTTCATCAAAAAGAAGAAAAGGCCAAAAATGTACAGGCATACATACAAGTATATATTGCAATATAAAGCATGGGGGATGGGGTAAACGAGTAAAACATAACCAACACTTTATATATATATATATAAGAAATCAAATACATAAGTTATACATAGTAAGACATATCAAACATATGAAGTAGAGGGATTACAACAAATAGATAAAGCCATTTTACGAAAATAGGGAAATCCTAATGGTAGATAGATAACTATATAGAGACGCAAGACTTCAAAACCTAGACTTGACTAGAATCCTCAGAGTTCTCAGAAGGATCAAGTTCTTGAAGGCTCTCAATTTCCTTACGCAGGAAGGAGTGCATGGCCTCGATGCGATGTTCCACAAGTATAAAACGAGACCGAATGGTATCCTCCAGTTGGCCTAACTTCTGAGAAAGTCGAAGTGACAAGATATCCATCCTTTCGAGTATAACCTTGGTTTCTTGTGAGAAGTTTGAAGGAATGGTATAAAAGGGAGATAGTCCTGCCGATGCAGCATTGGTTTGAACATCAATGCGATAGCGAGACAACACTAGAGGATCTGTGGAGGATTCCCTTCGAGACACATTGATTGGAGAGGAAACATTTGAGGGACGTGGAAGAGACCCCATGGCAACTTAAGACTTAGAAGAAGAAGGATTGTATATGAAGAAAGGTAGGCAAAAAGGCAGAGGACAAATGCTGATTTTATAGAGAAAGTCGCGCGTGTAATCGATTACGGTAGTTAAGGTAATCGATTACAGCAGTTGTAAATTTGAAAATTTTCAAATTTTTGAACATGTAATCGATTATGGAAGTTATAATAATCGATTACTCAAGTATTTCCAGCGAGCACGAGGACTTAGAACATGAATAATCGATTACAGATCCTAAGGTAATCGATTACTAGGACATTTTTACAGGTTCTAGGCTCTAGAATTCTATGTAACACATTTTCTTATATAAATATTTAAGCATATAATGCTAATGTACATATAAAGTTTATGCAAATAACATGTGTCATTAAATATCATGCTCGTCTAATATGCCTAATTCTCTTCTTATCTTGAAAAATGATTCTTAAGGAAGAGGCTTAGTAAAGATGTCTGCTAACTGATTATGTGTATCCACAAATGAAATTTCAATATCTTTCCGCATAACATGATCTCAAAGAAAATGATGTCGTATATCAATATGCTTAGTTCGAGAGTGCATGATAGGGTTTTTAGTGAGATTAATGGCACTTGTGTTGTCACATTTAATTGGAATGCAGCCCAGCTCTAAGCCATAATCTTTGAGTTGTTGTTTGAGCCATAGAGTTTGTGCACAACAACTACCTGCAGCAATATATTCTGCTTCTGCAGTACTTAGAGCAACACATGCTTGTTTCTTACAAGACCATGAAACAAGAGCATTTCCTAATAGATGACAAGTACCACTTGTACTCTTTCTTTCAGTTTTACAACCAGCATAATCAGAATCAGAATATCCAATCAAATTACAAACACTTCCTTTGGGATACCACAATCCAACATTTGTAGTTCCTTTCAAATATTTGAAAATTCGTTTAACAGAACTCAAATGTGATTCCCTAGGAGATGCTTGATATCTAGCACATAGACACACACTAAACATAATATCAGGTCTACTTGCAGATAAGTATAAAAGAGATCCGATCATACCTCTATATTTGGTAATATCTACTTGATTACCGGATTCATCTTGATCTAAATATGTATTAGACCCCATAGGTGTGGCTATGGCTTTGCAATCATCCAAATCATATTTCTTTAGTAGTTCCTTGCAAAACTTTGATTGATTGATGAATATTCCATCACTTGATTGCTTGATTTGCAAACCAAGAAAGAAATTTAATTGTCCCATCATGGACATTTCAAATTCTTCTTGCATCATGTTAGAGAAATCTTTGCAAAGAGATTCGTTAGTTGCACCAAAGATAATATCATCAACATAAATTTGAACTAATAAGGTATTACCTTTGGTTCTTTTGATGAACAAGGTTGTATCAGCCTTACCTTTTTGAAAACCTTTATTACAAAGGAAAGTACTTAACCTATCATACCATGCACGAGGGGCTTGCTTAAGACCATAGAGTGCTTTCTTAAGTCTGAAGACATGTGAAGGAAACTTTGGATCTTCAAATCCTGGAGGTTGCTTCACATACACTTCTTCTTGAATATATCCGTTTAGGAAGGCACTTTTGACGTCCATTTGATATAATGGGAAGTTTAAAGAGCAAGCATACGCTAATAACAATCTTATGGCTTCTAATCTTGCTACGGGTGCATATGTTTCATCAAAATCTATACCTTCTTCTTGATTATAGCCTTGAGCAACTAATCTTGCTTTGTTCCTAACTATAATACCATTTTCATCTAACTTATTCCTAAACACCCACTTTGTTCCAATAATGTGTTTATCACTAGGCTTAGGGACAAGTTCCCAAACTTGATTTCTTTCAAATTGGTTTAATTCTTCCTGCATTGCTACAATCCAATACTCATCCTCTAGAGCATCATTTACTTTTGATGGTTCTATCTGAGAGACAAAGGCCATATTCAAAACTGAATCATTCAAGCGTAGCCTTGTAGAAACGCCTCTAGAAATATCACCAATAATATTATCAACTGGATGATCCCTATGGGTTCTCCATTCTTTTGGAAGTTGATAAGTATTGCTTTCAATGTGCTCTTCTTGTATTGGATTCTGATCTCCATCCTTTTGAGAATCTTCATATATAATGATGTCATCTTCTTCATTATCTGGAAGATTGACTTTATCTTCTATTGAAGATTTAGATTCATCAAAAGTAACATGTATGGATTCTTCCACGGATAGAGTTTTCTTGTTAAAGACTCTATATGCTTTGCTTGTTAGAGAATAACCAAGGAATATACCTTCATCAGATTTTTCATCAAACTTACCAAGGTTTTCCTTTCCATTATTCAAGACAAAGCATTTTGATCCAAAAGCATGTAGATGAGAGATATTTGGTTTCCTTCCTTTGTAGAGTTCATAGGGTGTTTTCTTAAGGATAGGTCTAATAAGAACTCTATTGGAAACATAGCAAGCAGTACTAACAACATCAGCCCAGAAATATTTAGGGAGACTAGATTCACTTAACATGGTTCTTGCTAATTCTTCAAGTAACCTATTCTTCCTTTCTACTACACCATTTTGTTGTGGTGTTCTCGGAGTAGAGAAGTTATGTGATATTCCATTTTCATCACATAGTTCTTGGAATTGTTGATTCTGAAATTCTCCACCATGATCACTTCTAATAGAAGAGATCTTTAAAGATTTCTCATTTTGAACGAGCCTTGCATATCTTTTGAATGCATTGAAGGCTTCATTCTTATGAGTGATGAGTGGATTTTATATGATAATTTTAGGGTCTTTTTAGTCTTTTTATTTTATTATTTTTGAGTCTCATGTAGGTTTTTTATTGTTTTTATGTAGATTTTATATTTATTTTGCATTTTGCATGTAGATTAGATTTTATTAGATTTTCTAGCTTTATTTTATATTTTTAGGAATTTTTCTAGTTATTTTGTATTTTTAGGAAAAGCTGGTTTAGTTATCATTTTTGTCCAGGGACCACTTTGTAAAGTTTCAGGAAATCAAGGTCCAAAATGTGAAAGTTCAAGAGTGGAGGGCTAAAAGTGAAGATTGAGAGAATTCAAGGGCTTGAATTGGAGTGCTAACCAAGAGAGGACTTAAAGTGAAAAAGAAGAATATGAAGCAACTCTCTAATATTTAGCACATGAAAAATAAGGATTAAAGGATGAGTGGAGAATTGATGGTAGTGGGAAGGAGTTTTCAAAACTTAATTGGTGGCCAATGAAGGCCATAATGGCCATCAACTCCTCCACCATTGAAATTTTTGCTATAAATAGGAGTGCTCATCCTTTGTAAAAGACACACCTTCATAGAATACAACAAGTATTCTCTCTTTCTCCCTCAAAGATCATTGTTCCTAGGACTTGTGGGAAGCCATACTTGAGCTCCTATCCAGGGTAATTCAATGAATCTTTTAGCCATGCTTGGCTAATTCTTCTTTTAAGTTTTTGGGTTGTTTTAATTTATAATTCATGTTCTAGTTTTCTTTTACATTTCTGAATAATATTTTCTATTCATGTTTATTTCTTTGTTCTTCATTAATCTTTATGCGCAAAAGGTTTCATGCTTTCTACTTATTCATAATGCCATTTGTTAAGTAGTAAGGGAAATAGGAAATAAAAAAGGTTATATGTTTGCATTACTTAATGCTATAAGGATGTACGTAATCTTGTGTTGGCTCAGATTCCTTCTTCATCTTCTTCTCTAATTAACTAATAACCAATGCTATGGAGTTAGTAATTAGGAAAGGAAGTTCTACATTTCTTAAGGCCATTAGGGTGTAGAAACTTAGGCTATAGCACCATGAATTTGAATTTAAAGTTCAGAAATTTAGTAAGAGTTTTCTAGCATGTTTTATAGATTATGTAAATCAACCCAAGAGCTTAAATTCCTCTCATCTTATTTCTTATCATTTTATGCTGTTGTTATATCTTTGTTCTAAACCAACTTCATACTTCTATCTTTTAATTTTAAGTACTAAATTTTATATCAATAAGAACACCTATCCCTTGGGTTCGATAATCTTTTATATTACGTGATAGTAAATTGTACACTTGCAATTTCATTATCAAGTTTTTGGCGCCGTTGCCGGGGATAGGTTCTTTCAAGTTCTTATTTTTATTTTATTTAGTACTTCTTGTTTATATATATATTAAAAAAAGAAAAAAAAAAGTATAAAAAATTGTGATGAACTGGTGCTGCTAATTTTGTTTGCTAAGTATTGTCAAGTATAGCAATGGCTGAAACATTCGAGCAAAGGAAGGCAAAAATTCGGGCTGAGGTTGAAAAGGAATATGAGAAGTCGAAGCAGGATATCTTCACTCTAGTTAAAGAGTTTTACTCTGATATAGATTGCAAGAGGAAATCCGGATTTTTGCCAAGTCCTGAGCAAGAATGTAAGGCCAGGGAGATTCTACAAGTAAAGATACAAGGCATTGTAATGAGGCAGCCCGGGGATAAACAACAACCACTTGTTCATGAAAGTGAACTTGTGGTACAAAAAGAGGAGGTAAAAGAAACTTCCATTGTAAAATTTGTCTTTGAAGATAAATTGGAGATGGAGGAAGAAGAACCTCAAGGAACCTATGCTATAGGTTCAGAAAAGCAAGGAGCAGAACAGGGAAGGGAAAATTTATTTATTCCTTCCATTTTTAATTTAAATGTTGTTACCTTGTTAGCTGAAAATTCATGTGGCACCATGTTGCTTTTGTGCCAACATATGCATGATTTGCGGGGTCTAAAGAATTTTGTAATAGACCCCGGTTGAAAAGTGATTAGTGGAAGGGTCTATCTCGGACCTTAACAATGAGCTGGTTGGGAGACAACCCAACTTAGGATAGTTTAAATTCTGTCATTTAATTTTCTGGATCATCCTTGTAAATAAATAAAAGAAAAAATTCTATGTTTTTGCTGCAGGAGAGGCCAGCGCTCCAGCGCTGGAGGCCAACGCTCCAGCGTTAGGCCCCTGCTTTGCACCTCTGATTGCCCAGTTTTTATTTTAATTCCAGCGCTCCAGCGTTGGGAACCCAACGCTCAAGCGTTGGAGCTCGGGCAATTTTTCTGTTTTTATTTTATTTTCTGTTTTCTTTGTTTTAATAATTTTGTGTTCACCATTTTCTGAAAGTTTTAAAGTTCTTTGAGTTTTCCCTTGTTTCTACAATGGTTTTAATTTTTGGGAAATTCAAGAATTCTTGTTTTTAAAAGGTGGACACAAATTTTCAACCCATGATCTTTTGTGCTGTTTTTGGGACTAACAAGTCAAGCAAGTTTCTACTTGTAAGACTTTTGTTTGTTCATTATTACAGGATAGGTACCAAAAGGAGGAAGAACCCTCTTGAACTTGAGTGTTCAAAGTGATTTTTACATTGAGGTTCCCTTGGACCTTTGTGGAAAATTTGTTACTATACCAGCTTGTTAGTTTTTGTTTTTCTTTTTTAGTTTATAGTTTTTAGTTTTATTTTTAGTTTAGTTTTTCTGTTTTATTTTTGCATGAGTCTTGAGTATATTATTCATTCTGAATGTTGCTATAGCTTTGTGAAATGCTTTATCTGATTGAACTGCTTTGTGAAAAAGTTCTATGTTTTTAAGCAGTTAGGATTGCATGCTGTAGAAAGGATTTTTGATATCTTGATTGTTTTGGTTGTTGGCTAAATCTTTTTCTGAGTTCTAAAAAGGGTACCACTTACCCTATCTTTTTCTGAGAGCTGAGGTCTCTGATGCATGATTGTGATATTTTTCTGCCTTGTGTTACATGTTGATTGGAGTTTTGTATACTTTGTGAGTTGAGAAGAGATTATAGGCATTTTTGAAAACTCAGATTTTTGCTTAAAATTGATATCCACTAGTAGCCCCTTTTGAGCCTTAAAAGAGTCTTTCTTTGGAGCCTACTTTGTGTGATAATTTTTAAAGTTGTTATTGTGATTCATGTGCTAAATTTGTTAGAGCTATGTTTGTTGGGTTTCTCTCTAAAAAAAAGAAGGAAAAAAGTTGAGAAAAAATAAGGTATGTGCCTTAGAAAAAATAATGAAGTAGTGGGGTGAGAAAGAGTATGAGGGGAGTAAAATTCAAGTCATTCATCTCATACATTCCACTACTTTGTTGAAAAAAAAAAAAAAAAAAAAAAAAGAAGAAAAGAGAAAAATTGAGAGAACCCTTGTGTGCATTGTTGAAGCTCTTATGTCAAAGAAAAATCACTTAACAACAAGTTTCTGAGTCAGCCATTATAGTTGCCAATTTCTTGAAATCCATACCTTAAAATTGCACAACCCTTTGGCCAAGTTACAACCTTTAAAATCTCTTCAAAATCACTTGGTTGTTTTACTTCAGTTTTGGTTTGAATGATAGGCAGGATTATTGAGCTTTCTTGTTTTCATGGAGAATATTATTTTGTGAGCTTAATTGATGAACTCAAACATGTTAAAAGCCAAGCCTAACTTTCTTGATTCTTTGTCTATAAAACATGCATGTCTTCCTTATCCGCTAAGCTTTCTGGAAAATTATCATATTTCAATCGGATAAAAACTTTCTCAAAACTCAGGGACGAGTTTTTCTTTAAGTTTTGTCGCTTGAGGACAAGCTGTCGTTGGGTATAGTGGTGTGATGAGTGGATTTTATATGATAATTTTAGGGTCTTTTTAGTCTTTTTATTTTATTATTTTTGAGTCTCATGTAGGTTTTTTATTGTTTTTATGTAGATTTTATATTTATTTTGCATTTTGCATGTAGATTAGATTTTATTAGATTTTCTAGCTTTATTTTATATTTTTAGGAATTTTTCTAGTTATTTTGTATTTTTAGGAAAAGCTGGTTTAGTTATCATTTTTGTCCAGGGACCACTTTGTAAAGTTTCAGGAAATCAAGGTCCAAAATGTGAAAGTTCAAGAGTGGAGGGCTAAAAGTGAAGATTGAGAGAATTCAAGGGCTTGAATTGGAGTGCTAACCAAGAGAGGACTTAAAGTGAAAAAGAAGAATATGAAGCAACTCTCTAATATTTAGCACATGAAAAATAAGGATTAAAGGATGAGTGGAGAATTGATGGTAGTGGGAAGGAGTTTTCAAAACTTAATTGGTGGCCAATGAAGGCCATAATGGCCATCAACTCCTCCACCATTGAAATTTTTGCTATAAATAGGAGTGCTCATCCTTTGTAAAAGACACACCTTCATAGAATACAACAAGTATTCTCTCTTTCTCCCTCAAAGATCATTGTTCCTAGGACTTGTGGGAAGCCATACTTGAGCTCCTATCCAGGGTAATTCAATGAATCTTTTAGCCATGCTTGGCTAATTCTTCTTTTAAGTTTTTGGGTTGTTTTAATTTATAATTCATGTTCTAGTTTTCTTTTACATTTCTGAATAATATTTTCTATTCATGTTTATTTCTTTGTTCTTCATTAATCTTTATGCGCAAAAGGTTTCATGCTTTCTACTTATTCATAATGTCATTTGTTAAGTAGTAAGGGAAATAGGAAATAAAAAAGGTTATATGTTTGCATTACTTAATGCTATAAGGATGTACGTAATCTTGTGTTGGCTCAGATTCCTTCTTCATCTTCTTCTTTAATTAACTAATAACCAATGCTATGGAGTTAGTAATTAGGAAAGGAAGTTCTACATTTCTTAAGGCCATTAGGGTGTAGAAACTTAGGCTATAGCACCATGAATTTGAATTTAAAGTTCAGAAATTTAGTAAGAGTTTTCTAGCATGTTTTATAGATTATGTAAATCAACCCAAGAGCTTAAATTCCTCTCATCTTATTTCTTATCATTTTATGCTGTTGTTATATCTTTGTTCTAAACCAACTTCATACTTCTATCTTTTAATTTTAAGTACTAAATTTTATATCAATAAGAACACCTATCCCTTGGGTTCGATAATCTTTTATATTACGCGATAGTAAATTGTACACTTGCAATTTCATTATCAATGAGGTAGAAATAAAGTCCAAGTAAATCTAGAGAAATCATCAACAATAACAAGTGCATAGAAATTACCTCCGAGGCTTTTAGTTCTAGAAGGTCCGAACAAATCCATATGTAACAATTGAAGGGGTCTTGAGGTCGAGACTATGTTCTTTGGTTTGAAGGATATTCTAGTTTGCTTCCCTTTTTGACATGCATCACAAAGCTTGTCTTTCTCGAATTTTATCTTTGGAAGCCCAACAACTAGATCATGCTTGACTAGTTTGTTTAAATGATCTATGTGAATATGTGCAAGTCTTCTATGCCATAGCCATGAATCACTATTGTTCTTGGCAAATAGACATCTCACATTTTGTGGAATTTCTTCCAATGAGATCATGAAGACTTTGTTTACTTTATATCCAGAAAACTTAATTTCTTTAGTTTTCACATCTTTCACAACACATATATCATTTATAAAACCTACTTTCAAACCTTTATCACATAGTTGACTAATACCCAGAAGATTATGCATCAAACCATCAACGTAAAGAACTTTATCGATGACTGTTTGAGGGGGTGTGCCTATTCTTCCAATACCGAGTATTTTTCCCTTTTGATTGTTACCATATGTGACGAAACCTTTTTCCCTAGGTATAAGAAAAGAAAACTTGTTTTTGTCTCCTGTCATGTGTGATGAGCAGCCACTATCAAGATACCATAGATCCTTTGCTGCTTTCATACACACCTACATGACAAAGTTCAGACATGGGTATTAGGAACCCAACAAGTTTTGGGTCCTTCTAAGTTAACATCCTTTCTAACCCAAATATACTCCGTATTTGGTACTCCTATATGTTTGTAGTAGCATCTACTAGGGGTATGTCCTATTTTGTTACAATAAGTACAAGAGTAATGATTGTAACTAGAGGTTTGTCTAGGAGAGGAATGAAACTTCCTAGAAGGTCTATTTTGATTAATCTTCCTATTGTTTGTACTCTTAACAGGATTAATCTTATTATTACTAGAAGATCCTAAAACATGGTTTGGTTTTACAAAAACAGTTTTCCTAACCTCTTTTGTCTTTGGGTGAGAAGTATATCCTAAACCTGACTTATTGTTTGAATGTCTTTGAACACTTAGGATATCATCTAACTTCTGTTTTCCTTTATTGAAGTTATTTACTCTTTGTTGAAGATTTTCTATCTTTTCTTCTAGAGAACTACACTTAGTGCATTTGTGAGTAATGTCTATCTTAGATTTTACTACATCTAGTTCTTCTTGTAAGTTTCTACATTTACTTTCTAGGGAAGAAATTATCTCATTTTTCCTAGTGCTAACTTTAGAAAATTCTTGACATATTTTAAACATATTTTCCATGGTAAACTTCAAATCATGAAAAGATATAGAATTCTCACTAACCTGGGAATCTTCAACCTCAGAATCATGTGAGGCCATGAAAGCAACTTGTGCTTCTTCTTTATCAGAATCAGATGATGAACTTACTTCATTATCATCCCAAGCCAAATATGCTCTTCGAGTAGGTTGATCCTTTTTCTCAAATTTTTCTCTTAGACCATGTTTCTTCTTTTGAAGATTTGGACAATCTGACTTGAAATGTCCCGGTTTGCCACACTCAAAACATGTAGTCTTTTGAGATGAAGAAGACTCATTGTTTCTTTGGAATGCTTTATTGTTGTTAAATCTAACATTTTTCTTTTTAAGAAACTTTCCAAAGTTCTTCACTAGAAGATTCAGATTTCCATTGTCTTCTTCTTCAGAATCTGCATCATATTCTTCTTTGATGCTTTCTTTTGCTTTTAGAGAAATTGATCGATACTTCTTCTCATGTTGTTCATGCTCCTCTAAACGATTCAATTCTAACTCATGTTCTTGGAGTTTTCCAAACAGAGTTGCAAGAGTCATATTTGATAAACTCTTCTTTTCTGAGATGGCTGTTACTTTTGGTTGCCATACTCTTGTAAGTGATCTTAGAACTTTCATGTTCAAGTCACAGTTTGAAAATTGTCTACCAAGAGCAATCAAATGATTAATTAAATGAGTGAATCGTTTTTGCATGTCTAATACCTTTTCTCCTGGAAGCATTCTGAACATTTCATATTCTTGGGATAGAGTATTGATCTTTGATCTCTTGACTTCATCTGTTCCTTCATGAGTCACCATCAATGTATCCCATATTTCTTTTGATGAAGTGCATGTTGATACTCTGAAAAATTCATCCATGCCAAGAGCAGATGTAAGAATGTTCATTCCTTTGAGATCATGTTGAACTTTCTTCTTTTCTTCTTCACTCCAAGTACTTTCTGGTTTTGGTTGTGAAGTTCCTTCTTCAATTGTTACAGGCACAAAGGGTCCTTCTTCAATGACTTTCCATATTCCTGAGTCTAATGACTTTATGAATATTTTCATCTTGATTTTCCAGAAGTCATAGTGTTCTCCATTGAAGAATGGTGGCCTGTTTATGTTGTGTCCTTCACTTGTTCCATGATTGGAAGAGGATGCCATCTTTTCCCGGATCTTAGGAATAACTTACCTAAACTTCCGCTCTGATACCAATTGTTAGAACAGATAGCAACCTGAGAGGGGGGGGGGTGAATCAGTGTTGCCCCAATTTTCGCCTTATTGAAATCGTTACTTTCAAGTTTATGATGATCACGAGTTGATCTTTGTGATTGCAGCGGATATGAACAATACTTGAAAGTAAATGTGAAGGATAAAGAGAATCACACACAAGATTTTATCCTGGTTCGCCTTCAATCCACCGAAGACTACGTCCAGTCCCTCAAGAAAACCCCTTGAGGATTTTTCCACTATTGATAAGAATTTCTTACAAGTTCCTAACCCAAGGACCCCAAGAACTTCTACCAATATCCTGTGAAAGCAAACCGCTTTCAACAGCCCTTGAAAGCAAACCGCTTTCAATTCCTGAAGGCAAACCACCCTCAGACCTTGAAGACAAACTTGTCTTCAACCAGAACCCTGAAAGCAAACCACTTTCAGTGACAACAACCCTTCACCGAATACCACGGTGAAAAACTCAATCTTACAGAAAGAGATGAAGAAGAAATTACACTTGGCTGTTTCAATCCTTTAACACACAATTGGATTGAACATGAGAAATTATGCTTTAAGGTTTTTAAGCATAATACAATTCTGAGTTCTTCAAGATATGAACAACAAATGTGTTCTTGTAAACATGAAGATCATGAACTCAGAATTTAGGCTCTAAAAGATTTAAGTTCTGAAAGATGAACTTATTTGAAAAAGCTTTGGCCTAATGTGTTTTTCTCATGTGAAATGTGTAAATTTCGTGTGTGTGTGTGTTCTATGTTGTTGTTCTTGTGTGTTATGTTTTCTGGACTCAAATGGTCTTTATATAGGCAAGGGAAACGTCCTTGAACCATCACAACCCTTTTCAAAAGGTTTGGAACACAATGGTTCATGAAAAGATGCAACTTTTCGTTCTGGTAATCGATTACCATACTTAGTGTAATCGATTACACAAGTGACCGTTTCAGTTTGAATTTGAATTTCAAACATGTAATCGATTACAAGACTGGAGTAATCGATTACTTGCCTTGGTGTAATCGATTACCATAATGGTGTAATCGATTACACAGAAGCCCATTTTCCAGAAACTTATTCTTTGAGACTTGCTTAAGGTTTTCTACTTCTTTTAAGTTATGAAAACACTTAGCTTGATTAGATTAGGTGTTTTGAGAGCCTTTATGCTTTAATAAACCTTTAGAAGCATAACTCACCTAATTCTAAGACTTCTAGACTATTGATGGACTTGAGTGCTTGATTCTTTTGAAGTCTTCTTTTCTTCTTTTTGTTGATGAGTTTGTCGTCATCAAAACCACAGCCAGGGTCAGGAGCAAGACCTTCTTCACAAAGATGAGACTCTTGAGGACTTACCTGGAATCTTGCACATACACATACGCTGTACATGATGTCTGCTCTACTTGATGTAAGATATAATAGCGATCCTATCATTCCTCTATATTTGGTTGAGTCAACAGGAGTTGAATCATCTCCTTTATCAAGTATGGTTCCAGGATGCATTGGAGTTCCCATGGCTTTTGCTTTCTCCATGCAATATTTTTTGAGCAGGTCATTGACATATTTGGTCTGATGGATGTATGTTCGAGTTCCCTCTTGCCTAATTTGTAATCCTAGGAAGAACTTCAATTATCCCATCATACTCATCTCAAATTCACTTTGCATGAGCTTGGAGAACTCTTGACAAAGAGCTTCATTTGTGGCCCCAAATATTATGTCATCGACATATAGCTGTACTAGGATGAAGTTATTTGACCTCTTTCGTCTGAAGAGAGTATTGTCGATGCTTCCTCGAGAGAATCCATTTTTCATAAGGAATGAGCTCAAGCAATCGTACCATGCTCGTGGTGCTTGCTTTAATCCATATAGAGCTTTTCTCAGCTTGAAGACATGGTCTGGCAGATCCTGATCTTCGAATCCTGGAGGTTGTTTTACGTAGACTTCTTCTTCAATGTATCCATTTAAGAAGGCACTTTTGACATCCATTTGAAACAGCTTTATGGAGTGTTGACATGCAAATGCTAGAAGTATGCGTATGGCTTCAATTCTTGCCACTGGTGCAAACGTCTCTGTATAATCAATTCCTTCTTGTTGATTATACCCTTGAGCCACCAGACGAGCTTTGTTTCTTGTGACCTTTCCATTTTCATCCATCTTATTTCTGAACACCCATCGATTGCCTATAATTGATTTGTCTTCTGGTTTTGGCACCAAATCCCAGACTTTACTTCGTTCAAACTGATTTAGTTCTTCTTGCATGGCGAGGATCCATCCTTCATCCTGAAGAGCTTCTCCTATGTTCTTTGGCTCTATTTCAGAAAGAAATGCACAGTTAGCAAAATCATTAAACGTGGATCGAGTCCTTACCTTTTCGTGCACATCTCCAATAATTTGTGTTGGAGGATGATCTGGTTTGAATCTCCAGTCTCGAGGTAGTGATATGCCGCTGGAAGTCATAACTTGACTTGATGAAAGGTCGTCAGACGTAGTTTCATAAACTTCGTCTAGTTGAGGAGTGATTGAATCCGACTCTTTACTGGATGATGATGGCTGAACTGGATTTGATGACGGAGCTTCATATATTTCCGTATCATCATCTTCTGTAAGTATAGGATTTATGCCCACATGCTTATCTTCAAATCTAACATTGATGGATTCCTCAACTGCCATGGTTATGGAGTTATATACTCGAAACGCCTTCGAATTAGGTGAATATCCCAAGAATATTCCCTTATCTGATTTTGCATCAAATTTTCCGAGATCATCCTTTGTGTTGAGTAGAAAGCATGAGCTTCCAAAAGGATAAAAATATGAGATGTTTGGCTTTCTTCCCTTCCATAGCTCGTAAGCAGTTTTCTTCAGAGTTGGACGCATGAATATTCTATTTTGAATGTAGCATGCGATATGGATGGCTTCAGCCCAGAAATATTTTGGCAGAGAGGTTTCATTGAGCATGGTTCTTGCCATTTCTTGAAGTGACCTGTTCTTCCATTCTGCTACTCCATTCTGCTGAGGAGTTCTCGGAGCGGACACTTGATGGAATATGCCATTTTCTTCGCAGTAATGATTGAATTCTTCATTTATGAACTCTCCTCCTCTGTCACTACGGATGTTGGTGATGCAGTATCCTTTCTCATTCTGAATTCTTTTTGTGATGATTAGAAAGGACCTGAAGGCTTCATCTTTTGTTCCAAGAAATTGCACCCATGTAAATCTGGTGTAGTCATCCACGATGACAAGACAGAATCTTTTTCCAGAACAACTAGCCGTTCTAGTGGGTCCAAACAAGTCCATGTGCAACATCTCCAGAGGTCTCTTTGTACTCACAACGTTCTTTGTGTGGAAAGAACCTTTTACTTGCTTTCCTTGGAGACATGCTGAGCATGTATCATCAGATTTGAAAGATAGATTTGGCAGACCACGTACTAAATCATGTTTGATTATTTTAGCAATGGTCTTTAAGGATGCATGCCCTAGCTTCCTGTGCCAGATCCATTTATCATCCTCTGCTGATACTAGACATGTTACCTTTTGACTTGCAAGGTTTTCCAAGGAGGTCTTATATAGATCCCCTTGTCTCTGAGCTTCAAAGATGGTCTTATCATTTTCATTAGAGACTCTACACTTCAATTTGGTGAAGGAAACAGTGAGCCCACTATCACATAATTGACTTATGCTAAGTAGGTTATGTTTCAGTCCTTCAACTAAGAGAACCTTCCGGATTACTTGAAGGGGGTCCTTACCGACAATGAATCCTTTTTGATTTCCTCCAAAGGTCACTGTCCCTCCTTTCTTCTTCTCATGGATTTTTGGGAATAAAGACCTTTTTCCCGTCATGTGCCGTGAGCATCCACTGTCCAGGTACCATTGTTCTCTTTGGTTTTGAACTGTTAAGCACATCTGCAAGAGGAATAATCATTGATTTAGGTACCCAAACTTTCTTGGGTCCTTTTTTGTTAGTAATCATCTTGGGTGGACTTTTCCTCCCATGCAGTATTTTTTGAGGAGTTTGTTTCTCCTTACCCTCGACCATGAAGGTTTCAGGTTGAATTTTGATGGATGCTGATGAGAAATTTTTCTTTTCAGGCTTATATCTATATGGAACAGTAGACAAGTTATGTTTAATGGCAATTATATCCCAGTCTTCTTCTTCTTCATATCCTAATCCTCTTCGATCATATGCTGATCTATTATTTCCACTTAATTTGATTAGATTATCATGTCCTTGAGTAAACATGGATAAGTCCTTAATTAAATAACTGACTCTTTCCTTCAAATTTCTAATTTCTTTGTTTGCATCCTGTTCCAAAATTGCTTGATTTTTCTTGGTAAGCATGATTGAGACTTCCTTAGATGCATTCAGTTCTTTCAATGTTTTATCATGCTTCTTTTTGAGAGAGCTATACTTAATAGCTAATGCATGAGCATATTCTAGCAGTTCATTATAGTCATCAGTTGAGATTTCAGAACATACCTCATCTTGATCATCCTTTTCGCTATCTGATTCGTCGACAGAAATCATCAATGCCTCTGCTTCTCTGTCAGCTTCAATATCAGAGGTGTCTATGGATGCCATGAATTCACAGTATGAAGCTTCCTCAATAGCTCCCTTGGCTTCTTCTTCTTGATCAGAGTCATCTTCTGATTCATCGTTCTGACTAGAAAAGGCCTTCTTTTTGTAGAAAGTTTTCTGCGAAGGCTTATTTCCTAGGCGAGGACAATCCGCTTTGACATGACCAGGTTTCTTGCATTCATAGCAGACGATCCCTCCTTTGCTTGGAGTTCTTTCTTCTTCTCTTGATGAGGAAGAAGGTCTTCCTTTGAATTGCTTCCGGCTTCCCACCATTTTTCTGAATCGTCTGTTGAACAGGGCTTGTTCATCATCAGACCGATCAGATTTGGCTGTTTCCTCATCTGAGGATTCATTAGCTTTCAAAGCCTTTGATCTGTTGGCTTTGAATGCTACAGCTTTAGCGGCTGCTGTTTTTCTTTTTATAATCGCGGCATCATTTGCAAGATCCTTCTCATGGATCTTCATTTCTCCCAGCAGATCTTCTACTTGATATGTGTCCATGTTCTTTCCGGATCTTTGGGCGGTGACAAAGTTTCTCCAGTTGGTGGGAAGACTTCTGAGAATCTTGACTACTTGTTCCTTGTTGGTGAATGTTTTGCCCAGATTCCTCATGCCATTGTGAATGGTCTGAAGTCGTGAAAACATGGAGTCAATGGACTCATTATCTTCCATCATGAAGTTTTCGTATTAGGATGCAAGCATGCTCATCTTGGTGGTTTGAACAGCAGTTGTTCCCTCATGAGCAATAGCCAGCGTGTCCCATACCTCCTTTGCAGTGCTTAGGCTGTCAACTTTATCGTGCTCACTTTTGCTAAGAGCACATATGAGAAATAGCCTTGCCTTGGCATTTCTCTGGTTTTCTGTCTTGTGTTCGTCTGTCCACTTGTCAGCTGGAATAGCCTTGTTTTCACTATCTTTAGGAAAGTAATTTCCCTTAGATATTACATCCCATAGTTTCCAATCAGTTGATTCAATGAATAGCTGCATATGTTTCTTCCAGTAAGGATAGTTTGAGCCATCGAAGAATGGTGGCTTGTTTGTTGCGATTCCGGTTGGGTAGGCAATTCCGTCCATGGATCTTTTCACTCTACACCTGTTAAGATGTTAGTAATACTCAGAGCGGTTAAGCTCTGATACCAATTGATAGTAATAAAATCACACAAGAAAGGGGGGTTTGAATTGTGTGAGTGACTTTTTAAAAGTTTTTCGTGTTGAAGACGAATTATAAGTTTAAAAGCGTTTATGTAAACGTGCAGTGGAAATATGTTTAGAGCATAAGCAGTAAAGCATGCAAGATATTTATCCTGGTTCACCCTCAAAATCGTTAGGGCTACGTCCAGTCCTTGGCTATACCAAGATTTTCCACTATTTCGACTGAATAGTACAAGTGTTCTCAGGGACTTCTCCTAGTATTCTGAGGACTACTCCTTTACAAGTTTTCTCAGGACTTCTCCTTTATCTCTTATGTATTCGACAGGACTTCTCCCTGATTCTTTTACAAGAATGTTGGTTTTCTAAAAAGATCTCTTCACAAAGAGTGGGTAGAAAATATGAGGTTCTAGGTTCAGAGATGATGGTTAAGTTTGGTTCTCTGAAGGGATAGTGTGAGAGTAATGAGAGTTTTCACTCTATGAGGATTTCACACTAATTGGCGACTAAACTCAGAAGGATAGAAAATTCTAAGGTTGCTGAGTGTTCTTGGCAAAATCTTGTCTAAGTTGTGAGTTGACTTGAAGAATTTGAATGCTTAGATATAGTGTGAGTTGCCAAATTGAAAGTGATGCAGAGGCAGCTATTTATATCTTCAGTAAGGTGAGAACTAGATGGACTGATGAAGATCTTCAAAAATAGTTCCGTTGGAGATTTGCTCGATTGAGAGTAACAGATACTTCTGCACTTGTTGCTTGATAAAGTTTGCCATAGTGATGAGCATTTCTTCAATCGTTAGAGAGTGAGTTCGTCTGGCAGTCCTTTTTCTTCTGATTTCCAGAGACAGTAATTAATGCGAGTGGATTCTAGCTAATAAGGCATTTAATGCTTCTGACCAGAGGATTTGAATTCTACCGTTGAGGAGATACGATGATCAGAGGATTTCTCCGTAAATTCAGCAAAAAGCAACTTGAATTAAGGAATGTCGGAGAATTTGAATCTTCAGGATATATGGCGCTTAATTCTGTCTCTTTCGTATTTAATGCTCTGATCCACAGGAGGTGCTTGACGGCTTCTCTTGGTTTAGGCAAAAAATCTCTACTGAGCAGATTCCTTTCGTGTCACCTTCTCAGCCAACCTCTGTGTTTGACTTGGAGTGAACCGGTTAGATCTTTTGGGCGGACGAAGTCTACTGAGAGAGAGGCTCCAGTTCTCTTAGCCGGACGTACTTTTCCTTTGCTCTTTGATAATGATTGCAGCGTCCCTTCCGTATATAAGAGTTCCTGAATATAAAATACTTTGAAGAGAATTAGTGACTCTTTACGAAATTGTTATTTATCAAAATAGGTTAATTTATTTGGATATTTTTCTCTAACATGATGTTCTTTACTATTTTGATGGCATGCATGCTTCCAAGTTATTCAAGAAAAGTCTTCTGCCATGCCAGCTCCCACTTCCTCCTCTTTACCTAAAACACATGTAACCACAAGCACTAGTAGCTCACTTGTAGGACCCACCTCCTATGACCTTTGGCATCATCGACTAGGTCATCCTACTCATGAGATTTTACATTCTGTTCTGACTAAATGTAATATTTTAGTTCCTTCTCGAGCTATTTCTCGTGTTTGTAGTGCCTGTTGTATAGGTAAATCTCATAGATTGCCTTCTTATCAATCTAATACAATTTATTCTCAACCTTTAGAACTTATATTTTCTGATTTATGGGGACCAACCTCCATTGAATCTTCTACTGGTTGTTCTTATTTTCTTACTTGTGTTGATGCCTACACACGATATACATGGATTTATCCTTTAAGAAAGAAATTAGAAAACTATGCCACTTTTCTTCAATTTCAAGCAATGATTGAATTGCAATTAAATCTGAAAATTAAAGTTGTTCAAACTGATGGAGGCACTAAATTCAAATCCCTCAGTTCTCATTTTGCTTAATCAAGAATTGTTCATCGTCTGACTTGCCCCACACACATCATCAAAATGGCAGTGTGGAACGCAAGCACAGACATGTGGTTAAAACTGGAGTTTCTTTGCTTGCTCAAGCCAAAATTCCCCATCAATACTGGGATCATGTCTTTTTAACAACTACCTTTGACATAAACAGATTGCCTACCTCTGTCTTAGGCAATGTTAGCCCTTACTATAAGCTTCACTGTGTTCACCCATATTACAAGTTCTTGAAGGCCTTTGGGTGTGCATGCTATCCCTTTCTACATCCTTACAATGTCTCTAAAATACGTCCCGGGAGTGTGTCTTCCTTAGTTATTCCCTTTCCCACAAAGGTTATAAATGTTCAGATGCCAGTGGGAAACTTTTTGTGTCAAAGGATGTTATTTTCAATGAATACATGCACCCATACACAGAGATATTTTCAACTCCTTCTACCACCATGGAAGAGTCTTCTCTAACATCCTTTATTCCAAGGTACTTGATGACAGGATATTATATGATGTGTTTTAGGGTCTTTTTAGTCTTTTTATTTTGTTATTTTTGAGTCTCATATAGGATTTTTATTCTTTTTATGTAGATTTTATATTTATTTTGCATTTTGCATATAGATTAGCTTTTATTTGTTTTTCTAACATTATTTTATATTTTTAGGATTTTTTATAGTTATTTTATATTTTTAGGAAAGCTGGTATAGTTATCATTTTTGTCCAGGGACCGATTTGTAAAGTTTCAGGAAATCAAGGATCAAAGTGTAAAAGTTCAAGAGTGGAGGATGAAAAGTGAAGTTTGAAGGAGTCAAAGGGCCAGAATTGAAGTTCTAACAAAGAGAGGAGTTAAAGTGAAATTTAAGAATGTGAAGCAACTCTCTTTGATTTGAGCACATGTAAAATAAGGTTTGAAGGATTAATGGTGGAAGGAAGGAGTTTCAGAACTTATTAGGGGCTGAATGAGCCTAATTAAGCCAATCAATTCCACCATTGAAGAAGAAAGGAATCCAAGAAGAAGCTGTTAGTATTCGTGCCAGCGCTCTAGCCCTTTGACTAGGATGTGAGTCAGAGGTTGCACCCAGCGCTCCAGCGTTGGGAGCCAACGCTCCAGCGTTGGAAGCCAGCGCTCAAGCATTGGGCCTATTTCTGCACGTTGGATTTTAATGCATCCCAACGCCCAAGCGTTGGGAATGCCAGCGCTCAAGCGCTGGAGGTCAGATTTTTGCTATAAATAGGGAGCTTTTATTCACTTGTAAGACACACCTATTCAGAATACAACAAGTATTCTTCTTGTTAGAGAAAAATACCCAAATAAATTAACCTATTTTGATAAATAACAATTTCGTTAAGAGTCACTAATTTTCTTTGAAGAATTTTATATTCAGGGACTCTTATAAACGGAAGGGACGCTGCAATCATTATCAAAAAGCAAAGGAAAAGTCCGTCCGGCTATGAGAACTGAAGCCTCTCTCAAAGTAAACTTTGCCCGCCTGAAGGGTCTGTCCGGTTCACTCCAAGTCAAACACAGAGGTTGACTAAGAAGTAATAATTAAAGACTGACACGAAAAGAATCTGCTCAGCAGAGATCGTTTGCCTAAACCAAGATAAGCTGTCAAACACCTCCTGTGGATCAGAGCATTAAATACGAAAGAGACAGAATTAAGCGCCATATATCTTGAAGATTCAAATTCTCCAACATTCCTTAATTCAAGTTGCTTTTTACTGAATTTACGGTGAAATCTTCTGATCATCGTATCTTCTCAACGGTAGAATTCAAATCCTCTGGTCAGAAGCATTAATTGCCTTATTAGCTGGAATTCACTCACATTAATTGCTGTCTCTGGAAACCAGAAGAAAAAGCATTTCCAGACGAACTCACTCTCTACCGGTTGAAGGAATGCTCATCACTATGGCAAATTTTTTTTAGCAACGAGTTGCAGAAGTATCCGTTACTCACAATCTAGCAAATCTCCAACGGAACTATTTTTGAAGATCTTCATCAGTCCATCCAGTTCTCATCCTACTGAAGATATAAATAGTGACCTCTGCATCACTTTCAACTTGGCGACTTACACAATATCTAAGCATTCAAATTCTTCAAGTCAATTCACAACTTAGACGAGATTTTGCCAAGAACACTCAGTAACATTAGAATTTCTATCCTTCTGAGTTTAGTCGCCAATCAGTGTGAAATCTTGATAGAGTGAAAACTCTCATTCTTCTCACACTATTCCTTTAGAGAACCAAACTTAACAATCATCTCTGAACCTAGAACCTCATATTTTCTACCCACTCTTTGTGAAGAGAACCTTGTAGAAAACCAACCTTCTTGTAAAAGAATTGGGAGAAGTCCTGTCAAATACTTGAGAGATAAAGGAGAAGTCCTGAGAAAACTTGTAAAGGAGTAGTCCTCAGAATACTGGGAGAAGTCCCTGAGAACTCTTGTACTATTCAGTCGAAATAGTGGAAAATCTTGGTATAGCCAAGGACTGGACGTAGCCCTATTGATTTTGAGGGTGAACCAGGATAAATATCTTGTGTGCTTTACTATTTATGCTCTAAGTATATTTCCGCTGCATGTTAGATAAACGCTTTCAAACTTATCAATAGTATTCTTTTGAAAAATTTCAAAAGTCACACACACAATTCAAACCCCCCCTTTCTTGTGTGATTTTATTATTATCAATTGGTATCAGAGCTTAACCGCTCTGAGAATTACTAACATCTTAACAGGTGTAGAGTGAAAAGATCCATGGACGGAATTGCCTACCCAACCGGAACCGCAACAAACAAGCCACCATTCTTCGATGGCTCAAACTATCCCTACTGGAAGAAGCATATGCAACTATTCATTGAATCAACTGATTGGAAACTATGGGACGTGATATCTAAGGGAAATTACTTTCCTAAAGATAGTGAAAACAAGGCTATCCCAGCTGACAAGTGGACAGACGAACACAAGACCGAAAACCAGAGGAATGCCAAGGCAAGGCTATTTCTCATATGTGCTCTCAGCAAAAGTGAGCATGATAAAGTTGACAGCCTAAGTACTGCAAAGGAGGTATGGGACACGTTGGCTATTGCTCATGAAGGAACAACTGCTGTTCAAACCACCAAGATGAGCATGCTTGCCTCCCAATACGAAAATTTTATGATGGACGATAATGAGTCCATTGATTCCATGTTTTCATGACTTCAGACCATTCACAATGGTATGAGGAATTTGGGAAAAACATTCACCAACAAGGAGCAAGTGGTCAAGATTCTCAGAAGTCTTCCCACCAACTGGAGAAATTTCGTCACCTCCCAAAGATCCGGAAAGGATATGGACACATACCAAGTAGAAGATCTGCTGGGAGAAATGAAGATCCACGAGTAGGATCTTGCAAATGATGCCGCGATTATAAAAAGAAAAGCAGCAGCCGCTAAACCTGTAGCATTCAAAGCCAACAAATCAAAGGCTTTGAAGGCTAATGAATCCTCAGATGAGGAAACAGCCAAATCTGGTCAATCCGATGATGAACAAGCCTTGTTCAACAGACGATTTAGAAAAATGGTGGGAAGCCGGAAGCAATTCAAAGGAAGACCATCTTCCTCATCAAGAGAAGAAGAAAGGACTCCAAGCAAAGGAGGGATCGTCTGCTATGAATGCAAGAAACCTGGTCACGTCAAAGCAGATTGTCCTCGTCTAGGAAATAAGTCTTCGCAGAAAGCTTTCTACAAAAAGAAGGCATTTTCCAGCCAGAACAATGAATCAGAAGATGACTCTGATCAAGAAGAAGAAGCCAAGGGAGCTATTGAAGAAGCTTCATACTGTGCATTCATGGCATCCATAGACACCTCTGACATTGAAGCCGACAGAGAAGCAGAGGCATTAATGATTTCTGTCGACAAATCCGAAAACGAAGAAGATGATCAAGATGAGGTATGTCCTGAAATCTCAGCTGATGACTATAATGAACTGCTAGAATATGCTCATGCATTAGCCGTTAAGTACAACTCTCTCAAAAAGAAGCTTGATAAAACATTGAAAGAACTGCATGCATCTAAGGAAGTATCCATCATGCTTACCAAGAAAAATCAAGCGCTTTTAGAACAAGATGCAAACAAAGAAATTAGATTTTTAAAGGAAAGAGTCAGTTACTTAATTAAAGACCTATCCATGTTTACTCAAGGACATGATAATCTAATCAAATTAAGTGGAAATAATAGATTAGCATATGATCGAAGAGGGTTAGGATATGAAGAAGAAGAAGACTGGGATATAGTTGCCATTAAACATAACTTGTCTACTGTTCCATATAGATATCAGTCTGAAAAGAAAAATATTCCATCAGCATCTATCAAAATTCAACCTGAAACTTTCATAGTCAAGGGTAAGGAGAAACAAACTCCTCAAAAAATAGTGCATGGGAGGAAAAGTCCACCCAACGTGATTACTAACAAAAGAGGACCCAAGAAAGTTTGGGTACCTAAATCAATGATTATTCCTCTTGCAGATGTGCTTAACAGCTCAAAACCAAAGAGAACAATGGTACCTGGACAGTGGATGCTCACGGCACATGACGGGAAAAAGGTCTTTATTCCCAAAAATCCATGAGAAGAAGACAGGAGGGACAGTGACCTTTGGAGGAAATAAAAAAGGGTTCATTGTCGGAGAAGGAAATGTTGGTAAGGACCCCCTTCCAGTAATCCGGAAGGTTCTTCTAGTTGAAGGATTAAAACATAACCTACTTAGCATAAGTCAATTGTGTGATAGTGGGCTCACTGTTTCCTTCACCAAATTGAAGTGTAGAGTCTCTAATGAAAATGATAAGATTATCTTTGAAGCTCAGAGACAAGGAGATCTATATAAGACCTCCCTGGAAAACCTTGCAAGTCAAAAGGTAACATGTCTAGTATCAGCAGAGGATGATAAATGGATCTGGCACAGGAAGCTAGGGCATGCATCCCTAAAGACCATTGCTAAAATAATCAAACATGATTTAGTACGTGGTTTGCCAAATCTGTCTTTCAAATCTGATGATACATGCTCAGCATGTCTCCAAGGAAAGCAAGTAAAAAGTTCTTTCCACGCAAAGAACGTTGTTAGTACAAAGAGACCTCTGGAGATGTTGCACATGGACTTGTTTGGACCCACTAGAACGGCTAGTTGTTCTGGGAAAAGATTTTGTCTTGTCATCGTCGATGACTACACCAGATTCACATGGGTGCAATTCCTTGGAACAAAAGATGAAGCCTTCAGGTCCTTTCTAATCATCGCAAAAAGAATCCAGAATGAGAAAGGATACTGCATCACCAACATCCGTAGTGACAGAGGAGGAGAATTCATAAATGAAGAATTCAATCATTACTGCGAAGAAAATGGCATATTCCATCAAGTGTCCGCTCCGAGAACTCCTCAGCAGAATGGAGTAGCAGAAAGGAAAAACAGGTCACTTCAAGAAATGGCAAGAACTATGCTTAATGAAACCTCTCTGCCCAAGTATTTCTGGGCTGAAGCCATCCATACAACATGTTATATTCAGAATAGAATATTCATGCGTCCAATTCTGAAGAAAACTGCTTATGAGCTATGGAAGGGAAGGAAGCCAAACATCTCATATTTTCATCCTTTGGGAAGCTCATGTTTTCTACTCAACACAAAGGATGATCTCGGAAAATTTGATGCAAAATCAGATAAGGGAATATTTCTGGGATATTCACCTAATCCTAAGGCGTTTCGGGTATATAACTCCAGAACCATGGCAGTTGAAGAATCCATCAATGTTAGGTTTGAAGATAAGCACGTGGATGTAAATCCGATATCTACAGAAGATGATGATATGGAAATATATGAAGCTCCTTCATCAAATCCAGTTCAGCCATCATCGTCTAGCAAAGAGTCGGATTCAAACATTCCTCAACCAGACGAAGTTGATGAAACTATGTCTGACAACCTCTCATCAAGTCAAGTTATGACTTCCAGTGGCATATCACTACCTCGAGACTGGAGATTCAAACCAGATCATCCTCCAACACAAATCATTGGAGATGTCCACGAAAAGGTAAGAACTCAATCCACTTTTAATGATTTTGCTAACTGTGCGTTTCTTTCTGAGATAGAGCCAAAGAACATAGGAGAAGCACTTCAGGATGAAGGATGGATCCTTTCCATGCAAGAAGAACTGAACCAGTTTGAACGAAGTAAAGTCTGGGATTTGGTGCCAAAACCAGAAGACAAATCGATCATAGGCACTCGATGGGTCTTCAGGAATAAGATGGATGAAAATGGAAAGGTCACAAGAAACAAAGCTCGTCTGGTGGCTCAAGGGTATAATCAACAAGAAGGAATTGATTATACAGAGACGTTTGCACCGGTGGCAAGAATTGAAGCCATACGTATTCTTCTCGCATTTGCATGTCAACACTCCATAAAGATGTTTCAAATGGATGTAAAAAGCGCTTTCCTGAATGGATACATTGAGGAAGAAGTCTACGTAAAGCAACCTCCAGGATTTGAAGATCAGGATCTGCCCGACCATGTCTTCAAGCTGAGAAAAGCTCTATATGGATTAAAGCAAGCACCACGTGCATGGTACGATCGCTTGAGCTCATTTCTAATGAAGAAAGGATTTTCTCGAGGAAGCATCGACAATACTCTCTTTAGAAGAAAGAGATCCAATGACTTTATTCTAGTACAGCTATATGTCGATGATATAATATTCGGGGCCACAAATGAAGCTCTTTGTCAAGAATTCTCCAAGCTAATGCAAAGTGAATTTGAGATGAGTATGATGGGAGAATTAAAGTTCTTCCTAGGATTACAAATCAGGCAGGAGGGAACTCGAACATACATCCATCAGACCAAATATGTCAATGATCTGCTAAAGAAGTACTGCATGGAGAAAGCAAAAGCCATGGGAACTCCAATGCATCCTGGAACTGCACTTGATAAAGGTGATGACTCAACTCCCGTTGACTCAACCAAATACAGAGGAATGATAGGATCATTATTATATCTCACATCAAGCAGACCAGACATCATGTACAGCATCTGTGTATGTGCAAGATTCCAGGTAAGTCCTCAAGAATCTCATCTTAGTGCTATAAAACGAATTTTTCGATATCTTATTGGCACAACTAATCTTGGTCTAGTCTATGAGAAAGGTGATGATTTCAGGCTAAGAGGATTCTGTGATACTGACTACGCCGGAGATAGAGTAGAAAGAAAAAGCACAAGTGGAGGATGTCACTTCTTAGGGCATTGTCTAATCTCTTGGGCAAGCAAAAGACAGAGCACAATCTCCCTTTCAACAGCTGAAGCTGAATACGTCGCTGCAGGTTCATGCTGCACCCAACTTCTTTGGGTGAAGCATCAATTAGAAGATTATAATATGTTTGAGCATAACATCCCATTATTGTGTGATAATACAAGTGCAATTAATATAACAAAGAATCCTGTGTTACATTCACGAACCAAGCATATTGAAATCAAACATCATTTTATTCGTGATCATGTAGCAAAAGGAAATACTGACATCTCATACATACCATCTGATGATCAACTGGCAGACATTTTCACCAAACCCCTAATTGAAAACAAGTTTGCATGCCTTAGAGAAAGAATAGGAATGTTTCCTGCACTATAAACATCTCCTTATCATATTCGTCTGGTTATTTTCATAATATCTACTTCGTGATATACATTTAATGCTAAAACAGTTGTGTCTTCTCATATGCCTCACTTGCTCTGCACGCACACACAAAGGTTGTCATTTATTATCTCTCTTCATTTAATGCAAGTTAATGAACTGTATTACTCATCATGAGAATGATAAAATCGAGACACTATGTCCACTATTCCACATAAAACTGAAGGTTCGTGAAAATATATCCCTTTACAACTGCCTCAATACATCCATTCAACTTACTCCGTGCATTTGTAGTTGTCGTTCTGTCTTCCCTTTCTACAGTCCTCATGGCTCCCAACAAACGAAGAAACGGAAAAGCTCAACGGGATCTAAGCATGGAAGAAACTCAAATATACCAGAACCAGATCAATCTTATGACTCGAAATCGAGAGCTTCAAAGTTATGAAATTGGTCCTGTGAAGGTTGAACACCTAGGGGACAGAGAACTTGTCACCCCTCGGTATTTTGATCTGAAGCTATTTGCACATGCAAAGGTGGCCGGACTTGATCTCCTGCTCTCTCAAGCTTGGGGGAACATGTTCATTGTCTCCACATCTTCAGTCCTCAAGCCTCTTGTTCAAGAGTTCTACGACTGTGCTGTCGAGATGAACCCTAACCACATCCGAACTCGATGTTTAGGTCAAGTAGTTGATATACTCACAACTGACATATCTCAACTTCTCAACCTTCCTCTCCATGGAACGTGCTACTCCTCATCTTGGGAAAGCTCTGAGAGCTCTCCTTTCACTATCTGGAAGGAGATTCCCAAAAATTCCACCTCTAGGCGAGTGACCAACCTAGCTGAAGAATGCATTCTTCCCCATGCTGTTCTTAGCAAGGTCATTCTGCCAAAAGAAGGTTCTCGAGACTTAGTAAATAAGTTCTCTCAATGGGCCTTGTTCCAACTTCAACATCGCAAGAATGTCAACTGGCCTAATCTTGTGTTTCAATACATACTCCATACTCTGGAAAAACCTAACTCCAACCTTCCCTATGGAGCCCTTATCTCTGCTCTCATGCGTCACAAGCAGTTAATCAACCCTTCTATTGAGTTAATGCACTATACTTCATCTGATTATATCTTTGCTACTCCGATTAAGTTCAGTGATGTTCGTCGAATGAATCTGTCTGTTGACATATCTGAAGTACCCACTGAACTCCTCAGTGAATGGACCAGGAGGGTTCAAAAACGAAAGCTCTCTTCATCAACTTCGTCTGCTGCCAGTCTCAAACGACATTGTTCAGACGATCCTTCCTCACAGTATTCCAGTGCTCCAACAATCCTACCTGCATCAACGTCATCTAAGCCACTCCTAGAAACTGTGCACTCCACTGCTGACCTCATCTCAATCTCTCATGCTCACTATTTGAAGTTCTTGCCTCAAATGTTTCACACTTATATATCTGATGTTCTTGATGTTGAGGACGATGGTAATTGTGGTTTTCGTTATCTCGCTCAATGGATGGGCTACTCCCAGAGTTACTGGCCAGAAGTTCGCGGATTGCTCATTCAAGAACTTCTATCTCATCGTATGCTTCATTCCCAAATGCTCTCCTCTGATAAAGATGTTGATCGACTGTGTGAGGCTCTCACATTCTGTGGAAATGAACCTGCACCCATATCCAAGTGGTTTGCAGTTCCTGACATGGGATTTCTTGCTGCCACTGCCTTTCGCATGGTTCTAGTAACCTTATCTCCTACTCAATGTTGCACATACCTACCACTTCTTGGCCCCGTTAATGATCCACCCACTATTGCTGTACTGGGTAACATTGGCAACCGTCACTGGGTTCGAGTCAAGCTCTCAAATAACTCACCACTGCCAACTGTTTCACCTCAATGGAAGCATCATTGCTCTCCTGATGCTCTCGGATGGGAACTGCTTCTTCAATCCAAGATTCTTCACTTCCAAAATCTTCTCCAACTTGAAGCTGAGGAATTTCTTGACTCTTTATTTGTTGTCCCCAACTTTGACAATCCTATCCACATTGATGACGAATCTGAACCTGATCCTCACACTGACATCTCTTTCTTAATTCTTGATTTCAGTCGTCTCAATTTAACTAATGTTGAAAGCGATCTTCGTCTGCCTCTTGGTCAAAGTCAACCGACGCTTTCACTGTTACCCCAGGTAGATGCCCACTTTAATGCAACTATTAATGCCTCCTACCTGTCCACACCGGAATGTCTCCTTAAAAGTATGGATCTGGATCTCAAGCTTGCACCTCCGGGTTTCTTCCCTACTGATTCAGGCATGTCTTTTCATCCGATCTACCTGATGAGTGGATTTTATATGATGTTTTTAGGGTCTTTTTAGTCTTTTTATTTTATTATTTTTGAGTCACATGTAGGTTTTTTATTGTTTTTATGTAGATTTTATATTTATTTTGCATTTTGCATGTAGATTAGATTTTTTGTGTTTTTCTATCTTTATTTTATATTTTTAGGGATTTTTCTAGTTATTTTATATTTTTAGGAAAAGCTGGTTAGTTATCATTTTTGGGCCAGGGACCAATTTGTAAAGTTTCAGGAAGTCAGGGACCAAGTTGTAAAAGTTCAAGAGTGGAGGACTAAAAGTGGAGATTGAGAGAATATGAGGGCTTGAAATGAAGTGCTAACCAAGGGAGGACCAAAGTGAAAAAGAAAAATATGAAGAGTCACTCTCCAATTTAGCACATGGAAAAAATGTTTAAAGAATTGATGAAGGGTTTCAGAATTTATCAAGGCTGGTTAGTGGCTTTTTATGGCCATCAAAACCCACTACCATGAATGAAGAAGGAAGAACAAGCAAGAAGATGAAGAAGCAGCATCCCAACGCTCCAGCGTTGGGATCCCAGCGCTCCAGCGCTGGGGTTCTGACTAGATAATGAGTCAGATGGTGACCCAGCGCCCAAGCGTTGGAAAGCCAGCGCTCAAGCGCTGGGCCTCGGACAGAAAGTGGGTTTTTAATGCATCCTAGCGCCCAGGCGTTGGGAAAGCCAGCGCTCAAGCGTTGGAGGCTGGATTTTTACTATAAATAGGACCCTTTTCTTCACTTGTAAGACACACCTCTTAGAATACAACAAGTATTCTCTCTTTCTCCCTTTTGAGCATTGTTCCTAGGACTTGTGGGAAGCCATATTTGAGCTCCTATCCAGGGTAATTCAATGACTCATTTAGCCATGCTTGGCTAATTCTTCTTTAAGTTTCTTGGGTTGTAGTAGTTTATAAATTATGTTTTAGTTTTGTTTCTACCTTTCTGAGTTTTATTTTCAGTTCTTGTTTTATTTCCTTGCTCATATTGTTATCTTGCTGTACACAAGAAGTTTTACTTATTACTTATGTCATAAGATCATTTGATGAGTAGTAAGGGAACTAGGATCTAAAAAAGGTTATAAGTATATATCTCTAAAGATCATTAGGATAGACGTAACCTTATGTTGGCCCGAATTCATGCTTCATCTTCTTTTCTGGTTAACTAAATTACAAGATCATGTATTTAGTAATTAGGAAGAAAGTTCTACATTTCTTAAGATCATTAGGATGTAGAAATTCTAGGTTATAGCATCATGAACATGGATTTAAAATTCAGAAAATAAGTAGGAACTTGCTAGCATTTTTATAGACTATGTAAATCAACCCGAGAAGCTTAATTCTTATCATCTTTATTTCTTATCTTTTTATTGCTATATCTTGTTCTAAAAACAACAACAAATATTCATCTTTTATTCTTCCTATTTTAGTACTAAATTTTATAATAATAAGAACACCTATCCCGTGGGTTCGATCTTTTTATATTACGCGATAGTAAATTGTTCACTTGCAATTTCATTATCACTACCCCATGCCCGGTAACCCTTCTAGACCCAGTTCTGCTTTGGGCAAGCGCAAGCGTTCACATGATGAACCTAATGCTCACCTCCTATCAGATCTCTGTGTTCAAGCATTTGGGTTTCCATTTTGCTTTAAGGCTGGTTTGTGGCTTCCTCGCGGATGTCCCCATTCTCTCTTTACCTACTCCATGCCATCTGAACGTCAATTCTTCCATTATGACTGCGAAATTCAGGTTCGCAAGGATGTTCACACTGCCTCAATTCCTCTTCATCTGGCTGGCTGTGTTGAATCCCTGGTTCTCAAGTTCAGCACATGGACCCTGATTCTCCTTTCTCAGATATCCCCCATGTTGCAGACTCTGCGCCCCACTTGGCTGTATCTGCATCCTGCGCCGCTCATTCCCACTGTGGCATCCTTTACGCCTATACTGCCATCTAGCTTCTCATCTCCGTCAGTCGATCACTGCTCACACTCCGACTCTGATGATGATCGCTCTATGGTCCACCTTCTCTCTCAGGAAGTTAAGGCATTCACTACTCGCTTATCGCTGGCACAGGATCGTCGAGATCAAGCCGTGAATGATCGTCTCGAATCCATGGATGCTAGGCTTTCTGCCCAGATCGATGCTAATTTCGCTGAAATGCATGCCTATATGGCTTTACTTTTAGGATTGTCTAAACCATCCTCGTGAATATATGTTTCTCTTATTATCTTTTATTCCTTCTCTTACTTCTCGTTGTGTTTCAATATTTTTTTTGATAATGTCAAAGGGGGAGAAAATATATAACAAATGAAAAAGTGCACAAGCTTAGGGGGAGCTAATTTCGCTAATGAAATGTATGACTAAATAAAAGAAAGGCACATACTAAGGGGGAGAAATTATACAGACTCTACTTGCATTTGTTTTTCAGAAATTGTCATTATCAAAAAGGGGGAGATTGTTAGAGAAAAATACCCAAATAAATTAACCTATTTTGATAAATAACAATTTCGTTAAGAGTCACTAATTTTCTTTGAAGAATTTTATATTCAGGGACTCTTATAAACGGAAGGGACGCTGCAATCATTATCAAAGAGCAAAGGAAAAGTTCGTCCGGCTATGAGAACTGAAGCCTCTCTCAAAGTAAACTTCGTCCGCCTGAAGGGTCTGTCCGGTTCACTCCAAGTCAAACACAGAGGTTGACTAAGAAGTAATAATTAAAGACTGACACGAAAAGAATCTGCTCAGCAGAGATCGTTTGGCTAAACCAAGATAAGCTGTCAAGCACCTCCTGTGGATCAGAGCATTAAATACGAAAGAGACAGAATTAAGCGCCATATATCTTGAAGATTCAAATTCTCCGACATTCCTTAATTCAAGTTGCTTTTTACTGAATTTACGGTGAAATCTTCTGATCATCGTATCTTCTCAACGGTAGAATTCAAATCCTCTGGTCAGAAGCATTAATTGCCTTATTAGCTGGAATTCACTCACATTAATTGCTGTCTCTGGAAACTAGAAGAAAAAGGATTTCCAGACGAACTCACTCTCTACCGGTTGAAGGAATGCTCATCACTATGGCCAATTTTTTTTAGCAACGAGTTGCAGAAGTATCTGTTACTCACAATCTAGAAAATCTCCAACAGAACTATTTTTGAAGATCTTCATCAGTCCATCCAGTTCTCATCCTACTGAAGATATAAAGAGTGACCTCTGCATCACTTTCAACTTGGCGACTTACACAATATCTAAGCATTCAAATTCTTCAAGTCAATTCACAACTTAGACGAGATTTTGCCAAGAACACTCAGTAACATTAGAATTTCTATCCTTCTGAGTTTAGTCGCCAATCAGTGTGAAATCTTCATAGAGTGAAAACTCTCATTCTTCTCACACTATTCCTTCAGAGAACCAAACTTAACAATCACCTCTGAACCTAGAACATCATATTTTCTACCCACTCTTTGTGAAGAGAACCTTGTAGAAAACCAACCTTCTTGTAAAAGAATTGGGAGAAGTCCTGTCGAATACTTGAGAGATAAAGGAGAAGTCTTGAGAAAACTTGTAAAGGAGTAGTCCTCAGAATACTGGGAGAAGTCCCTGAGAACACTTGTACTATTTAGTCGAAATAGTGGAAAATCTTGGTATAGCCAAGGACTGGACGTAGCCCTATTGATTTTGAGGGTGAACCAAGATAAATATCTTGTGTGCTTTACTATTTATGCTCTAAGTATATTTCCGCTGCACGTTAGATAAACGCTTTCAAACTTATCAATAGTATTCTTTTGAAAAATTTCAAAAGTCACACACACAATTCAAACCCCCCCTTTCTTGTGTGATTTTATTATTATCACTTCTTTCCCCCTTAAGATCATTGTTCCTAGGAATTGTGGGAAGCCATACTTGAGCTCCTATCCAAGGTAATTCGATGACTCTTTTAGCCATGCTTGGCTAATTCTTTTTAAGTTTCTTGGGTTGTGGTAGTTTATAATTTATGCTTTAGTATTGTTTCTACCTTTCTGAATAATATATCCAGTTCTTGTTTTATTTCCTTGTTCATAATTTTATCTTGATGATCACAAGTGTTTTTGCTTTCTACTTATATCATAAGGCCATTTGGTAAGTAGTAAGGGAAATAGGAAATAAAAAAGGCTATAAGTATATATCTCTAAAGGTCATTAGGATAGACGTAGCTTTATGCTGGCCCGAATTCATTCTTCATCTTCTTTTCTGGTTAACTAAATTACAGGGTCTTGGATTTAGTAATTAGGAAGATAGTTCTACATTTCATAAGGCAATTAACTTGTAGAAATTCTAGGCTATAGCATCATGAACTTGGACTTAAAATTCAGAAATTAAGTAGGAACTTGCTAGCATATTTTATAGACTATGTAAATCAACCCAAGAGCTTAATTCTCATAATCTTTATCTCTTATCATTTTATTGCTATATCTTGTTCTGTTTTAATCAAACCATCAACAACATACATCTTTTATTTTTCTGCTCAAGTACTAAACAATATAATAAGAAGGCACCTATCCCTTGGGTTCGATCTTTTTATTACACGATAATCAACCGTGCAGTTGTGGTTTGGCTATCAAGTTTTTGGCGCCGTTGCCGGGGATAGGTTCTGTTTAAGTTCTTTTTATTAATTTGTTTAGTGCTGTTTTTTTTATATTAAAAAAAAGAAAAAAAAAATTATCTGTGTGATGAACTGGTGCTGCTAATTTTGTTTGCTGAGTATTGTCAGGTATAACAATGGCTGAAACATTCGAGCAAAGGGAGGCAAAAATCCGAGCAAACCTTGAAAAGGAATATGAGAAGAAGAAGCAGGATGTTTTCACTCTAGTTGACGAATTCTATTCTAATTTAAAGTGCAAGCGGAATGCGGGATTTTTGCCAACTCCTGGGCAAGAATATAAGGCCATGGAGGAGCTACAAGTGAAGATACAAATCATTTTAAGAAGGCAGCCCAGGGATGAACAACAATCACTTGTTCATGAAAGTGAACTTGTGGTTCAAAGAGAGGAGGTGAAAGAGACCTCCATTGTAGAATTTGTCTTTGAAGAAAAATTGGAGATGGAGGAAGAAGGACCTCAAGGAACCTATGCTATAGGTTCAGAACATCAAGGAAGGGAAAATTTATTTATTCCTTCCATTTTTAATTTGAATATTGTTGCCTTGTTAGCTGAAAATTTGTTGGGCACCATGATGTTTATGTGCCAAAATTTGCATGATTTGCGTGGTCTAATGAATTTTGTAATAGACCCCGGTTGAAAAGTGATTTTTGAAGGGTCTATCTCGGACCTTAACAATGAGCTGGTTGGGAGACAACCCAACTTAGGAATAGTTTAAAATTTCTGTTATTTAATTTTCTGCATCATTCTTGTAAATAAATAAAAGAAAAAAATTCTATGTTTTTGCTGCAGGAGGGGCCAGCGTTCAAGCGCTGGAGGCCAACTCTCAAGCGTTAGGCCCCTGTTTTAAGTCCCCTGGTTCCAGTGTTTACCAACTCCTAGGCGTTGGGGGCCAGCGCCCAAGCGCTAGGCCCCTGGAATCCCCAGTTTTTATTTTTCAATTTCCAACGCCCAAGCGTTGGAAACCCAGCGCTCAGGCGTTGGGACCTCTGATTGCCCAGTTTTTTTTTTAATCCAGCGCCCAAGCGTTGGCAAACCCAACGCTCAAGCACTGGAGCTCGGGCAAGATTCTCTGTTTTGTTTTTATTTTCTGTTTTCTGTTTTTAATAAATTTTGTGTTCACCATTTCTTGAAAAGTTTTAGATTCTTTGAGTTTTCCCTTGCTTCTATAATGGTTTTGATTTTTGGGAACTCAAGAATTCTTGTTTTTAAGGTGGACACAATTTTTCAACCCATGATCTTAAGTGTGCTGTTTTGGGAACTAACAAGTCAAGCAAGTTTTTTGCTTGTGAGACTTTTGTATGTTCAATGTTACAGGATAGGTACCAGAAGGAGAAAGAGCCCTCTTGAACTTAAGTGTTCAAAATTGATTTTACTTTGAGGTTCCTTGGACTGTTTGTGGAAAAATTGTATATTGTGCCAGCTTTTTAGTTTTTCTTTTATTAGTTTTTAGCTTTATTTTTAGTTTAGTTTTTCTGTTTTATTTTTGCATGAGTCTTGAGTATTTTATCCAGTCTGAATGCTTCTTTTTTGCTGTGAATGCTTTATCTGATTGAACTGCTTTTGAAAAGGTTCTATGTTTTGAAGCAGTTAGGATTGCATGCTGTTAGAAATGAGTTGGACATCTTGATTGTTTTGGTTGTGGGCAAAGTCTTTTTCTGAGTTCTAAAATGGGTACCACTTACCCTATCTTTTTCTGAGAGCTGAGGACTCTGAATGCATGATTGTAAAATTTTTCTACCTTGTGTTGCATATTGATTGGGATTTTGTATACTTTGTGAGTTGAGAAGAGATTATAGTCATTTTTGAAAACTCAGAGTTTTGGTTGAAAAGCAAAAATTCACTAGTAGCCCCTTTTTTAGCCTTAAAAGAGTCATTCTTTGGAGCCTACTTTGTGTGATATTTTAAGTTGTTATTGTGATTCATGTGCTGAAATTGTTAGAGCTATATTTGTGGGTTTCTCTCTAGAAAAAAGAAGGAAAAAAGTTGGAAAAAAATAAGGTATGTGCCTTAGAAAAAATAATGAAGTCGTGGGGTGAGAAAGAGTATGAGGGGAGTAAAAATCAAGTCATTCATCCCATACATTCCACTACTTTGTTAAAAAAAAAAAAACAGGAAAGGAAAAATTGAGAGGACCCTTGTGTTGAATTGTTGAAGCTCTTAGTCAAAAAATCACTTAACAACAGATTCTGAGTCAGCCACTACAGTTGCCAATTTCTTGAAATCCATACCTTAAATTGTTCAACCCTTTGGCCAAGTTACAACCTTCAGAAATCTCTTCAGTTTTGATTTGAATGATAGGCAGGTATATTGAGCTTTCTTGTTTTCATAGAGAATATCATTTTGTGAGCTTATCTGATGAACTCAAACATGTTGAAAAGCCAAGCCTAACTTTCTTGATTATATATCTTTAATCATGCAGGTCTTCCAAATCCGCTAAAGCTTTCTTGGAAAGGTTTTTGTGCTTCAAGTTTTAATCAGATAAACTTTCTATAAACTCAGGGACGAGTTTCTCTTTAAGTTTCATTGCTTGAGGACAAGCTGTCGTTGGGTATAGTGGTAAAAGTTCAAGAGTGGAGGATGAAAAGTGAAGTTTGAAGGAGTCAAAGGGCCAGAATTGAAGTTCTAACAAAGAGAGGAGTTAAAGTGAAATTGAAGAATGTGAAGCAACTCTCTTTGATTTGAGCACATGTAAAATAAGGTTTGAAGGATTAATGGTGGAAGGAAGGAGTTTCAGAACTTATTAGGGGCTGAATGAGCCTAATTAAGCCAATCAATTCCACCATTGAAGAAGAAAGGAATCCAAGAAGAAGCTGTTAGTGTTCGTGCCAGCGCTCGAGCGTTGGAAGTCCCAACGCTCAAGCGCTGGACCTCTGACTAGGATGTGAGTCAGAGGTTGCACCCAACGCTCAAGCGTTGGAAGCCAGCGCTCAAGCGCTGGGCCTATTTCTGCACGTTGGTTTTTAATGCATCCCAACGCCCAAGCGTTGGGAATGACAGCGCTCAAGCGCTGGAGGACAGTTTTTTGCTATAAATAGGGAGCTTTTCTTCACTTGTAAGACACCTTTTTCAGAATACAACAAGTGTTCTTCTTTCTCCCTTAAGATCATTGTTCCTAGGAATTGTGGGAAGCCATACTTGAGCTCCTATCCAGGGTAATTCAATGACTCTTTTAGCCATGCTTGGCTAATTCTTTTTAAGTTTCTTGGGTTGTAGTAGTTTATAATTTATGCTTTAGTATTGTTTCTACCTTTCTGAATAATATATCTTGCTCTTGTTTTATTTCCTTGTTCATAATTTTATCTTGATGATCACAAGTGTTTTTGCTTTCTACTTATATCATAAGGCCATTTGGTAAGTAGTAAGGGAAATAGGAAATAAAAAAGGCTATAAGTATATATCTCTAAAGGTCATTAGGATAGACGTAGCTTTATGCTGGCCCGAATTCATTCTTCATTTTCTTTTCTGGTTAACTAAATTACAAGGTCTTGGATTTAGTAATTAGGAAGAAAGTTCTACATTTCTTAAGGCAATTAACTTGTAGAAATTCTAGGCTATAGCATCATGAACTTGGACTTAAAATTCAGAAATTAAGTAGGAACTTGCTAGCATATTTTATAGACTATGTAAATCAACCCAAGAGCTTAATTCTCATAATCTTTATCTCTTATCATTTTATTGCTATATCTTGTTCTGTTTTAATCAAACTATCAACAACATACATCTTTTATTTTTCTGTTCAAGTACTAAACAATATAATAAGAAGGGCACTTGCGGTTTGGATATCAGTACTCTGTAACTCCACATCAAGGGCAGCAGCAGTCTCTATCTATTCATCCAGTTGCAGCATCGTGTGTTGTTCCTGATAATGAAATTGCAAGTGTACAATTTACTATCGCGTAATATAAAAGATTATCGAACCCAAGGGATAGGTGTTCTTATATTTATATAATTTAGTACTTGTGCAAAGAAAATAAAATAATATGATTGATGTTTGGTTTAGGAAAAGATGAGAGCAATAGCATAAAATAATAAAGCAAATAAGATGAGAGAATTTAAGCTCTTGGGTTGATTTACATAATTTATAAAACATGCTAGAAAACTCTTACTAAATTTCTGAACTTTAAATTCAAATTCATGGTGCTATAGCCTAAGTTTCTACACCCTAATAGCCTTAAGAAATGTAGAACTTCCTTACCTAATTACTAACTCCATAGCCTTGGTTATTAGTTAATTAGAGAAGAAGATGAAGAAGGAATCCGAGCCAACACAAAATTACGTACATCCTTATAGCCTTAAGAAATGCAAACATATAACTTTTTCTATTTCCTATTTCCCTTACTACTTACCAAATGGCCTTATGAATAAGTAGAAAGCATGAAATCTTTTGCGCATAAATATTAATGAAGAACAAAGAAATAAAACATGAATAGAAAATATTATTCAGAAATGTAAAAGAAAACTAGAACATGAATTATAAATTAAAACAACCCAAAAACTTAAAAGAAGAATTAGCCAAGCATGGCTAAAAGATTCATTGAATTACCCTGGATAGGAGCTCAAGTATGGCTTCCCACAAGTCCTAGGAACAATGATCTTTGAGGGAGAAAGAGAGAATACTTGTTGTATTCTATGAAGGTGTGTCTTACAAGTGAAGAAAAGGGCCCTATTTATAGTAAAATTCCAGCCTCCAGCGCTTGAGCGCTGGCATTCTCAACGCATGGGCGCTAGGATGCATTAAAAATCCACTTTCTGTCCGAGGCCCAGCGCTTAAGCGCTGGCTTTCCAACGCTTGGGCGCTGGGTCACCATCTGACTCATCATCTAGTCAGAACCCCAGCGCTGGAGCGCTGGGATCCCAACGCATGAGCGCTGGGACGCTGCTTCTTCATCTTCAAGCTTTTCCTTCCTTCTTCATTCATGGTAGTGGGTTTTGATGGCCATAAAAAGCCACTAACCAGCCTTGATCAATTCTGAAACCCTTCCTCCACTAACATCAATTCCTTTAAGCATTTTTTCCATGTGCTAAATTGGAGAGTGATTCTTCATATTCTTCTTTTTCACTTTGGTCCTCCCTTGGTTAGCACTTCAATTCAAGCCCTCATATTCTCTCAATCTCCACTTTAAGTCCTCCACTCTTGAACTTTTACAATTTGGTCCCTGACTTCCTGAAACTTTACACATTGGTCCCTGGACAAAAATGATAACTAAACCAGCTTTTCCTAAAAATATAAAATAACTAGAAAAATTCCTAAAAATATAAAATAAAGATAGAAAAACACAAAAAATCTAATCTACATGCAAAATGCAAAATAAGTATAAAATCTACATAAAAACAATAAAAAACCTACATGAGACTCAAAAATAATAAAATAAAAAGACTAAAAAGACCCTAAAAACATCATATAAAATCCACTCATCAGTTCCTGAATCGCCTGTTGTTCCTTCATCGTCCGCAGTTCCTTCATCGTCTGCAGTTCCTTCAGTGTCTGTTGTTACGACATCGTCTGGTGCTGCAGCATCGTCTGTCGCTCATCGATCGTCTGTTGTTATATCATCGTCTGGTAATCAGCAAGCACGAGTCAACATTCATGTCATGCAAACCAGATCCAAATCTGGGATTACTAGGCCCCCGGCATCCTCAGTTCCACCTCCTCCAGTCGAAACTCACACTATGCAAACTCGTTCTAAGACTGGCACTGTCCAGCCACAACTTCTTTTAACTCAGGTTGAACCAACATCCTTCAAGAAAGCTCTTCAAGATCCCCACGAGAAGCAGACTATGAGGGCAGAGTTTGATGCCTTAAAAAAAAACACCACATGGTCTTTGGTCTCATTACCATCTAACAGAAAACCAATAGGTTGCAAGTGGGTATTCAAGATCAAGCAAAAGGCTGATGGCACTGTTGAAAGATACAAAGCTAGGTTAGTGGCCAAAGGGTACAATCAGATTCAAGGTTTTGACTATTCAGAAACCTTTTACCCCATTGTGAAGCCAATCACTATCTGTCTCATTTTGTCATAAGCTGTCACCAAACGTTGGCATATTCATCAACTTGATGTCAACAATGCCTTCCTGAATGGCACACTTGATGAAGATATCTACATGGACCAGCCACCGGGGTTTCAAACTGAAGATCGAACCTCAGTCTGCAAACTCCACAAAGCTCTTTATGGTCTCAAACAAGCTCCCTGAGCTTGGTTTGACAAATTAAAACGGGCTCTGCTACGATTTGGCTTCAAGGCCAGTTGTTGTGATCCATCTTTATTTGTCTACAGTATAGCTTCTTGTTGCATATACATCTTGGTCTATGTTGATGATATTGTCATCACTGACAGTTCCTTACCTCTAATTCAGCAAATTGTCACCCAACTCAATACAGAGTTTTCACTCAAACAACTAGGTATGTTGGACTACTGATAACTAAACCGTAAATGCACGGGGGGTATCGCGTAATATAAAAAGATTATCATCTCCACAGGGATTGGTTTGACTTAAAATCCGTTTTTAGAGTTGAAAGAGAAAAGATATTTTTAATTTGGTAAAGATTCACCTTCTGTTCTCACCCAGTACCTCGAGAAGTTGCCCAGTAACTTTCAACCTTTCATTGCAAACATCTTCGATGTAAAGGATGATGGAAATTGTGGTTTCTGGTGCATTGCAGCTCAATTCGGTTTGGGAGAACATCTCTAGTTCGACATTTGAACCAAGATGATAGACGAAATGGAAATCCGGAGCAAAGTTCATGAAGATATTCTCGGCTCCTCTGCATACCCAATTCTGTTGGACGCCCTGAAGCTGGCCCCTCAAGAGCCTACTTTTGAGCCAAATTGGTTCACGGTACTTGACATGGGGTTAGTAGCTTCTACTACCTTCAATATTGTTCCGATCACTTTGTCAAATTCAGGGTGCTGCACGTATCTGCCGCTTACCGGACCAGTGCCTTCATCTCTTCATGTTGTCATCCTTGGACAATGAATAAGAATCACTGGGTTCAAGTACAACTCAAAGCGGACTCCCCGTTGCCTCTGATGTATGTTCAATGGAAATATTATTGCTCTTTAGATGTTGCTGGATGGGAAACCCCATTTCTTGATAGAATGGGAAAGTACCAGAAGATGCTAGATGAACAACACACTTCTTTTTTCAGTACTCTATTCTCAGCACCTCCTTCAGTTCCTGAGCACTTTCCATTATATTAAGAAGAACCAAGCCCTCCTCATAAATCTCCAATTTCTGAACAAAAATTATTCCCCCAAATGCTGAAGACATGGAAAAACTCTTCTCGCCATCACCAGTAAGATTTTCTACTGAATTTGCTTCCACTGAGGAAAATCCAAATGAACGTCTATCTACTAGAACGACTGGTCAAATTTCTAAGAAGAGAAGACACATTTCTAGCTCATCGAAGCGACTAAAGAAGACCAAGCCTGCGTTCTCTCGTCTCCGCATTAATTTATCAGTAGAGACTCTTGGATCCCATTTTTGTTATGCAGAAAATCTATGGGTGCCTCCAACCTGTTCTCACATGCACTTTAAACTCTTGGATTTTTAGGAGGCAGATCTATTTCACTTTGTAATGGTCGTGTGGAAATCTCAAGGATACTTTGGCTATGTTTACTTCTTTGTTCTTCAAATGCCTGGAGCTTTGATCGTTCGACTGGGATCATGGACCTTCATCTTGCAGCCTACTTGGACATCATCAGTTGATCCTATTGAAATTCCAGTTATCCTAGCCAAGGAGGATTTTCAGCTTGTGAAGGCAACCGAGGTTACATTCGCCAACAGCGTTCACTTCATCAGCAATGCGCTCACTATTGTCAAATCTCTTGAGCTGCAATGTGTTTTGAATCACATGGATTCCATAGCTGATTATAGGGTTGAATCTCCACCAACTCCAATCTCTGTGGAAATTTCTCAATCTCCAGTGAAGGCTGTAGAAGAACTTGTCGAAGAATTTGTTGCTTTCAAGGATGAGATCCGGGAGGATATTAAATTAATGGACGTGAAGGCTGAGAACGACTTGGTGAAATGGACACAAAGGCTGAGAAAAGATATGATGAAATTGACGCCAGATTCAGCAAAATGGAGATATGATGGCTAAGATTTTGGAAAAGCTATAATGAAGAAACCCTTCATACTTTCTATCCCTAACTCTCTTTTACATTTTTTTTGTGCAGAATACTTTACACTAACATTTTAATCCATATATACATCATCTGCTTTCATAGTCATATTTTATTGCTATGTTGATTGCTTTTTCCATGTTTACTTTATATATCATCTGCTTGAACCTTTGTTTGTTTTTTGCTGATGACAAAGGGGGAGAGAAGAGAAAAATCTTAGTGAAGGGAAAAAGCTTAGGTTGAGGGGGAGAAAAGAGAAAAATAAACCCTAGAACAACTTAGAAAATTATCACATTAAGGGGGAGCATAAGATCATGTTAGACTAAAATAGGTTATACATGTGAGGCGGGGAGTTCGATCGTCTGCCTCATTTATACTGTTTACCATGCTTCCTGGGTGCTTCAATAAAATTAGCTAATACATATCTCTATATTTTATTAACCTAGAAAAAGCTCAAATGAAATGCTATCAAATAGCTTTGATACTTTGTTTCAAAAGCGCTCATGTTTTTTAAACCAACAAAGTTTAGTATTCATGCTCGTATATGCTCTAATAATCCTATTATTTAAGATATGTTGTTCTTATACCTTAGGTTTATTCAAACAATAAGCTCCGATACATTTTCACGAAGTTAGATTAATTCTTTTTCTCAATAAAATTATCATCATAAAAAAAGGGGAGATTGTTAAGTTCAAACGATTTCACGTTTATCATGTTTTGAATAATAACAATTTTACCTAAGGTTTAATCACGATAGATAAAGATTTCCTAAACTTTATATGTTTTATATTTCAGGAAATATCTACCGTTCGATGAAAAGAAACACATTGTCTGCCCTTTCATGAAGAATCTAAAGCAGCTACATTGAAATGTATCGTTCGAGGAAATGAAGTGGAACATCTGCTTGCATTCAAAGTGGAATGTCTGCACACGTTAAAAATGGAACGTCTGCCCTATTCAATGACTAGAAATCTTAGTCACTAGAGGCTGAAAATCTCGAAATCTTAGTCACTGGAGGTTAAAAAATTCGAAATCTTAGTCACTGGAGGTTAAAAAATTCGAAATCTAAGTCACTGTGACTAGTCTCATGTGGAAATCCTAGTCACGGTGACCCCGATGGGAAAACTTGGTCACCGGATGGGAAAACATGAGGCCGCAGGCGAGATTCATCGGGAAACCATAGTCAAATAACATGTTTGTGGTGGAAAAACTAGAGAAGCTAGACCCCTTGGCTAGGGTCATGTGCAAAATCGAGTCACGGGAGGCGAAAATCCTAGTCACGGTGACCCCTATGGCAAAACTTGGTCTCCGGATGTGAAAACATGGGTCTCGGACGAGATTCATCGGGAAACCATAGTCAAATAACATGTTTGTGGTGGAAAAACTAAAGAAGCTAGACCCCTTGGCTAGGGTCATGTGCAAAATCGAGTCACGGGAGGCTAAAATCCTAGTCACGGTGACCCCGATGGGAAAACTTGGTCACCGGATGGGAAAACATGGGTCTCAGACGAGATTCATCGGGAAACCATAGTCAAATAACATGTTTGTTGTGGAAAAACTAGAGAAGCTAGACCCCTTGGCTAGGGTCATGTGCAAAACCGAGTCACGGGAGGCTAAAATCCTAGTCACGGTGACCCCGATGGGAAAACTTGGTCACCGGATGGGAAAACATGGGTCTCGGACAAGATTCATCGGGAAACCATAGTCAAATAACATGTTTGTGGTGGAAAAACTAGACAAGCTAGACCCCTTGGCTAGGGTCATGTGCAAAACCGAGTCACGGGAGGCGAAAATCCTAGTCACGGTGACCCCGATGGGAAAACTTGGTCACCGGATGGGAAAACATGGGTCTCGGACGAGATTCATCGGGAAACCATAGTCAAATAACATGTTTGTGGTGGAAAAACTAGAGAAGCTAGACCCCTTGGCTAGGGTCATGTGCAAAACCGAGTCACGGGAGGCGAAAATCCTAGTCACGGTGACCCCGATGGGAAAACTTGGTCACCGGATGGGAAAACATGGGTCTCGGACGAGATTCATCGGGAAACCATAGTCAATAACATGTTTGTGGTGGAAAAACTAGAGAAGCTAGACCCCTTGGCTAGGGTCATGTGCAAAACCGAGCCACGGGAGGCTAAAATCCTAGTCACGGTGACCCGGATGGGAAAACTTGGTCACCGGATGGGAAAACATGGGGCTCCGGACGAGATTCATCGGGAAACCATAGTCAAATAACATGTTTGTGGTGGAAAAACTCGAGAACCTAGTCCCCTTGACTAGGCTCATGTGCAAACCAACGTAGTCTCCGCATATCCCGTTTTCGGTAAGAAATTCATGAAAAATAATCCCCACATCAGAACAATTTTAAACTTTATGGAAGTGTTGGAAATATGTTCCCTAACGTGCACAAAAAAAATCAGACCAAAATTCATCCTTTAAGTACCATTTTCTATTTTTACGGTATTTTCTCATTATTTCGTATAAAAAATTAATATTAAATTCATCCCTTGGTAGAAAATTACAAAACTTTGGGAACCATCTTGTATCATTTTTATAAGAATGCCTGCAAAAAATCACGCTAAAATTCGACCTCTAGGTACCTCAACAAAACTTATGTCTCCTCAGAAAAGGGTATCTACTTGTGCAAAATGGGGTTTGGCCAGTTATCCTATTATAGGGGGGAGCGAGTCCGCGGAAAATGACCTTCGGGGAAATTTTTCGTGGATACCATGGGGCTCCCCCTGGGTGTTTTTCCATGCTTTTCGAAGCTTGGGGAGGCATCAAAACCCATGGATTGAGTCATGGATGAAATCTATGACTCAAAAACTCGGTTGGGACCCGATTTTTCCTGGGACGATTTTAGAGATGGTTTTCGTACTCAAGGTTCCTCGCAGCTTGCCTCATGATCTGACTGAAGCGTCCACATTGATCTTGAATAGGTTGGTCTTGAATTAGTTCGATCTTGAATGGATTAATGCAAAGGGGCGTGTGGGAAGGTGAGGGCTTGATAAAGGGGCCGAGGGTTCACTGGTTTAGTCTCGGGAATTTGACGGACCTGGACCTGGTTGGCATCGAAGAGCTTTGAGTATTTCTCTCTAGGGTGGTCATGTCCCTCTCGATAATTCTCCCCACCCCGGATGAGCATTACGATGATTTGCGTT
>JAUAMA010000006.1:25409835-25414835 GCA_030819835.1 Acmispon strigosus
TACTTTCAAGTTTATGATGATCACGAGATGATCTTTGTGATTGCAGCGGATATGAACAATACTTGAAAGTAAAGTTGAAGGATAAAGAGAATCACACACAAGATTTATCCTGGTTCGCCTTCAATCCACCGAAGACTACGTCCAGTCCCTCAAGAAAACCCCTTGAGGATTTTTCCACTATTGATAAGAATTTCTTACAAGTTCCTAACCCAAGAACCCCAAGAACTTCTACCAATATCCTGTGAAAGCAAACCGCTTTCAACAGCCCCTGAAAGCAAACCACTTTCAGTTCCTGAAGGCAAACCACCCTCAGACCTTGAAGACAAACTTGTCTTCAATCAAAACCCTGAAAGCAAACCACTTTCAGTGACAACAACCCTTCACCGAATACCACGGTGAAAAACTCAATCTTACAGAAAGAGATGAAGAAGATATTACACTTGGCTGTTTCAATTCTTTAACACACAATTGGATTGAACATGAGAAATTATGCTTTAAGGATTTTAAGCATAATACAATTCTGAGTTCTTCAAGATATGAACAACAAATGTGTTCTTGTAAACATGAAGATCATGAACTCAGAATTTAGGCTCCAAAAGATTTAAGTTCTAAAAGATGAACCAATTTTGAAAGAGCTTTGGCCTAATGTGTTTTTCTCATGTGAAATGTATATTTTGTGTGTGTTGTGTGTTCTATGTTTTTGTTATGTTTTCTGGACTCAAATGGTCTTTATATAGGCAAGGGAAACGTCCTTGAACCATCACAACCCTTTTCAAAAGGTTTGGGACACAATGGTTCATGAAAAGATGCACTTTTTCGTTCTGGTAATCGATTACCATACTTAGTGTAATCGATTACACAAGTGACCGTTTCTGTTTGAATTTGAATTTCAAACATGTAATCGATTACAAGACTGGAGTAATCGATTACTTGCCTTGGTGTAATCGATTACCATAATGGTGTAATCGATTACACAGAAGCCCATTTTCCAGAAACTTATTCTTTGAGACTTGCTTAAGGTTTTCTACTTCTTTTAAGTTATGAAAACACTTAGCTTGATTAGATTAGGTGTTTTGAGAGCCTTTATGCTTTAATAAACCTTTAGAAGCATAACTCACCTAATTCTAAGACTTCTAGACTTATTGATGAACTTGAGTGCTTGATTCTTTGAAGTCTTCTTTTCTTCTTTTTGTTGATGAGTTTGTCGTCATCAAAACCACAGCCAGGGTCAGGAGCAAGACCTTCTTCACACAAATAACATGTTTGTGGTGGAAAAACTAGAGAAGCTAGACCCCTTGGCTAGGGTCATGTGCAAAATCGAGTCACGGGAGGCGAAAAACCTAGTCACGGTGACCCCGATGGGAAAACTTGGTCACCGGATGGGAAAACATGGGTCTCGGACGAGATTCATCGGGAAACCATAGTCAAATAACATGTTTGTGGTGGAAAAACTAGAGAAGCTAGACCCCTTGGCTAGGCTCATGTGCAAAACCGAGTCACGGGAGGCGAAAATCCTAGTCACGGTGACCCCGATGGGAAAACTTGGTCACCGGATGGGAAAACATGGGTCTCGGACGAGATTCATCGGGAAAACATAGTCAAATTGTTAGAACAGATAGCAACCTGAGAGGGGGGGGGGTGAATCAGTGTTGCCCCAATTTTCGCCTTATTGAAATCGTTACTTTCAAGTTTATGATGATCACGAGATGATCTTTGTGATTGCAGCGGATATGAACAATAGTTGAAAGTAAATGTGAAGGATAAAGAGAATCACACACAAGATTTATCCCGGTTCGCCTTCAATCCACCGAAGACTACGTCCAGTCCCTCAAGAAAACCCCTTGAGGATTTTTCCACTATTGATAAGAATTTCTTACAAGTTCCTAACCCAAGGACCCCAAGAATTTCTACCAATATCCTGTGAAAGCAAACCGCTTTCAACAGCCCCTGAAAGCAAACCACTTTCAGTTCCTGAAGGCAAACCACCCTCAGACCTTGAAGACAAACTTGTCTTCAATCAAAACCCTGAAAGCAAACCACTTTCAGTGACAACAACCCTTCACCGAATACCACGGTGAAAAACTCAATCTTACAGAAAGAGATGAAGAAGATATTACACTTGGCTGTTTCAATCCTTTAACACACAATTGGATTGAACATGAGAAATTATGCTTTAAGGCTTTTAAGCATAATACAATTCTGATTTCTTCAAGATATGAACAACAAATGTGTTCTTGTAAACATGAAGATCATGAACTCAGAATTTAGGCTCCAAAAGATTTAAGTTCTAAAAGATGAACCAATTTTGAAAGAGCTTTGGCCTAATGTGTTTTTCTCATGTGAAATGTATATTTTGTGTGTGTTGTGTGTTCTATGTTGTTGTTATGTTTTCTGGACTCAAATGGTCTTTATATAGGCAAGGGAAACGTCCTTGAACCATCACAACCCTTTTCAAAAGGTTTGGGACACAATGGTTCATGAAAAGATGCACTTTTTCGTTCTGGTAATCGATTACCATACTTAGTGTAATCGATTACACAAGTGACCGTTTCAGTTTGAATTTGAATTTCAAACATGTAATCGATTACAAGACTGGAGTAATCGATTACTTGCCTTGGTGTAATCGATTACCATAATGGTGTAATCGATTACATAGAAGCCCATTTTCCAGAAACTTATTCTTTGAGACTTGCTTAAGGTTTTCTACTTCTTTTAAGTTAAGAAAACACTTAGCTTGATTAGATTAGTTGTTTTGAGAGCCTTTATGCTTTAATAAACCTTTAGAAGCATAACTCACCTAATTCTAAGACTTCTAGACTTATTGATGAACTTGAGTGCTTGATTCTTTGAAGTCTTCTTTTCTTCTTTTTGTTGATGAGTTTGTCGTCATCAAAACCACAGCCAGGGTCAGGAGCAAGACCTTCTTCACACAAATAACATGTTTGTGGTGGAAAAACTAGAGAAGCTAGACCCCTTGGCTAGGGTCATGTGCAAAATCGAGTCACGGGAGGCGAAAAACCTAGTCACGGTGACCCCGATGGGAAAACTTGGTCACTGGATGGGAAAACATGAGTCTCGGACGAGATTCATCGGGAAACCATAGTCAAATAACATGTTTGTGGTGGAAAAACTAGAGAAGCTAGACCCCTTGGCTAGGGTCATGTGCAAAACCGAGTCACGGGAGGCGAAAATCCTAGTCACGGTGACCCCGATGGGAAAACTTGGTCACCGGATGGGAAAACATGGGTCTCGGACGAGATTCATCGGGAAACCATAGTCAAATAACATGTTTGTGGTGGAAAAACTAGAGAATCTAGACCCCTTGGCTAGGGTCATGTGCAAAACCGAGTCACGGGAGGCTAAAATCCTAGTCACGGTGACCCCGATGGGAAAACTTGGTCACCGGATGGGAAAACATGGGTCTCGGACGAGATTCATCGGGAAACCATAGTCAAATAACATGTTTGTGGTGGAAAAACTAGAGAAGCTAGACCCCTTGGCTAGGGTCATGTGCAAAACCGAGTCACGGGAGGCGAAAATCCTAGTCACGGTGACCCCGATGGGAAAACTTGGTCACCGGATGGGAAAACATGGGTCTCGGACGAGATTCATCGGGAAACCATAGTCAAATAACATGTTTGTGGTGGAAAAACTAGAGAAGCTAGACCCCTTGGCTTGGGTCATGTGCAAAACCGAGCCACGGGAGGCTAAAATCCTAGTCACGGTGACCCGGATGGGAAAACTTGGTCTCCGGATGGGAAAAAATGGGGCTCCGGACGAGATTCATCGGGAAACCATAGTCAAATAACATGTTTGTGGTGGAAAAACTCGAGAACCTAGTCCCCTTGACTAGGCTCTTGTGCAAACCAACGTAGTCTCCGCATATCCTGTTTTCGGTAAGAAATTCATGAAAAATAATCCCCAAATCAGAACAATATGAAACTTTGTGGAAGTGTTGGAAATATGTTCCCTAACGTGCACAAAAAAAATCAGACCAAAATTCATCCTTTAAGTACCATTTTCTATTTTTACGGTATTTTCTCATTATTTCGGTATAAAAAATTAATATTAAATTCATCCCTTGGTAGAAAATTACAAAACTTTGGGAACCATCTTGTATCATTTTTATAAGAATGCCTGCAAAAAATCACGCCAAAATTCGACCTCTAGGTACCTCAACAAAACTTATGTCTCCTCAGAAAAAAGGTATCTACTTGTGCAAAATGGGGTTTGGCCAGTTATCCTATTATAGGGGGGAGTGAGTCCGCGAAAAATGACCTTCGGGGAAATTTTCCATGGATGCCATGGGGCTCCCCCTGGGTGTTTTTCCATGCTTTTCGAAGCTTGGGGAGGCATCAAAACCCATGGATTGAGTCATGGATGAAATATATGACTCAAAAACTCGGTTGGGACCCGATTTTTCCTGGGACGATTTTAGAGATGGTTTTTGAACTCAAGGTTCCTCGCAGCTTGCCTCATGATCTGACTGAAGTGTCCACATTGATCTTGAATAGGTTGGTCTTGAATTAGATCGATCTTGAATGGATTAATGCAAAGGGGCGTGTGGGAAGGTGAGGGCTTGATAGAGGGGCCGAGGGTTCACTGGTTTAGTCTCGGGAATTTGACGGACCTGGACCTGGTTGGCATCGAAGAGCTTTGAGTATTTCTCTCTAGGGTGGTCATGTCCCTCTCGATAATTCTCCCCACCCCGGATGAGCATTACGATGATTTGCGTTCAGATGCTAGCTAGGCTTAACCGAGTGTGGCGCTTTCGAATAATCAGTTCCTTCTGAACTGTTGCAGCTTGTGACTCAGCTGCCAATCCATTCGGGATTGATCCATGTTGGTGCACCTTTCCAACAAATTTTCTTCATAGCCCTTCGGCCAACTTTCCCTACAACCACCCATGAGTCACAATTCTTATTGTCATCCTTCGACCAACTTTCCCCACATCCAATCACCCATGAGTTCCAATTCTCTCACCCTTCAACCAAATTTTT
>JAUAMA010000006.1:25422335-25427335 GCA_030819835.1 Acmispon strigosus
GCCAGTCATTGTGAGTAGTTCCCTCTCTCCTCTTGAAGAAGAAAAACTGGTAAGAATTCTTAGAGCTCATAAATCTGCTTTGGGTTGGACTATAGAGGATATTAAGGGCATAAGCCCCACTGTTTGTATGCATAAAATTTGTTTAGAAGAACAAGTTAAACCTGTAGTCCAACCCCAAAGAAGACTTAATCCTGCCATGAAAGAGGTGGTAAGAAAAGAAGTGATTAAATTGCTTGATGCTGGGATCATCTATCCCATTTCTGATAGTGAATGGGTTAGTCCCGTTCAGGTAGTTCCCAAGAAAGGGGGAATTACTGTGGTTCCTAATGAAAATAATGAATTAATCCCCACCAGGAAGGTAACTGGATGGAGGGTGTGTATAGACTACCGGAGGTTAAATTCTGCCACCCGGAAGGATCATTTCCCCCTTCCCTTTATTGATCAAATGCTTGACAGGTTGGCTGGCCATGAGTACTATTGTTTCCTGGATGGTTACTCAGGTTATAATCAAATTGTTGTTGATCCTAAGGATCAAGAAAAAACTGCTTTTACTTGCCCCTTCGGGGTGTTTGCTTATAAAAGAATGCCTTTTGGCTTGTGTAATGCTCCAGGAACCTTCCAAAGATGTATGTTTGCTATTTTTTATGATTTAATTGGTGAATGTATGGAAGTGTTCATGGATGATTTTTCTGTTTATGGCCCCAGCTTTGACAAGTGTTTGAGCAATTTGGAAAGGATTCTAGTTAGGTGCCAAGAAAAGAATTTGGTACTTAATTGGGAAAAATGTCATTTTATGGTAAAAGATGGCATTGTGCTTGGGCACAAGATTTCTGAAAAAGGGATTGAGGTAGATAAGGCTAAAACAGAAATTATTGAAAATCTACCTCCTCCCACTAATATTAAAGGTATAAGAAGCTTTCTTGGTCATGCAGGTTTTTATAGGCGATTTATAAAAGATTTTTCTAAAATTGCTAAGCCTATGACAAATCTCCTTGAAAAAGAGGCTCCTTTTATCTTTAATGATGAGTGTTTGGCTGCTTTTAAATTATTAAAGGAAAAACTTGTTTCAGCCCCTATCATTGTTGCTCCCCAATGGGATTTGCCTTTTGAAGTTATGTGTGATGCTAGTGATAATGCAATAGGGGCTGTTCTCTGTCAAAAAAATGGAAAAGTGTTGCATGTGATTTACTATGCTAGTAAGGTTCTGAATGAAGCTCAAAAAAATTATGCTACAACTGAAAAGGAGTTGTTGAGTGTAGTTTATGCTTTAGATAAATTCAGACCTTACGTTTTGGGCACTAAAGTTATTGTGCATACTGACCATGCTGCATTGAAGTACTTGTTTGCTAAGCAGGAAGCTAAACCCAGGTTGATCAGGTGGGTCTTACTCTTGCAAGAGTTTGATCTCGAAATTGTGGACAGGAAAGGGAAGGACAATGGTGTAGCAGACCATTTGTCAAGGCTTGAAGAAGGGAACTCCGATCCAATTCCTATTCAAGAGGAGTTCCCAGATGAGAGGCTTTTAGCTGTCCAAGAGATAGTTCCATGGTATGTACATTTAGCTAATTTTAAAGCTGCTGGTGTGTTGCCTTCTAATTTGACTTGGCAACAAAAGAAGAAATTTTTGCATGATGCTAAATTCTTTTTCTGGGATGAACCTTACTTATTTAGAGAATGTTCTGATGGGATCATTAGAAGGTGTATTCCAGAAAAAGAATTTGAGGCTATTTTATGGCATTGCCATGGCTCCGATTATGGAGGCCATTTTTCAGGTGAGAGGACTGCAGCTAAAGTCCTCCAAAGTGGTTTTTATTGGCCTACTATCTTCAAGGATAGTAGAGCATTTGTGGTAAGGTGTGATCGCTGTCAACGAACTGGTAATATCTCAAGAAGGAATGAGATGCCCCAAAAAATGATTTTGGAAGTTGAGCTTTTTGATGTTTGGGGCATTGATTTCATGGGACCTTTTCCACCTTCTTTTGGTTGCCAGTATATTTTGGTTGCTGTTGACTATGTTTCTAAATGGGTTGAAGCATCAGCCCTTCCCACAAATGATGGAAAAGTGGTTCTGGACTTTTTGAAGAAAAAGATTTTTACTAGATTTGGGGTGCCAAGAGCAATAATCAGTGATGGAGGTAAGCATTTTTGTAATAAAGCTTTTGAAACTCTTTTGAAAAAATATGGTGTTAGTCATAAAATTGCTACCCCCTATCACCCCCAAACTAGTGGACAAGTAGAGGTTTCTAATAGGGAGTTAAAAAGGATTTTGGAAAAAACAGTTGGTACCTCAAGGAAGGATTGGTCAAAAAAATTAGATGACACCTTGTGGGCTTACCGAACTGCGTTTAAAACTCCTATTGGAACCTCTCCTTACCAGTTGGTTTATGGTAAGACTTGTCATTTGCCTGTGGAACTTGAGCATAAAGCCTTTTGGGCTTTGAAACAATTGAACATGGATCCCAAAGAAGCTGGGGATAAAAGACAGGTACAGGTAAATGAGTTGGATGAATTTAGACTCCAAGCATATCACAATGCTAGGATTTACAAAGAGAAGACCAAGAAGTGGCATGATAAGAAAATTGTGCCAAAAGAGTTTTGTCCAGGACAGCTTGTGTTATTGTATAACTCAAGGCTGAGGTTGTTTCCTGGAAAGCTGAAGTCAAGATGGACAGGACCCTATATGATTACCAAAGTTTTTCCCCATGGTGCGGTTGAGTTAGAGGATAAAAGTGGCACATTTGTTGTCAATGGGCACAGACTGAAACAGTACCTAGGAGGAGAAGTTGTGTCACAAGTGATGTCTATTTTTCTTGATTCCCCCAATTGATTAAGGGGAAGGGTCTATCTCGGACCTTAACATTGGGCTGGTTGGGAGACAACCCAACTTAGGATAGTTTATTTTTATGTCTTTTTAATTTTCTGCACAACTCTTGTAAATAAATAAAAGAAAAGAATTCTATGTTGTTGCTACAGGAGGGGCCAGCGCTTAGGCGCTGGAGGCCAACGCACGAGCGTTAGGCCCCTGTAAAAGCCCCCTGGTTCCAGTTGATCCCAGCGCTTAGGCGCTGGAGGGCTAGCGCTCATGCGCTAGGCCCCTGGAATCCACCCAGTTTATTTTCTATTTTCCAGCGCCATAGCGTTGGAACCCAGCGCTCAGGCGCTGGGACCTCTGATGCCCAGTTTTTATTTTAATTCCAGCGCCCAAGCGTTGGTATCCCCAACGCTCAAGCGCTGGAGCTCGGGCAGGTTGCTGTTTTTACTTTTGTTTGCTGTTTTTAGTTTTAATAAATTGTGTTCACCATTTTCTTAAAGGTTTTAAAGTTCTTTGAGTTTTCCCTTGTTTCTACAATGGTTTTAATTTTTGGGGAACTCAAGAATTTTTGTTTTTAAGGTGGACACACATTTTCAACCCATGATCTTTTGTGCTGTTTTTGGGACTAACAAGTCAAGCAAGTTTTTACTTGTGAGACTTTTGTTTGTTCATTGTTACAGGATAGGTACCAAAAGAGGGAGAGGCCTCTTGAACTTGAGTGTTCAAAATGATTTTTACATTGAGGTTCCCTTGGACCTTTGTGGAAATATGTTACTACACCAGCTTGCTAGTTTTTGTTTTTCTTTTTATAGTTTTTAGTTTTATTTTTAGTTTAGTTTTATTTTTGCATGAGTCTTGAGTATATTATCCATTCTGATGTTGCTATAGCTTTGTGAAATGCTTTATCTGATTGAACTACTTTGTGAAAAAAATTCTATGTTTTTAAGCAGTTAGGATTGCATGCTGTAGAAATGATTTTTGATATCTTGATTGTTTTGGGTTGTTGGCAAAAGTTTTTCTGAGTTCTAAAAAGGGTACCACTTACCCTATCTTTTTCGGAGAGCTGAGGACTCTGAATTCTTGATTGTGAAATTTTTCTGCCTTGTGTTGCATGTTGATTGGAGTTTTGTGTACTTTGTGAGTTGAGAAGAGATATTAGGCATTTTTGAAAACTCAGATTTTTGCTTGAAATGATTTATCCACTAGTAGCCCCCTTTTGAGCCTTAAAAGAGTCATTCTTTGGAGCCTACTTTGTGTGATATCTTTAAGTTGTTATAGTGATGCATGTGCTGAATTTGTAGAGCTTTGTTTGTTGGGTTTCTCTCTAAAAAAAAAAGATGAAGGAAAAAAGTTGAAAAAAAATAAGGTATGTGCCTTAGAAAAAATAATGAAGTAGTGGGGTGAGAAAGAGTATGAGGGGAGTAAAATTCAAGTCATTCATCCCATACATTCCACTACTTTGTTCAAAAAAAAAAAAAAGGGGGAAGAGAAAAGGAAAAAATTGAGAGAACCCTTGTGTTGAATTGTTTAAAGCTCTTAGTCAAGAAAATCACTTAACAACAAATTCTGAGTCAGCCAATAGAGTTGCCAAGTCTTGAAATCCATACCTTGAAATGAACAACCCTTTGGCCAAGTTACAACCTTCAAAATCTCTTCAAAATCACTTGGTTGCTTTACTTCAGTTTTGATTTGAATTATAGGCAGGATTATTGAGCTTTCTTGTTTTCATGGAGAATATTATTTTGTGAGCTTAATTGATGAACTCAAACATGTTAAAAGCCAAGCCTAACTTTCTTGATTCTTTGTCTTTTCAAACATGCATGTCTTCCTTTTCTGCCTAAGCTTTCTTTGAAAGGTTTCTGTGCTTCAAGTTGTAATCAGATAAAACTTTCTCAAAACCCAGGGACGAGTTTTTCTTTAAGTTTTGTCGCTTGAGGACAAGCTGTCGTTGGGTATAGTGGTGTGATGAGTGGATTTTATATGATGTTTTTAGGGTCTTTTTAGTCTTTTTATTTTATTATTTTTGAGTCACATGTAGGTTTTTTATTGTTTTTATGTAGATTTTATATTTATTTTACATTTTGCATGTAGATTAGATTTTTTGTGTTTTTCTATCTTTATTTTATATTTTTAGGGATTTTTCTAGTTATTTTATATTTTTAGGAAAAGCTGGTTTAGTTATCATTTT
>JAUAMA010000006.1:25442335-25447335 GCA_030819835.1 Acmispon strigosus
CTCTCGATAATTCTCCCCACCCCGGATGAGCATTACGATGATTTGCGTTCAGATGCTAGCTAGGCTTAACCGAGTGTGGCGCTTTCGAATAATCAGTTGCTTCTGAACTGTTGCAGCTTGTGACTCAGCTGCCAATCCATTCAGGATTGATCCATGTTGGTGCACCTTTCCCAAAAAATTTCTTCATAGCCCTTCGGCCAACTTTCCCTACAACCACCCATGAGTCACAATTCTTTTTCTCATCCTTCGACCAACTTTCCCCACAACCAATTGATACCCAAATCGCAAGTGTACGATTCAATATCGCGTAGTAAAAAGATCGAACCCAAGGGATAGGTTTCCTATTATTATAATATTTAGTACTTGTGCATAAAATTTAAAAGATGAATATTTGATGTTGGTTTTTATAGCAAGCAAGAACAATTGCATAAAATAATAAAGAAAGAGATGATGATGAGTCTTAAGCACTTGGGTTGATTTATATAATTTATAAAATATGCTAGCAACTACTACTTGAATTCTGAATTTTAGTACCAAGTCATGATGCTATAGCCTAATGTTTTTACAAGTTAATACCTTACACATTGTAAAACTTTCTTCTCAATTACTAAATTCAATACCTTGCAATCTAGAAAAAACCAAGAAGAAGATGAAGAAAGAATTTTCAGGCCAACATAAAGTTAAGTCTATCCTAATACCTTAGTGATATGTCATATAACTTCTTTTAAATCCTAGGTCCTTTACTACTTACCAATTTCCATTGTTATAAGCAATAAGTAAAAACACTTGTGATCATCAAGATAAATATTAAGAACAAGGAAATAAAACATGAACTATAGCAATATTATTCAGAAGAGTAGAAGAAAACTAAAACATAGATTATAAACTAAAACAACCCAAGATACTAAAGAAAGAATTAGCCAAGCATGGCTAAAAGAGTCATCGAATTACCCTGCATAGGAGCTCAAGTATGGCTTCCCACAATTCCTAGGAACAATGATCTTTAAGGAGGAAAGAAGAACACTTGTTGTATTCTGAATAGGTGTGTCTTACAAGTGAAGAAAAGCTCCCTATTTATAGCAAAAACCTGACTTCCAGCGCTTGGGCGCTGGCATTCCCAACGCTTGGGCGCTGGGAAGCATTAAAATCCAACGGGCAGAAATAGGCCCAACGCTTGAGCCCTGGCTTCCAACGCTGCAGCGTTGGGTGCAACCTCTGACTCACATCCTAGTCAGAGGTCCAGCGCTTGAGCGTTGGAACTTCCACCGCTGCAGCGCTGGGACGAACACTGGCAGCTTCTTCTTGGATTCCTTTCTTCTTCAATGGTGGAATTGATTGGCTTAATTAGGCCACATTCAGCCTCTATTAAGTTCTGAAACCTCCCCTTTACCACCATTAATCTTCCAACCTTATTTTACATGTGCTCAAATAAAAGAAAGTTGCTTCACATTCTTCAATTTCACTTCAAGTCCTCTCTTTGTTAGAACTTCAATTCTGGCCCTTTGACTCCTTCAAACTTCACTTTTCATCCTCCACTCTTGAACCTTTACACTTTGATCCTTTATTTCCTGAAACTTTACAAATCGGTCCCTGGACAAAAATGATAACTATACCAGCTTTTCCTAAAAATTATAAAGTAACTATAAAAATTCCTAAAAATATAAAATAAAGTTAGAAAAACAAATAAAAGCTAATCTATATGCAAAATGCAAAATAAATATAAAATCTATGTAAAAATACTAAAAATCCTATATGTGACTCAAAAATAATAAAATAAAAATACTAAAAACAACCTAAAAACATCATATATTATCCTGTCATCACACCACTATTCCCAACGACAGCTTGTCCTCAAGCGATAAAACTTAAAGAGAAACTCGTCCCTGAGTTTAGAAAAAGTTTATCTGATTATAACTTGAAGCACAAAAACCTTTCCAAGAAAGCTTAGCGGATTAGGAAGACCTGCATGTTTAAGGATATATAATCAAGAAAGTTAGGCTTGGCTTTTCAACATGTTTGAGTTCATCAAATTAAGCTCACAAAATAATATTCTCCATGAAAAACAAGAAACTCAATAATCCTGCCTATCATTCAAATCAAAACTGAAATAGTGCAACCAAGTAATTTTGAAGAGATTTTTGAAGGTTGTAACTTGGCCAAAGGTTGAACATTTCAAGGTATGGATTTCAAGAAATTGGCAACTCTAATGGCTGACTCAGAATCTGTTGTTAAGTGATTTTTCCAACTTAAGAGCTTCAACAATTAACACAAGGGTCCTCTCAATTTTTCTTTTTCTTTTCTCTTTTTTTTTGAACAAAGTAGTGGAATGTATGGGATGAATGACTTGAATTTTACTCCCTTCATACTCTTTCTAACCCCACTACCTCATTATATTTTTTCTAAGGCACATACCTCAATTTTTTTCTTCTTTTTCTAGAGAGAAACCCACAAACATAGCTCTAACAATTTCAGCACCTGAATCACAATAACAACTTAAAAATATCACACAAAGTAGGCTTCAAAGAATGACTCTTTTAAGGCTCAAAAGGGGCTACTAGTGGATTTTTGCTTTTCAAACCGAAACTCTGAGTTTTCAAAAATGCCTATAATCTCTTCTCAACTTACAAGGTAAACAAAATCCCAATCAACATGTAACACAAGGCAGAAAAATTTCACAATCAAGAATTCAGAGTCCTCAACTCTCAGAAAAAGATAGGGTAAGTGGTACCCTTTTTAGAACTCCGAAAAACTTTGCCAACAACCAAAACAATCAAGATGTCCAAAATCAATTCTAACAGCATGCAATCCTAACCGCTTCAAAACATAGAACCTTTTAAAAAGCAGTTTAATCAGATAAAGCACTCAAAGAAATAGTAGCATTCAGACTGGATAACATACTCAAGACTCATGCAAAAATAAAACAGAAACACTAAACTAAAAATAAAGCTAAAAACTATAACAAGAAAAACAAAACTAAAAAAAAAAACTGGCACAGTCACAAATTTCCCACAATAAGCCAAGGGAACCTTAATGCAAAAATTACTTTGAACACTTAAGTTCAAGAGGGCTCTTTCTCCTTCCTGCAAAAATTGAACAAACAAAAGTCTCACAAGTAGAAAACTTGCTTGACTTGTTAGTTCCACAAATAGCACAAATAAGAATATGGGTTGAAAAATTGTGTCCACCTTTAAAAACAAGAATTCTTGAGTTTCCCAAAAATTAAAACCAGTTTAGAACCAAGGGAAAAACTCATAGAATCAAAGACTTTCAGAAAATGGTGAACACAAAATTTATTAAAACAGCAAAACAGCAAAAAGAAAAACAAACAGAGAGTCTGCCCGAGCTCCAGCGCTTGAGCGTTGGGATTTCCACCGCTTGGGCGCTGGAATTAAATCAAATACTGGGCATCAGAGGTCCCAGCGCCTGAGCGCTGGTTTCCAACGCTCTGGCGTTGGAATTACCGTAAATAAAAACGAGATTCCAGGGGCCTAGCGCATGAGCGCTGGCCCCCAACGCCTAGGCGTTGGTAATTACTGGAATCAGAGGTGGTTTGGCAGGGGCCTAGCGCATGAGCGCTGGCCTCCAGCGCCTGAGCGCTGGGCCTCCCTACAGCAAGAACATAGAATTTTTTTTTTCTTTATTTATTTACAAGAGTGATGCAGAAATTGAAAAGACAGAATTATAAACTATCCTAAGTTGGGTTGTCTCCCAACCAGCTCATTGTTAAGGTCCGAGATAGACCCTTCCCTTTAATCAATTAGGGGTACTTTTTCTTGATACATACATCATCTTTAAACTCATCCTCTCCTTCGGACTCATAATGCTTACAAGCCCGGAACACAGAAAACTTAATCTTCTCATCCTCTACCTTTAAAGATAGGAGGCCTTGTGCCACATTAATCTTGGCGTTTCCTGTAGCAAGGAATGGCCGCCCAAGAATTAATGGTACCTTGGAGTCTTCTTCCATATCAAGAATCACAAAATCAACCGGGAAAACAAACTTGTCAACCCTTACCAAAACATCTTCAGCCACCCCATAGGGGTATTTAATTGACCTGTCCGCCAATTGTAAACACATCAAAGTAGGAGTGGCCTCACCCATGTCCAATTTCCTAAACATGGAGAGTGGCATGAGGTTTATACTAGCTCCTAAGTCACAAAGAGCTGTTGCATTTGGTAATCCCTCAATTTCCACGGGTAAAGTAAAGCTCCCCGGATCCTTCAACTTTTGGGGCAACTTTCTTAAAACCATAGCTGAACACTCCTCAGTTAACATTACAATTTCATCCATCTCACTTAATTTCCTCCTTCTAAATAAAATGTCCTTCATGTTCTAGTTTCTTCTACATTTCTGAATAATACTTTCAAATCATGTTTGATTTCTTTGTTCTTCATTAATCTTGTGTACAAAAGATTTCATTCTTTCTACTTATTCATAAGGCCATTTGGTAAGTAGTAAGGGAAATAGGAAATAAAAAAGGTTATAAGTATACATTTCTTAAGGCTATAAGGATGGACGTAACTTTGTGTTGGCCCGAATTCCTTCTTCATCTTCTTTTCTGATTAACTAATAACCAAGGCTATGGAGTTAGTTATTAGGAAAGAAAGGTCTACATTTCTTAAGGCTATTAGGATGTAGAAACTCTAGGCTATAGCACCATGATTTTGGTTTTAAAATTCAGAAATTAAGTAGGAGATTTCTAGCATGTTTTATAGACTATGTAAACCAACCCAAGAGCTTAAATTCTTATCATCTTATTTCTTATCATTTTATGCTATTACTATTTCTTGTTCTAAAAACAACATCTTTTTATCTTTTAATTTCTTGCACAAGTACTAAAATTATAATAATAAGAACACCTATCCCTTGGGTTCGATCTTTTTATATTACGCGATAGTTAATCGTACACTTGCGATTTCCGCTATCAGGTGTGGCAGTCTTCATTGACACTTCCACCAAATTGGTTTTGACTAACCAAAGAGATGAAGTGAGGAGGAAT
>JAUAMA010000006.1:25457335-25462335 GCA_030819835.1 Acmispon strigosus
TTTCTAAAAATACAAAATAACTAGAAAAATTCCTAAAAAATATAAAATAAAGCTAAAAAATCTAATAAAATCTAATCTACATGCAAAATGAAAAATAAATAGAAAATCTATATAAAAAGACTAAAAAACCTATATGTGACTCAAAAATAATAAAATAAAAAGACTAAAAATAGCCTAAAAACATCATATAAAATCCACTCATCACACCACTATACCCAACGACAGCTTGTCCTCAAGTGACAAAACTTAAAGAAAAACTCGTCCCTGGGTTTTGAGAAAGTTTTATCTGATTACAACTTGAAGCACAAAAACCTTTCAAAGAAAGCTTAGCAGATAAGGAAGACATGCATGTTTTATAGACAAAGAATCAAGAAAGTTAGGCTTGGCTTTTAACATGTTGAGTTCATCAATTAAGCTCACAAAATAATATCCTCCATGAAAACAAGAAAGCTCAATAATCCTGCCTATAATTCAAATCAAAACTGAAGTAAAGCAACCAAGTGATTTTGAAGAGATTTTTGAAGGTTGTAACTTGGCCAAAGGGTTGTTCATTTCAAGGTATGGATTTCAAGACTTGGCAACTCTATTGGCTGACTCAGAATCTGTTGTTAAGTGATTTTCTTGACTAAGAGCTTTAAACAATTCACACAAGGGTCCTCTCAATTTTTCTTTTCTCTTTTTTTTTTTGAACAAAGTAGTGAAATGTATGGGATGAATGACTTGAATTTTACTCCCCTCATACTCTTTCTCACCCCACCACTTCATTATTTTTTTTCTTAAGGCACATACCTTATTTTTTTCAACTTTTTTCCTTCATTTTTTTTTTTTTTTTTTAGAGAGAAACCCAACAAACAAAGCTCTACAAATTCAGCACATGCATCACTATAACAACTTAAAGATATCACACAAAGTAGGCTCAAAAGAATGACTCTTTTAAGGCTCAAAAGGGGGCTACTAGTGGATATAACATTTCAAGCAAAAATCTGAGTTTTCAAAAATGCCTAATATCTCTTCTCAACTCACAAAGTATACAAAACTCCAATCAACATGCAACACAAGGCAGAAAAATTTCACAATCATGCATCAGAGTCCTCAGCTCTCAGAAAAAGATAGGGTAAGTGGTACCCTTTTTAGAACTCAGAAAAAGACTTAGCCAACAACCAAACAATCAAGACTTCAAAAATCCTTTCTACAGCATGCAATCCTAACTGCTTAAAAAACATAGAATTTTTCACAAAGCAGTTCAATCAGATAAAGCATTCACAAAGCTATAGCAACATCAGAATGGATAATATACTCAAGATTCATGCAAAAATAAAACAGAAAAACTAAACTAAAAATAAAAATAAAACTAAATACTAAAAAAGAAAAACAAAAATAAAAACTAACAAGCTGGTATAGTAACAAATTTCCACAAAGGTCCAAGGGAACCTCAATGTAAAAATCACTTTGAACACTCAAGTTCAAGAGGGTTCTTCCTCCTTTTGGTACCTATCCTGTAACAATGAACAAACAAAAGTCTCACAAGTAGAAACTTGCTTGACTTGTTAGTCCCAAAAACAACACAAAAGATCATGGGTTGAAAATTTGTGTCCACTTTTAAAAACAATAATTCTTGAATTTCCCAAAAATTAAAACCATTGTAGAAACAAGGGAAAACTCAAAGAACTTTAAAACTTTCAGAAAAATGGTGAACACAAAATTTATTAAAAATTAAAAACAGCAAATAAAAACAAAATAGCAACACTGCCCGAGCTCCAGCGCTTGAGCGTTGGGGATACCAACGCTTGGGCGCTGGAATTAAAACAACTACTGGGCATCAGAGGTCCCAGCGCCTGAGCGCTAGGTTTCCAGCGCTATGGCGCTGGAAAATAGAAAATGAAAAGCTGGGATTCCAGGGGCCTAGCGCATGAGCGCTAGCCCTCCAGCGCCTAAGCGCTGGGATCAACTGGAATCAGAGGTTATGAAGCAGGGCCCTAACGCATGAGCGTTGGCCTCCAGCGCTCGAGCGCTGGCCTCGCCTGCAGCAAAACATAGAATTTTTTTTTCTTTTATTTATTTACAAGAGTTGTGCAGGAATTAAAAAGACAAAAACATAAACTATCCTAAGTTGGGTTGTCTCCCAACCAGCTCAATGTTAAGGTCCGAGATAGACCCTTCCCCTTAATCAATTGGGGGTTCAGCAAGTTCAACAGTCATCACTTGACTCTCATAATCTCCTCCTAGGTAAGGTTTCAGCCTTTGCCCATTGACAAGAAATGTGTTCTTTGTTCCCCGATTTTCCAACTCTACCGCACCATGAGGAAAAACTTTGGTGACCAAAAATGGCCCCGTCCATCTTGACTTCAACTTTCCAGGAAACAACCTCAGCCTTGAATTATATAATAATACAAGCTGTCCTGGACTAAATTCTTTTGGCAAGATCCTCTTATCATGCCACCTTTTTGTTCTTTCTTTGTAGATCCTAGCATTGTGATATGCTTGGAGTCTAAACTCATCCAGCTCATGTACCTGTACCTGTCTTTTATCCCCAGCTTCTTTGGGGTCCATGTTCAAATGTTTCAAAGCCCAAAAGGCTTTATGCTCAAGTTCCACAGGTAAATGACAAGTCTTACCATAAACCAACTGGTAAGGAGAGGTTCCAATAGGAGTTTTAAACGCAGTTCGGTAAGCCCACAAGGTGTCATCCAATTTTTTTGACCAATCCTTCCTTGAGGTACCAACTGTTTTTTCCAAAATCCTTTTTAACTCCCTATTAGAAACCTCTACTTGTCCACTAGTTTGGGGGTGATAGGGGGTAGCAATTTTATGACTAACACCATATTTTTTCAAAAGAGTTTCAAAAGCTTTATTACAAAAATGCTTACCTCCATCACTGATTATTGCTCTTGGCACCCCAAATCTAGTAAAAATCTTTTTCTTCAGAAAATCCAGAACAACTTTTCCATCATTTGTGGGAAGGGCTGATGCTTCAACCCATTTAGAAACATAGTCAACAGCAACCAAAATATACTGGCAACCAAAAGAAGGTGGAAAAGGTCCCATGAAATCAATGCCCCAAACATCAAAAAGCTCAACTTCCAAAATCATTTTTTGGGGCATCTCATTCCTTCTTGAGATATTACCAGTTCGTTGACAGCGATCACACCTTACCACAAATGCTCTACTATCTTTGAAGATAGTAGGCCAATAAAAACCACTTTGAAGGACTTTAGCTGCAGTCCTCTCACCTGAAAAATGGCCTCCATAATCGGAGCCATGGCAATGCCATAAAATAGCCTCAAATTCTTTTTCTGGAATACACCTTCTAATGATCCCATCAGAACATTCTCTAAACAAATAAGGTTCATCCCAGAAAAAGAATTTAGCATCATGTAAAAATTTCTTCTTTTGTTGCCAAGTCAAATCAGAAGGCAACACACCAGCAGCTTTAAAATTAGCTAAATGTACATACCATGGAGCTATCTCTTGGATAGCTAAAAGCCTCTCATCTGGGAACTCCTCTTGAATAGGAATTGGATCGGAGTTCCCCTCTTCAAGCCTTGACAAATGGTCTGCTACACCATTGTCCTTCCCTTTTCTGTCCACAATTTCAAGATCAAACTCTTGCAAGAGTAAGATCCACCTGATCAGCCTGGGTTTAGCTTCCTGCTTAGCAAACAAGTACTTCAATGCAGCATGGTCAGTATGCACAATAACTTTAGTACCCAAAACGTAAGGTCTGAATTTGTCTAAAGCATAGACAACGCTCAACAACTCCTTTTCAGTTGTAGCATAATTTTTTTGAGCTTCATTCAGAACCTTACTAGCATAATAAATCACATGTAAAACCTTTCCATTTTTCTGACAAATAACAGCCCCTATTGCATTATCACTAGCATCACACATAATTTCAAAATGCAAATCCCATTGGGGAGCAACAATGATAGGGGCTGAAACAAGTTTTTCCTTTAATAATTTAAAAGCAGCCAAACACTCATCATTAAAGATAAAAGGAGCTTCTTTTTCAAGGAGATTTGTCATAGGCTTAGCAATTTTAGAAAAATCTTTTATAAATCGCCTATAAAAACCTGCATGACCAAGAAAGCTTCTTATACCTTTAATATTAGTGGGAGGAGGTAGATTTTCAATGATTTCAGTTTTAGCTTTATCTACCTCAATCCCTTTTTCAGAAATCTTGTGCCCAAGCACAATGCCATTTTTTACCATAAAATGACATTTTTCCCAATTAAGTACCAAATTCTTTTCTTGGCACCTAACAAGAATCCTTTCCAAATTGCTCAAACACTTGTCAAAATTGGGGCCATAAACAGAAAAATCATCCATGAACACTTCCATACATTCACCAATTAAATCATGAAAAATAGCAAACATACATCTTTGGAAGGTTCCTGGAGCATTACACAAGCCAAAAGGCATTCTTTTATAAGCAAACACCCCGAAGGGGCAAGTAAAAGCAGTTTTCTCTTGATCCTTAGGATCAACAACAATTTGATTATAACCTGAGTACCCATCCAAGAAACAATAGTACTCATAGCCAGCCAACCTGTCAAGCATTTGATCAATAAAGGGAAGGGGGAAATGATCTTTCCGGGTGGCAGAATTTAGCCTCCGGTAATCTATACAAACTCTCCATCCAGTTACCATCCTGGTGGGAATCAATTCATTGTTCTCATTTGGGACCACAGTAATTCCCCCTTTCTTGGGAACTACCTGAACAGGACTAACCCATTCACTATCAGAAATGGGATAGATGATCCCTGCATCTAGCAACTTAATCACTTCTTTCCTTACCACCTCTTTCATGGCAGGATTAAGTCTTCTTTGGGGTTGGACTACAGGTTTAACTTGTTCTTCTAAACAAATTTTATGCATACAAATAGTGGGGCTTATGCCCTTAATATCCTCTATAGTCCAACCCAAAGCAGATTTATGAGCTCTAAGAATTCTTACCAGTTTTTCTTCTTCAAGAGGAGAGAGGGAACTACTCACAATGACTG
>JAUAMA010000006.1:25467335-25479835 GCA_030819835.1 Acmispon strigosus
ATCTACTTGTGCAAAATGGGGTTTGGCCAGTTATCCTATTATAGGGGGGAGTGAGTCCGCGAAAAATGACCTTCGGGGAAATTTTTCGTGGATGCCATGGGGCTCCCCCTGGGTGTTTTTCCATGCTTTTCGAAGCTTGGGGAGGCATCAAAACCCATGGATTGAGTCATGGATGAAATCTATGACTCAAAAACTCGGTTGGGACCCGATTTTTCCTGGGACGATTTTAGAGATGGTTTTCGAACTCAAGGTTCCTCGCAGCTTGCCTCATGATCTGACTGAAGCGTCCACATTGATCTTGAATAGGTTGGTCTTGAATTAGATCGATCTTGAATGGATTAATGCAAAGGGGCGTGTGGGAAGGTGAGGGCTTGATAGAGGGGCCGAGGGTTCACTGGTTTAGTCTCGGGAATTTGACGGACCTGGACCTGGTTGGCATCGAAGAGCTTTGAGTATTTCTCTCTAGGGTGGTCATGTCCCTCTCGATAATTCTCCCCACCCCGGATGAGCATTACGATGATTTGCGTTCAGATGCTAGCTAGGCTTAAACCGAGTGTGGCGTGATGAGTGGATTTTATATGATGTTTTTAGGGTCTTTTTAGTCTTTTTATTTTATTATTTTTGAGTCACATGTAGGTTTTTTATTATTTTTATGTAGATTTTATATTTATTTTGCATTTTGCATGTAGATTAGATTTTTTGTGTTTTTCTATCTTTATTTTATGTTTTTAGGAATTTTTCTAGTTATTTTATATTTTTAGAAAAAGCTGGTTTAGTTATCATTTTTGGCCAGGGACCAATATGTAAAGTTTCAGGAAGTCAGGGACCAAATTGTAAAAGTTCAAGAGTGGAGGACTTAAAGTGGAGATTGAGAGAATATGAGGGCTTGAATTGAAGTGCTAACCAAGGGAGGACCAAAGTGAAAAAGAAGAATATGAAGAATCACTCTCCAATTTAGCACATGGAAAAAATGTTTAAAGAATTGATGTTAGTGGAGGAAGGGTTTCAGAATTGATCAACGCTGGTTAGTGGCTTTTTATGACCATCAAAACCCACTACCATGAATGAAGAAGGAAGAACAAGCAAGAAGATGAAGAAGCAGCATCCCAACGCTCAAGCGTTGGGATCCCAGCGCTCCAGCGCTGGGCTTCTGACTAGATGATGAGTCAGATGTTGACCCAGCGCCCAAGCGTTGGAAAGCCAGCGCTCAAGCGCTGGGCCTCGGACAGAAAGTGGATTTTTAATGCATCCTAGCGCCCATGCGTTGGGAATGCCAGCGCTCAAGCGCTGGAGGCTGGAATTTTACTATAAATAGGGCCCTTTTCTTCACTTTTAAGACACACCTTCATAGAATACAACAAGTATTCTCTCTTTCTCCCTCAAAGATCATTGTTCCTAGGACTTGTGGGAAGCCAAACTTGAGCTCCTATCCAGGGTAATTCAATGATTCTTTTAGCCATGCTTGGCTAATTCTTCTTTAAGTTTCTTGGGTTGTAGTAGTTTATATTTATGTTTTAGTTTGTTTTTACCTTTCTGAATATTATTTCTATTTCATGTTTTATTTCCTTGCTCTTCATTCTTCTTATGCGCAAAAGATTTCTTGCTTATTACTTATTCGAATGGAAATTGGTAAGTAGTAAGGGACCTAGGATCTAAAAAAGGTTATAAGTATACTTCACTAAGGAATTAGGAAGGACGTAACTTTATGTTGGCCTGAATTTCTTCTTCATCTTCTTCTCTAGTTAACTAAGTTGCAAGGAATTGAATTTAGTAATTAGAAAGAAAGTTCTACAATGTGTAAGGAATTAACTTGTAGATAATTAGGCTATAGCATCATGAAGTTAGATTTATAATTCAGAAATTAAGTAGGAACTTGCTAGCATATTATATAGACTATGTAAACCAACCCAAGAAGCTTATTTGCTATCATCTTATTCTTTTCTATTTTATTGCTATTTCCATGTGCTACCTTAAACAAACTTCCATCAAATACATCTTTTTATTTTTTCTGTTTAAGTACTAAACTTAATATTAACAAGAACACCTATCCTTTGGGTTCGAACATTTTTATTACGCGATAATTAATCGTACACTTGCGATTTTCTTATCAAGTTTTTGGCGCCGTTGCTGGGGATAGGTTCTGTTCTTGTTATTATTTTGTTTAGTGCTTCTTGTTTATATATAAAAAAAAGAAAAAAATATTAAAAATTGTGATGAACTGGTGCTGCTAATTTTGTTTGCTGAGTATTGTCAGGTATAGCAATGGCTGAAACATTTGAGCAAAGGGAGGCAAAATTCCGGGCTAAACTTGAAATAGAATATGAGAAAAAGAAGCAGGAAGCTTTCACTCTTATTGACGAATTCTATTCTAATTTAGAGTGCAAGCGAAATGTGGGATTTTTGCCAACTCCTGAGCAAGAATGTAAGGCCATGGAGGAGTTACAAGTGAACATACAAAGCATTCTGAGGAGGCAGCCCAGCAATGAACATCAACCACCCGATCATGAAAATGAACTCGTGGTGGTTCAAAGAAAGGAGGTGAAAGCAACCTTCATCGTAGAATTTGTCTTTGAAGACAAATTGGAGATGGAGGAAGAAGAACCTCAAAGAACCTATGCTATAGGTTCAGAACAGCAAGGAAATGAACAAGGAAGGGAAAATTTATTTATTCCTTCCATTTTTAATTTGAATATTGTTGCCTTGTTGGCTGAAAATTCATTGGGCACCATGTTGTTTTTGTGCCAAAATTTACATGATTTGCGGGGTCTAATGAATTTTGTAATAGACCCCGGTTGAAAAGTGATTAGTGAAAAGTCTACCAAAGACTATAACATTGGGCTTCTTGGGAGACAACCCAAGTGCATATTTTATTTTATTTTGTTTTACTGAATAATTGGTTGCAGGCACCCCAACGCTCAAGCGTTGGAGGCTCAACGCTCATGCGTTGAGCCCCTGTTTCTTGCCTAGTTTTTCATTTTAATTCCAGCGCTCAAGCGTTGGGAAGCCAACGCTCAAGCGCTGGAACTCGAGCAGTCTTGCTGTTTTATTCTTGTTTGCTGTTTTTAGTTTTTAATAAAATTTTGTGTTCACCATTTTCTAAAAGTTTTAGATTCTATGAGTTTTCCCGTGTTTCTACAATGGTTTTGATTTTTGGGGAACTCAAGAATTCTTGTTTTTATGGTGAACACAATTTTTCAACCCATGATCTTATTTGTACTGTTTTTGGAACTAACAAGTCAAGCAAGCTTCTACTTGTGAGACTTTTGTTTGTTCAATGTTACAGGATAGGTACCAAAAGGAGGAAGAACCCTCTTGAACTTGAGTGTTCAAATTGATTTTTACATTGAGTTTCCCTTGGACCTTTGTGGAAATTTGTTACTATGCCAGCTTCTTAGTTTTTAGTTTTTCTTTTATAGTTTTTAGTTTTATTTTTAGTTTTGTTTTTCTGTTTTGTTTTTGCATGAGTCTTGAGTATTTTATCCATTCTGAATATTGCTATAGCTTTGTGAAATGCTTTATCTGATTGAACTGCTTTGTGAAAAAGTGTTATGTTTTGAAATGGTTAGGATTGTGATACCCAAAATCGCAAGTGTACGATTTAATATCGCGTAATAAAAAGATCGAACCCAAGGGATAGGTTTCCTATTATTATATTATTTAGTACTTGTGCAGAAAATTTAAGAGATGAATATTTGATGTTGGTTTTTAGAACAAGCAAGAACAATAGCATAAAATAATAAAGAAATAAGATGATGAGAATTAAGCTCTTGGGTTGATTTACATAATCTATAAATATGCTAGCAAGTTATTACTTATTTTCTGAATTTTAAGTCCAATTCCATGGTGCTATAGCCTAGAATTTCTACAAGCTAATTGCCTTAAGTCATGCAGAACTTTCTTACCTAATTACTAACTCCATAGCCTTGGTTATTAGTTAATTAGAAAAGAAGATGAAGAAGGAATTCAGGCCAACACAAAGTTACGTCCATCCTAATTGCCTTAAGAAATGTATACTTATAACCTTTTTTATTTCCTATTTCCCTTACTACTTACCAAATGGCCTTATGACATAAGTAGAAAGCATGAAATCTTTTGTACACAAGATTAATGAAGAACAAGGAGATGAAACATGAAATAGATATATTATTCAGAAAGGTAAAAACAATACTAAAGCATAAAATTATAAATTACTACAACCCAAGAAACTTAAAAAGAATTAGCCAAGCATGGCTAAAAGAGTCATCGAATTACCCTGGATAGGAGCTCAAGTATGGCTTCCCACAATTCCTAGGAACAATGATCTTTGAGGAAGAAAGAAGAACACTTGTTGTATTCTGAGTAGGTGTCCTTACAAGTGAAGAAAAGCTCCCTATTTATAGCAAAAATTAGCCTTCCAGCGCTTGGGCGCTGGCATTCCCAACGCTTGGGCGCTGGGAAGCATTAAAATCCAACGGGCAGAAATAGGCCCAGCGCTTGAGCACTGGCTTCCAACGCTGCAGCGCTGGGTGCAACCTCTGACTCACATCCTAGTCAGAGGTCCAGCGCTTGAGCGTTGGAACTTCCAACGCTGCAGCGCTGGGACGAACACTGGCAGCTTCTTCTTGGATTCCTTTCTTCTTCAATGGTGGAATTGATTGGCTTAATTAGGCCACATTCAGCCTCTATTAAGTTCTGAAACCTCCCCTTTACCACCATTAATCTTCCAACCTTATTTTACATGTGCTCAAATAAAAGAGAGTTGCTTCACATTCTTCAATTTCACTTCAAGTCCTCTCTTTGTTAGAACTTTAATTCTGGCCCTTTGACTCCTTCAAACTTCACTTTTCATCCTCCACTCTTTGAACCTTTACACTTTGATCCTTCAATTCCTGAAACTTTACAAATCGGTCCCTGGACAAAAATGATAACTATACCAGCTTTTCCTAAAAATATAAAATAGCTATAAAAATTCCTAAAAAATATAAAATAAATTTAGAAAAACAAATAAAAGCTAATCTATATGCAGAATGCAAAATAAATATAAAATCTATGTAAAAATACTAAAAATCCTATATGTGACTCAAAAATGATAAAATAAAAAGACTAAAAACAACCTAAAAACATCATAAATTATCCTGTCATCACACCACTATACCCAACGACAGCTTGTCCTCAAGCGATAAAACTTAAAGAGAAACTCGTCCCTGAGTTTAGAAAAAGTTTATCTGATTACAACTTGAAGCACAAAAACCTTTCCAAGAAAGCTTAGCGGATTAGGAAGACCTGCATGTTTAAGGAAATATAATCAAGAAAGTTAGGCTTGGCTTTTCAACATGTTTGAGTTCATCAAATTAAGCTCACAAAATAATATTCTCCATGAAAAACAAGAAAGCTCAATAATCCTGCCTATCATTCAAATCAAAACTGAAATAGTGCAACCAAGTAATTTTGAAGAGATTTTTTGAAGGTTGTAACTTGGCCAAAAGGTTGAACAATTCAAGGTATGGATTTCAAGAAATTGGCAACTCTAGTGGCTGACTCAGAATCTGTTTGTTAAGTGATTTTTCCAACTTAAGAGCTTCAACAATTAACACAAGGGTCCTCTCAATTTTTCTTTTTCTTTTCTCTTTTTTTTTTTTTTTTTGAACAAAGTAGTGGAATGTATGGGATGAATGACTTGAATTTTACTCCCTTCATACTCTTTCTCACCCCACTACCTCATTATATTTTTTTTCCTAAGGCACATACCTCAATTTTTTCTTCTTTTTCTAGAGAGAAACCCACCACAAAAGCTCTAACAATTTCAGCACATGAATCACAATAACAACTTTAAAAATATCACACAAAGCAGGCTTCAAAGAATGACTCTTTTAAGGCTCAAAAGGGGCTACTAGTGGATATAATATTTCAAGCAAAAATCTGAGTTTTCAAAAATGCCTATAATCTCTTCTCAACTTACAAAGTAAACAAAATCCCAATCAACATGCAACTCAAGGCAGAAAAATTTCACAATCAAGAATTCAGAGTCCTCAGCTCTCAGAAAAAGATGGGGTAAGTGGTACCCTTTTTAGAACTCAGAAAAACTTTGCCAACAACCAAAACAATCAAGATGTCCAAAATCAATTCTAACAGCATGCAATCCTAACCGCTTCAAAACATAGAACTTTTTCAAAAGAAGTTTAATCAGATAAAGCACTCACAGCAATAGCAACATTCAGACTGGATAATATACTCAAGACTCATGCAAAAATAGTAACACTAACTAAAAATAAAGCTAAAACTATAAAAAGAGAAAACAAAACTAAAAAGCTGGCACAATCACAAATTTCCCACAATAATCCAAGGGAACCTCAATGTAAAAATTACTTTGAACACTTAAGTTCAAGAGGGCTCTTTCTCCTTCCTGCAAAAATTGAACAAACAAAAGTCTCACAAGTAAAAAAAAAAAACTTGCTTGACTTGTTAGTTCCACAAATAGCACAATTAAGAACATGGGTTGAAAAATTGTGTCCACCTTAAAAACAAGAATTCTTGAGTTTCCCAAAAATTAAAACCAGTTATAGAAGCAAGGGAAAACTCAAAGAATCAAAGAATTTCAGAAAATGGTGAACACAAAATTTATTTAAACAGCAAAACAGCAAAAAGGAAAAACAAACAGAGCCTCTGCCCGAGCTCCAGCGCTTGAGCGTTGGGGACGCCAACGCTTGGGCGCTGGAATTAAATCAATTACTGGGCATCAGAGGTTTCCAGCGCTTGAGCGCTGGGTTCCAACGCTCTGGCGCTGGAATTACCGTAAATAAAAACGAGATTCCAGGGGCCTAGCGCATGAGCGCTGGCCCCCCAACGCCTAGGCGTTGGTAAAACTGGAATCAGAGGGGATTTGGCAGGGGCCTAGCGCATGAGCGCTGGCCTCCTGCGCCTAAGCGCTGGCCCTCCCTGCAGCAAGAACATAGAATTTCTTTTCTTTATTTATTTACAAGAGTGGTGCAGAAAATTAAAAAAACAGAATTATAAACTATCCTAAGTTGGGTTGTCTCCCAACCAGCTCATTGTTAAGGTCCGAGATAGACCCTTCCCCTTAATCAATTGGGGGTACTTTTTCTTTTCTTGTTACAAACATCATCTTTGAACTCATCCTCACTTTCAGTCTCATAGTGCTTACAAGTACGGAATACAGAAAACTTCACTTTTTCATCCCCTACCTTCAAAGATAGGAGGCCTTCTGCTACATTAATCTTGGCGTTTCCCGTAGCAAGGAATGGCCGCCCAAGAATTAATGGTACCTTGGAGTCTTCTTCCATGTCAAGTATCACAAAATCAACCGGGAAGACAAACTTGTCAACCCTTACCAAAACATCTTCAGCCACCCCATAGGGGTACTTAATTGACCTGTCCGCCAATTGTAAACACATTAAAGTAGGAGTGGCCTCTCCCATGTCCAATTTCCTAAACATGGAGAGTGGCATGAGGTTTATAGAAGCTCCTAAATCACAAAGAGCTGTTGCATTAGGTAGTCCCTCAATTTCCACAGGCAAAGTGAAGCTCCCTGGATCCTTCAATTTTTGGGGCAACTTCCTCAAAACCATAGCTGAACACTCCTCAGTTAACATCACAGTTTCATCCATCTCACTTAATTTCCTCCTTCTAAATAAAATTTCCTTCATAAACTTAGCATAAATTGGCATTTGTTCCAAAGCTTCAGAAAATGGAATATTAATTTGAAGCCTTTTAAAAATCTCAAGAAATTTCGAGAATTGTTTTTCCAAATTCTTTTTGAAAGCTTTAGGAAAAGGAACTTTGCCAATTTTCTTAGAAGGAGGAATTACATTTTCAACAATTTTTTCAGCAACAATAGGCACATACCTCTCTTTTTCCTTGTCTTCACAACTCACCTCTTGTTCAATTTCCTCCACCCTTTCGGGCATAGTTTTACCACTCCTAAGAGTGATAGCTGAAACATTCTCAACATTTTCCTTTGGATTGACAAGAGTATCAGAAGGAAAAGTACCTGGAATCCTTTCTGAGATGGTCTTGGCCAACTGGCCTACCTGAACTTCCAAATTCCTAATGGAAGCTTCATGATTCTTTGCACTTGTCCTTGTCTCATTCATAAATTGTGCTGTTTGTTGGCCTATTTCACCAACAATTTCTTCCAAGCTTTTTCTTCCTTGGCTTGGATTCAAAGGCATTTGTGGCCTCTGATTCTGGTATGGCCTCTGAAATTGTTGCCTAGCTTCTCCTTGACCACCCCCTTGGTCTCTCCAAGAAAAGTTGGGGTGATTCCTCCAGCTTGGATTATAGGTATTACCATAGGAATTTTGGAAATTCCCCATAGCCTTTACCTCAGCCTCTAATTCTGCTTCCTCCGGGCTCAGTTGAACACCCTCCATTCTTTTGACCATTGCATCAACTTTCCTGGATAAAAGTTTATTTGAAGCAACAATGGACTCAAAAGAATCAACCTCATAAATACCTTTCCTGATTGCCCGATCCTGGTTTGAATGAGCAGCTCTTGCAGCAAGTTTGTTGATAAGATCAAGAGCTCCTTGTGGTGGCAAAGCATTGAATGCCCCACTTGCTGCAGTATCCAATTTGTCCCTGGTATAGTCATTCAAAGCAGCATAAAATTTTTCTACCTGATCAGCGATAGAAATGTTATGACCTGGGCACCTTCTGAGAAGTCCCTTGAACCTCTCCCATGTCTCATACAGGTTTTCCGCATCTTGTTGTATGAAGGAGTTGATTTCCTGCTTCAACTTCCTTATGCGATTGTAAGGGAAAAATTTAGCCGTGAACTTCTCGGCTAAATCATCCCATGAAGTAATGCTCCTGAGTGGTTGAGAAGATAACCACTCCTCTGCCACATCTCTTAAGGAAAATGGAAACAGCATAAGTCTTACCGTATCCAAGTGGGCTTCATTTCTCCTTAAGGTGGAGCAATGTCTGGTGAATCGCTCCAGATGTGTATGGCAGTCTTCATTGATACCTCCACCAAATTGGTTTTGACTCACCAAAGAGATGAAGTGAGGAGGAATCTGAAAATTGGGCAAAGCATCCTCCGGAACCACAATACTCCCTTCAAAATTGTAATTTACCTGGGGAGCTGTGATATCACGAAGGGAACGGCTGGCATCCCGCTCTTCCTCCTCAGTTCTCTGCCTTTGAAGTCTAGCTTGGACTTCCTCCTCTACTCGTGCATTGTATTCAGCACGAAGGCGCTCCTCCATTTGCGCTTGTGTTTCAGACATGGCTCTTGCTAATCTCCTTTGCTCCGCTAATCTGCGATGCAAAGTTCTTTCAATTTCAGGGTCGAATTCAAAATGTCCTACCATGCAGAAAAAGCAAAAGAAGTCAATAGCACCTATTCAACACAATTTTATATATTTTTTTTTTTAAATATAAAAAGTACTAAACAAAATAACAACAAGAATAGAACCTATCCCCGGCAACGGCGCCAAAAACTTGATACCCAAAATCGCAAGTGTACGATTTAATATCGCGTAATAAAAAGATCGAACCCAAGGGATAGGTTTCCTATTATTATATTATTTAGTACTTGTGCAGAAAATTTAATAGATGAATATTTGATGTTGGTTTTTAGAACAAGCAAGAACAATAGCATAAAATAATAAAGAAATAAGATGATGAGAATTAAGCTCTTGGGTTGATTTACATAATCTATAAATATGCTAGCAAGTTATTACTTATTTTCTGAATTTTAAGTCCAATTCCATGGTGCTATAGCCTAGAATTTCTACAAGCTAATTGCCTTAAGTCATGCAGAACTTTCTTACCTAATTACTAACTCCATAGCCTTGGTTATTAGTTAATTAGAAAAGAAGATGAAGAAGGAATTCAGGCCAACACAAAGTTACGTCCATCCTAATTGCCTTAAGAAATGTATACTTATAACCTTTTTTATTTCCTATTTCCCTTACTACTTACCAAATGGCCTTATGACATAAGTAGAAAGCATGAAATCTTTTGTACACAAGATTAATGAAGAACAAGGAGATGAAACATGAAATAGATATATTATTTAGAAAGGTAAAAACAATACTAAAGCATAAAATTATAAATTACTACAACCCAAGAAACTTAAAAAGAATTAGCCAAGCATGGCTAAAAGAGTCATCGAATTACCCTGGATAGGAGCTCAAGTATGGCTTCCCACAATTCCTAGGAACAATGATCTTTGGGGAAGAAAGAAGAACACTTGTTGTATTCTGAGTAGGTGTCCTTACAAGTGAAGAAAAGCTCCCTATTTATAGCAAAAATTAGCCTTCCAGCGCTTGGGCGCTGGCATTCCCAACGCTTGGGCGCTGGGAAGCATTAAAATCCAACGGGCAGAAATAGGCCCAGCGCTTGAGCGCTGGCTTCCAACGCTGCAGCGCTGGGTGCAACCTCTGACTCACATCCTAGTCAGAGGTCCAGCGCTTGAGCGTTGGAACTTCCAACGCTGCAGCGCTGGGACGAACACTGGCAGCTTCTTCTTGGATTCCTTTCTTCTTCAATGGTGGAATTGATTGGCTTAATTAGGCCACATTCAGCCTCTATTAAGTTCTGAGACCTCCCCTTTACCACCATTAATCTTCCAACCTTATTTTACATGTGCTCAAATAAAAGAGAGTTGCTTCACATTCTTCAATTTCACTTCAAGTCCTCTCTTTGTTAGAACTTTAATTCTGGCCCTTTGACTCCTTCAAACTTCACTTTTCATCCTCCACTCTTTGAACCTTTACACTTTGATCCTTCAATTCCTGAAACTTTACAAATCGGTCCCTGGACAAAAATGATAACTATACCAGCTTTTCCTAAAAATATAAAATAGCTATAAAAATTCCTAAAAAATATAAAATAAATTTAGAAAAACAAATAAAAGCTAATCTATATGCAGAATGCAAAATAAATATAAAATCTATGTAAAAATACTAAAAATCCTATATGTGACTCAAAAATGATAAAATAAAAAGACTAAAAACAACCTAAAAACATCATAAATTATCCTGTCATCAGATTGCATGCTGTAGAAAGGATTATTGACATCTTGATTGTTGGGTTGTTGGAAAAAGTTTTTCTGAGTTCTAAAAAGGGTACCACTTACCCTATCTTTTTCTGAGAGCTGAGGACTCTGAATTCTTGATTGTGAAATTTTTCTGCCTTGTGTTACATGTTGATTGGAGTTTTGTACACTTTGTGAGTGAGAAGAGATTATAGGCATTTTTGAAAACTCAGATTTTTGCTTGAAATGTTATATCCACTAGTAGCCCCTTTTTGAGCCTTAAAAGAGTCATCCTTTGGAGCCTACTTTGTGTGATAATTCTTAAAGTTGTTATTGTGATTCATGTGCTGAAATTGCTAGAGCTATGTTTGTTGGGTTTCTCTCTAAAAAAAAAGAAGGAAAAAAGAAAAATAAGGTATGTGCCTTAGAAAAAATAATGAAGTAGTGGGGTGAGAAAGAGTATGAGGGGAGTAAAATTCAAGTCATTCATCCCATACATTCCACTACTTTGTTCAAAAAAAAAAAACAAAAAAAAAAAGAGAAAAATTGAGAGAACCCTTGTGTGAATTGTTGAGCTCTTAGTCAAAGAAAAATCACTTAACAACAACTTCTGAGTCAGCCAGTAGAGTTGCCAAGTCTTGAAATCCATACCTTAAATTGTTCAACCCTTTGGCCAAGTTACAACCTTCAAAAATCTCTTCAAAATCACTTGGTTGCTTTACTTCAGTTTTGATTGGAATTATAGGCAGGATTATTGAGCTTTCTTGTTTTCATGGAGAATATTATTTTGTGAGCTTAATTGTTGAACTCAAACATGTTAAAAGCCAAGCCTAACTTTCTTGATTCTTTGTCTATAAAACATGCATGTCTTCCTTTTCTGCTAAGCTTTCTTTGAAAGGTTTCTGTGCTTCAAGTTGTAATCAGATAAAACTTTCTCAAAACCCAGGGACGAGTTTTTCTTTAAGTTTTGTCGCTTGAGGACAAGCTGTCGTTGGGTATAGTGGTGTGATGAGTGGATTTTATATGATGTTTTTAGGGTCTTTTTAGTCTTTTTATTTTATTATTTTTGAGTCACATGTAGGTTTTTTATTATTTTTATGTAGATTTTATATTTATTTTGCATTTTGCATGTAGATTAGATTTTTTGTGTTTTTCTATCTTTATTTTATGTTTTTAGGAATTTTTCTAGTTATTTTATATTTTTAGAAAAAGCTGGTTTAGTTATCATTTTTGGCCAGGGACCAATATGTAAAGTTTCAGGAAGTCAGGGACCAAATTGTAAAAGTTCAAGAGTGGAGGACTTAAAGTGGAGATTGAGAGAATATGAGGGCTTGAATTGAAGTGCTAACCAAGGGAGGACCAAAGTGAAAAAGAAGAATATGAAGAATCACTCTCCAATTTAGCACATGGAAAAAATGTTTAAAGAATTGATGTTAGTGGAGGAAGGGTTTCAGAATTGATCAACGCTGGTTAGTGGCTTTTTATGACCATCAAAACCCACTACCATGAATGAAGAAGG
>JAUAMA010000006.1:25494835-25509835 GCA_030819835.1 Acmispon strigosus
GTAAACCACTTTCAACAGCCCTTGAAAGCAAACCGCTTTCAGTTCCTGAAGGCAAACCACCTTCAGACCTTGAAGACTAACCCGCCTTCAATCGAAACCCTGAAAGTAAACCACTTTCAGTGACAACAACCCTTCACCGAAACCTACGGTGAAAACCCAACCTTACAGAATGGGATGAAGAAGATTTTACAATAGGCTGTATCAATCCTTTAACATACAAGTGGATTGATCATGAGAAATTATGCTTTAAGGCTTTTAAGCATAATACGATTCTGAGTTCCTCAAGATATGAACAACTAATGTGTTCTCATGAACATGAAGATCATGGACTCAGAATCTAAGCTCTTGAATGTTTAAGTTCTAAAAGAACTAATTTTGACAAAGCTTTTGGCCTAATGTGATTTTCTCATGTGTTGTGTGTTCTCTTGTGTGTGTTGTGTATGTTACATGTATGTTATGTTTTCTGGACTCAAATGGACTTTATATAGGCAAGGGAAACGTCCTTGAACCATCACAACCCTTTCCAAAAGGTTTGGGACACAATGGTTCATGAAAAGACATACTTTTTCGTTCTGGTAATCGATTACCATACTTAGTGTAATCGATTACACTAATGACCGTTTCAGTTTGAATTTGAATTTCAAACATGTAATCGATTATCATTCATGAGTAATCGATTACTTGCCTTGGTGTAATCGATTACCATAAACCTGTAATCGATTACCCAGAAGTCCATTTTCCAGAAACTTGTTTCTTTGGGAATGCCTTAAGGTTTTCTACTTCTTTTAAGTTATGAAAACACTTAGCATGATTAGATTAGGTGTTTTAAGAGCCTTTATGCTTTAATAAACCTTTGGAAGCATAACTCACCTAATACTAAGACTTCTAGACTATTGATGGACTTGAGTGCTTGATTCTTTGAAGTCTTCTTTTCTTCTTTTTGCCGATGAGTTTGTCGTCATCAAAACCACAGCCCGGGTCAGGAGCAAGACCTTCTTCACAATCTCCCCCTTTTTGATGATGGCAAACACATACTTGAAACTTTGAAGATCATATGTGCATGTGTGATGCAAAACTCCCCCTGTTTGATGGAATCTAGTATATTTGATTTTTCTCCCCCTTTCTAATGTACTTGTTGAATTCCTGCATATGATCTTTAAAAGCACGGAACCTTTCTCCCCCTTTTGACTTCATCAAAAAGAAGAAAAGGCCAAAAAGTACAGGCATACATCCATACAAGTATATAAAGCAAAATAACGTATTGGGGGTTGGGGGTAAATATGGAAACTATGAATAAAACACAACCAGCACTTAAATATATATATATAAGGAAGCAAATACAAAAGTTACACATAGTAAGACATATCAAACATATGTAGTAGAGAGATTACAACAAATAGATAAAGCCATTTTGGGAAAATAGGGAAATCCTAATAGTAAGTAGATAACTATATGGAGACACAAGACTTCAGAACTTAAGCGTGACTAGAATCTTCAGAGGTCTCAGAAGGGTCAAGTTCTTGAAGGCTCTCAATTTCCTTACGCATGAAGGAGTGCATGGCCTCTATGCGATTTTCCACAAGTATAAAGCGAGACCGAATGGTATCCTCCAGTTGGCCCAACTTCTGAGAAAGACGGAGTGACAAGATATCCATCCTTTCTAGTATAACCTTGGTTTCTTGTGAGAAATTTGAAGGAATGGTATAAAAGGGAGATAATCCAGCCGATGCAGCATTGGTTTGAACATCAATGCGATAGCGAGACAACACCAGAGGATCTGTGGAGGATTCCCTTCGAGAAACATTGATTGGAGAGGAGACATTTGAAGGACGTGGAAGAGACCCCATGGCGAAACAGGTCTTAGAGGAAGAAAGATTGTATATGAAGGAAGATAGGCAAAAGGGCAGAAGACAAATGCTGATTTTATAGAGAAAATCGTGCGTGTAATCGATTACGACAGTTATGGTAATCGATTACGGCAGTTTCAAATTTGAAAATTATTCAAATTTTGAATGGGTAATCGATTACATCAGTTAGAGTAATCGATTACTAAAGGAATGTCAATAGGCACGAGGATTGAGAGCATGGATAATCGATTACAAATCCTATGATAATCGATTATTATAACAATTTTTATAAGTTCTAGGCTTCTAGTGACTTATGTAACACTTTTCCTATAAAACACTTAATTACATAATCTATCTAAAGGCATGTAAACACATATTTATCATAAAGATCGTGCAAATAACATGTTAACTTAAATATCATGCTCATCTAAAATGCCTAATTCTCTTCTTATCTTATAAAAAGATTCCTTAGGAAGAGGTTTAGTAAAGATATCTGCTAATTGATTATGTGTGTCCACAAAAGAAATCTCTATATCTTTCCTCATAACATGATCTCGAAGAAAATGATGTCGTATATCAATATGCTTAGTTCGAGAATGCATGATAGGGTTTTTAGTGAGATTAATGGCACTTGTGTTGTCACATTTGATAGAAATGCAGCCCAGCTCTAAGCCATAATCTTTGAGTTGTTGTTTGAGCCATAGAGTTTGTGCACAACAACTTCCTGCAGCAATGTATTCTGCTTCTGCAGTACTTAGAGCAACACATGCTTGTTTCTTACAAGACCATGAAACAAGAGCATTTCCTAATAGGTGACAAGTACCACTTGTACTCTTTCTTTCAGTTTTACAACCAGCATAATCAGAATCAGAATATCCAATCAAATCACAAACACTTCCCTTGGGATACCACAATCCAACATTTGTAGTTCCTTTCAAATATTTGAAAATACGTTTAACAGAACTCAAATGTGATTCCCTAGGAGATGCTTGATATCTAGCACATAGACACACACTAAACATAATATCAGGTCTACTTGCAGATAAGTACAGAAGAGATCCGATCATACCTCTATATTTAGTGATATCAACTTGAACACCGGATTCGTCTTGATCTAGATATGTGTTAGACCCCATTGGTGTGGCTATGGCTTTGCAATCATCTAAATCATATTTCTTTAATAATTCCTTGCAAAACTTTGATTGATTGATGAATATTCCATCATTTGATTGCTTGATTTGCAAACCAAGAAAGAAATTTAATTGTCCCATCATGGACATCTCAAATTCTTCTTGCATCATGTTAGAGAAATCTTTGCAAAGAGATTCGTTAGTTGCACCAAAGATAATATCATCAACATAAATTTGAACAAGTAAGGTATTACCTTTGGTTCTTTTGATGAACAAGGTTGTATCAGCCTTACCTTTTTGAAATCCTTTATCACAAAGGAAAGTACTTAACCTATCATACCATGCACGAGGGGCTTGCTTAAGACCATAGAGTGCTTTCTTTAGTCTGAAGACATGTGAAGGAAACTTTGGATCTTCAAATCCTGGAGGTTGCTTCACATACACTTCTTCTTGAATATATCCGTTCAGGAAGGCACTTTTGACGTCCATTTGATACAATGGGAAGTTTAAAGAGCAAGCATATGCTAATAGCAATCTTATGGCTTCTAACCTTGCTACGGGTGCATATGTTTCATCAAAATCTATACCTTCTTCTTGATTATAACTGATGACAGGATAATATATGATGTTTTTAGGTTGTTTTTAGTATTTTTATTTTATTATTTTTGAGTCACATATAGGATTTTTAGTATTTTTTACATAGATTTTATATTTATTTTGCATTCTGCATATAGATTAGCTTTTATTTGTTTTTCTAACTTTATTTTATATTTTTAGGAATTTTTATAGTTACTTTATATTTGTAGGAAAAGCTGGTATAGTTATCATTTTTGTCTAGGGACCGATTTGTAAAGTTTCAGGAAATCAAGGATCAAAGTGTAAAAGTTCAAGAGTGGAGGATGAAAAGTGAAGTTTGAAGGAGTCAAAGGGCCAGAATTGAAGTTCTAACAAAGAGAGGACTTGAAGTGAATTAAAGAATGTGAAGCAACCCTCTTTGATTTGAGCACATGTAAAATAAGGTTTGAAGGATTAATGGTGGAAGGAAGGAGTTTCAGAACTTATTAGGGGCTGAATGAGCCTAATTAAGCCAATCAATTCCACCATTGAAGAAGAAAGGAATCCAAGAAAAAGCTGCCAGTGTTCGTCCCAGCGCTGCAGCGTTGGAAGACCCAACGCTCAAGCGCTGGACCTCTGACTAGGATGTGAGTCAGAGGTTGCACCCAGCACTGCAGCGTTGGAAGCCAGCGCTCAAGCGCTGGGCCTATTTCTGCACGTTGGATTTTAATGCTTCCCAGCGCCCAAGCGTTGGGAATGCCAGCGCCCAAGCGCTGGAGGTCAGGTTTTTGCTATAAATAGTGAGCTTTTCTTCACTTGTAAGACACACCTATTCAGAATACAACAAGTGTTCTTCTTTCCTCCTTAAAGATCATTGTTCCTAGGAATTGTGGGAAGCCATACTTGAGCTCCTATCCAGGGTAATTCGATGACTCTTTTAGCCATGCTTGGCTAATTCTTTTTAAGCTTCTTGGGTTGTTTTAGTTTATAATTTATGTTTTAGTATTGTTTCTACCTTTCTGAATAATATATCCAGTTCTTGTTTTATTTCCTTGTTCATAATTCTATCTTGATGATCACAAGTGTTTTTGCTTATTGCTTATACGAATGAGAATTGGTAAGTAGTAAGGGAAATAGGAATTAAAAAAGCTATAAGTATATATCGCTAAGAGATTAGGATAGACGTAGCTTATGTTGGCCTGAACTTCTTCTTCATCTTCTTCTTTAGTTAACTAGATTGCAAGAAATTGGGTTTAGTAATTAAAAAGAAAGTTCTACAATGTGTAAGAGATTAACTTGTAGATATAATAGGCTATAGCATCTTGAACTTGGACTTAAAATTCAGAAATTAAGTAGGAACTTGCTAGCATATTTTATATTCTATGTTATTCAACCCAAGAACTTAATCTTCATCATATCTATCTCTCTATTATTTTATGCTATTGCTTGTTCTAAAACCAACTACAAATACTCATCTTTTAAATTTTCTGCACAAGTACTAAATATTATAATAATTGGAAACCTATCCCTTGGGTTCGATCTTTTTATTACGCGATATTGAGTCGTACACTTGCGATTTGGGTATCAAGTTTTTGGCGCCGTTGCCGGGGATAGGTTCTATTCTTGTTATTATTTTGTTTAGTGCTTTTTTATATTAAAAAAATAAAAAAAATATTTCTGCCTAACAGTTTGTTGCCATGTGGAAAGAAGATCCTTTAGAGACTATAATCTCTGAGGGGTTGGACTTTGAAGATATTGAAAGCAATGACGAACAGGTCATTGAAATGGCAAGATATCTGGAAGCTGCCCATTTTTTCCCTTCAAGAAAAAATTGGGTAGAGGAGCTGAAAAGAGAAGAAGAAGTTCAAGAGGAAAAGAGGGAATTGAAGCCCTTACCTTCCACCCTTAAGTATGTTTTTCTTGAGGAAGGTAACAATAAACCTGTCATTGTGAGTAGTTCCCTCTCTCCTCTTGAAGAAGAAAAACTGGTAAGAATTCTTAGAGCTCATAAATCTGCTTTGGGTTGGACTATTGAGGACATTAAGGGCATAAGCCCCACTGTTTGTATGCATAAAATTTGTTTAGAAGAACAAGTTAAACCTGTAGTCCAACCCCAAAGAAGACTTAATCCTGCCATGAAAGAGGTGGTAAGGAAAGAGGTAATTAAATTGCTTGATGTAGGGATCATCTATCCCATTTCTGATAGTGAATGGGTTAGCCCCGTTCAGGTAGTTCCCAAAAAAGGGGGAATTACAGTGGTTCCTAATGAGAATAATGAATTGATTCCCACCAGGAAGGTAACTGGATGGAGGGTTTGTATTGATTACCGGAGGTTAAATTCTGCCACCCGGAAAGATCATTTTCCACTTCCCTTTATTGATCAAATGCTTGACAGGTTGGCTGGCCATGAGTACTATTGTTTCTTGGATGGATATTCAGGATACAATCAAATTTTTGTTGATCCCAAGGATCAAGAGAAAACTGCTTTTACTTGTCCCTTCGGGGTGTTTGCTTATAAAAGAATGCCTTTCGGCTTGTGTAATGCTCCAGGAACCTTCCAAAGATGTATGTTTGCTATTTTTTATGATTTAATTGGTGAATGTATGGAAGTGTTCATGGATGATTTTTCTGTGTATGGCCCCAATTTTGACAAGTGTTTGGGCAATTTGGAAAGGATTCTAGTTAGGTGCCAAGAAAAGAATTTGGTACTTAATTGGGAAAAATGTCATTTTATGGTAAAAGATAGCATTGTGCTTGGGCACAAGATTTCTGAAAAAGGGATTGAGGTAGATAAAGCTAAAACTGAGATTATTGAAAATCTACCTCCTCCCACCAATGTTAAAGGTATAAGAAGCTTTCTTGGTCATGCAGGTTTTTATAGGCGATTTATAAAAGATTTTTCTAAAATTGCTAAGCCTATGACAAATCTCCTTGAAAAAGAGGCTCCTTTTATCTTTAATAATGAGTGTTTGGCTGCTTTTAAATTATTGAAAGAAAAACTTGTTTCAGCCCCTATCATTATTGCTCCCCAATGGGATTTTCCTTTTGAAGTTATGTGTGATGCTAGTGATAATGCATTGGGGGCTGTCCTTTGTCAGAAAAATGGAAAAGTTTTGCATGTAATTTACTATGCTAGTAAGGTTCTGAATGAAGCTCAAAAAAATTATGCTACAACTGAAAAGGAGTTGTTGAGTGTAGTTTATGCTTTAGATAAATTCAGACCTTACGTTTTGGGTACTAAAGTTATTGTGCATACTGACCATGCTGCATTGAAGTACTTGTTTTCTAAGCAGGAAGCTAAACCCAGGTTGATCAGGTGGATCTTACTCTTGCAAGAGTTTGATCTTGAAATTGTGGACAGAAAAGGGAAAGACAATGGTGTAGCAGACCATTTGTCAAGACTTGAAGAGGGGAACTCCAGCCCAATTCCTATTCAAGAGGAGTTCCCAGATGAGAAGCTCTTAGCTGTTCAAGAAATAGCTCTCTGGTATGTACATTTAGCTAATTTTAAAGCTGCTGGTGTGTTGCCTTCTGATTTAACTTGGCAACAAAAGAAAAAATTTCTGCATGATGCCAAATTCTTTTTCTGGGATGAACCTTATTTGTTTAGAGAATGTTCTGATGGGATCATTAGAAGGTGTATTCCAGAAAAAGAATTTGAGGCTATTTTATGGCATTGCCATGCCTCCGATTATGGAGGCCATTTTTCAGGTGAAAGGACTGCAGCTAAAGTCCTACAAAGTGGTTTTTATTGGCCTACTATCTTCAAAGATAGTAGAGAATTTGTGGTAAGGTGTGATCGCTGTCAACGAACTGGTAATATCTCAAGAAGGAATGAGATGCCCCAAAAAATGATTTTGGAAGTTGAGCTTTTTGATGTATGGGGCATTGATTTCATGGGACCTTTTCCACCTTCTTTTGGTTGCCAGTATATTTTGGTTGCTGTTGACTATGTTTCTAAGTGGGTTGAAGCATCAGCCCTTCCCACAAATGATGGCAAAGTGGTTCTGGATTTTCTGAAGAAAAAGATCTTCACTAGATTTGGGGTGCCAAGAGCAATAATCAGTGATGGAGGTAAGCATTTTTGTAATAAAGCTTTTGAAACTCTTTTGAAAAAGTATGGTGTTAATCATAAAATTGCTACCCCCTATCACCCCCAAACTAGTGGACAAGTAGAGGTTTCTAATAGGGAGTTAAAAAGGATTTTAGAAAAAACAGTTGGTACCTCAAGGAAGGATTGGTCAAGAAAATTAGATGACACCTTGTGGGCTTACCGAACTGCGTTTAAAACTCCTATTGGAACCTCTCCTTACCAGTTGGTTTATGGTAAGACTTGTAATTTACCTGTGGAACTAGAGCATAGAGCCTTTTGGGCTTTGAAACAATTAAACATGGATCCCAAAGAAGCTGGGGATAAAAGACAGGTACAGGTACATGAGCTGGATGAATTTAGACTCCAAGCATATCACAATGCTAGGTTCTACAAGGAAAGAACAAAAAGGTGGCATGATAAGAAGATTGTGCCAAAAGAGTTTAGTCCAGGACAGCTTGTGTTATTGTATAACTCAAGGCTGAGATTGTTTCCTGGAAAGTTGAAGTCAAGATGGACAGGACCATATATGATCACCAAAGTCTTTCCCCATGGTGCGGTTGAATTAGAAGATAAAGGTGAAACATTTGTTGTCAATGGGCAAAGATTGAAACCGTACCTAGGGGGAGATGTTGAGGCACAAGTGATGTCTATTTTTCTTGATTCCCCTAATTGATTAAAGGGAAGGGTCTATCTCGGACCTTAACAATGAGCTGGTTGGGAGACAACCCAACTTAGGATAGTTTATAATTCTGTGTTTTAAATTTCTGCATCACTCTTGTAAATAAATAAAGAAAAAAATTCTATGTTCTTGCTGCAGGGAGGTCCAGCGCTTAGGCGCTGGAGGCCAGCGCTCATGCGCTAGGCCCCTGCCAAATCCCCTCTGATTCCAGTAATTACCAACGCCTAGGCGTTGGGGGCCAGCGCTCATGCGCTAGGCCCCTGGAATCTGAATTTTATTTTACGTTAATTCCAGCGCCAGAGCGTTGGAAACCCAGCGCTCAGGCGCTGGGACCTCTGATGCCCAGTATTTGATTTAATTCCAGCGCCCCAGCGTTGGCATCCCCAACGCTCAAGCGCTGGAGCTCGGGCAAAGGCTCTGTTTGTTTTTCTTTTTGCTGTTTTGCTGTTTTAATAAATTTTGTGTTCACCATTTTCTGAAAGTCTTTGATTCTATGAGTTTTTCCCTTGGTTCTAAACTGGTTTTAATTTTTGGGAAACTCAAGAATTCTTGTTTTTAAAGGTGGACACAATTTTTCAACCCATATTCTTATTTGTGCTATTTGTGGAACTAACAAGTCAAGCAAGTTTTCTACTTGTGAGACTTTTGTTTGTTCAATTTTTGCAGGAAGGAGAAAGAGCCCTCTTGAACTTAAGTGTTCAAAGTAATTTTTGCATTAAGGTTCCCTTGGCTTATTGTGGGAAATTTGTGACTGTGCCAGCTTTTTAGTTTTGTTTTTCTTGTTATAGTTTTTAGCTTTATCTTTTAGTTTAGTGTTTCTGTTTTATTTTTGCATGAGTCTTGAGTATGTTATCCAGTCTGAATGCTACTATTTCTTTGAGTGCTTTATCTGATTAAACTGCTTTTTTTTAAAAAAAAAAAAAAAGGTTCTATGTTTTGAAGCGGCTAGGATTGCATGCTGTTAGAATTGATTTTGGACATCTTGATTGTTTTGGTTATTGGCAAAGTTTTTCTGAGTTCTAAAAAGGGTACTACTTACCCTATCTTTTTCTGAGAGTTGAGGACTCTGAATTCTTGATTGTGAAATTTTTCTGCCTTGTGTTGCATGTTGATTGGGATTTTGTTTACTTTGTGAGTTGAGAAGAGATTATAGGCATTTTTGAAAACTCAGATTTTTGCTTGAAATATTATATCCACTAGTAGCCCCTTTTTGAGCCTTAAAAGAGTCATTTTTTTGAAGCCTGCTTTGTGTGATATTTTTAAGTTGTTATTGTGATTCATGTGCTGAAATTGTTAGAGCTTTTGTTGTGGGTTTCTCTCTAGAAAAAGAAGAAAAAGATTGAGGAATGTGCCTTAAAAAAAATAAAAAAATAAAAAAATAAAAAAATAATGAGGTAGTGGGGTGAGAAAGAGTATGAGGGGAGTAAAATTCAAGTCATTCATCCCATACATTCCACTACTTTGTTCAAAAAAAAAAAAAGAGAAAAAGAAAAAGAAAAATTGAGAGGACCCTTGTGTTGAATTGTTGAAGCTCTTAGTTGGAAAAATCACTTAACAACAGATTCTGAGTCAAGCCATTAGAGTTGCCAATTTCTTGAAATCCATACCTTGAATTGTTCAACCCTTTGGCCAAGTTACAACCTTCAAAGATCTCTTCAAAATTACTTGGTTGCACTATTTCAGTTTTGATTTGAATGATAGGCAGGATTATTGAGCTTTCTTGTTTTTCATGGAGAATATTATTTTGTGAGCTTAATTTGATGAACTCAAACATGTTGAAAAGCCAAGCCTAACTTTCTTGATTATATATCCTTAAACATGCAGGTCTTCCTAATCCGCTAAGCTTTCTTGGAAAGGTTTTTGTGCTTCAAGTTGTAATCAGATAAACTTTTTCTAAACTCAGGAACGAGTTTCTCTTTAAGTTTTATCGCTTGAGGACAAGCTGTCGTTGGGTATAGTGGTGTGATGACAGGATAATATATGATGTTTTTAGGTTGTTTTTAGTATTTTTATTTTATTATTTTGAGTCACATATAGGATTTTTAGTATTTTTTACATAGATTTTATATTTATTTTGCATTCTGCATATAGATTAGCTTTTATTTGTTTTTCTAACTTTATTTTATATTTTTAGGAATTTTTATAGTTACTTTATATTTTTAGGAAAAGCTGGTATAGTTATCATTTTTGTCCAGGGACCGATTTGTAAAGTTTTAGGAAATCAAGGATCAAAGTGTAAAAGTTCAAGAGTGGAGGATGAAAAGTGAAGTTTGAAGGAGTCAAAGGGCCAGAATTGAAGTTCTAACAAAGAGAGGACTTGAAGTGAATTAAAGAATGTGAAGCAACCCTCTTTGATTTGAGCACATGTAAAATAAGGTTTGAAGGATTAATGGTGGAAGGAAGGAGTTTCAGAACTTATTAGGGGCTGAATGAGCCTAATTAAGCCAATCAATTCCACCATTGAAGAAGAAAGGAATCCAAGAAAAAGCTGCCAGTGTTCGTCCCAGCGCTGCAGCGTTGGAAGACCCAACGCTCAAGCGCTGGACCTCTGACTAGGATGTGAGTCAGAGGTTGCACCCAGCGCTGCAGCGTTGGAAGCCAGCGCTCAAGCGCTGGGCCTATTTCTGCACGTTGGATTTTAATGCTTCCCAGCGCCCAAGCGTTGGGAATGCCAGCGCCCAAGCGCTGGAGGTCAGGTTTTTGCTATAAATAGTGAGCTTTTCTTCACTTGTAAGACACACCTATTCAGAATACAACAAGTGTTCTTCTTTCCTCCTTAAAGATCATTGTTCCTAGGAATTGTGGGAAGCCATACTTGAGCTCCTATCCAGGGTAATTCGATGACTCTTTTAGCCATGCTTGGCTAATTCTTTTTAAGCTTCTTGGGTTGTTTTAGTTTATAATTTATGTTTTAGTATTGTTTCTACCTTTCTGAATAATATATCCAGTTCTTGTTTTATTTCCTTGTTCATAATTCTATCTTGATGATCACAAGTGTTTTTGCTTATTGCTTATACGAATGAGAATTGGTAAGTAGTAAGGGAAATAGGAATTAAAAAAGCTATAAGTATATATCGCTAAGAGATTAGGATAGACGTAGCTTATGTTGGCCTGAACTTCTTCTTCATCTTCTTCTTTAGTTAACTAGATTGCAAGAAATTGGGTTTAGTAATTAAAAAGAAAGTTCTACAATGTGTAAGAGATTAACTTGTAGATATAATAGGCTATAGCATCTTGAACTTGGACTTAAAATTCAGAAATTAAGTAGGAACTTGCTAGCATATTTTATATTCTATGTTATTCAACCCAAGAACTTAATCTTCATCATATCTATCTCTCTATTATTTTATGCTATTGCTTGTTCTAAAACCAACTACAAATACTCATCTTTTAAATTTTCTGCACAAGTACTAAATATTATAGTAATTGGAAACCTATCCCTTGGGTTCGATCTTTTTATTACGCGATATTGAGTCGTACACTTGCGATTTGGGTATCAATAACCTTGAGCAACTAATCTTGCTTTGTTTCTAACTATAATACCATTTTCATCTAACTTATTCCTAAATACCCACTTTGTTCCAATAATGTGTTTATCACTAGGCTTAGGGACAAGTTCCCAAACTTGATTCCTTTCAAATTGGTTTAATTCTTCCTGCATTGCTAAAATCCAATACTCATCCTCTAGAGCGTCATTTACTTTTGATGGTTCTATCTGAGAGACAAAGGCCATATTCAAAACTGAATCATTCAAGCGTAGCCTTGTAGAAACGCCTCTAGAAATATCACCAATAATATTATCAACTGGATGATCCCTATGGGTTCTCCATTCTTTTGGAAGTTGATAAGTATTATCTTCAATGTGCTCTTCTTGTATTGGATTATGATCTCCATCTTTTTGAGAATCTTCATTTATAATGATGTCATCTTCTTCATTATCCGGAAGATTGACTTTATCTTCTATTGAAGATTTAGATTCATCAAAAGAAACATGTATGGATTCTTCCACGGATAGAGTTTTCTTGTTAAAGACTCTATATGCTTTGCTTGTTAAAGAATATCCAAGGAATATACCTTCATCAGATTTTTCATCAAACTTACCAAGGTTTTCCTTTCCATTATTCAAGACAAAGCATTTTGATCCAAAAGCATGTAGATGAGAGATATTTGGTTTCCTTCCTTTGTAGAGTTCATAGGGGGTTTTCTTAAGAATAGGTCTAATAAGAACTCTATTGGAAACATAGCAAGCAGTACTGACAGCATCAGCCCAGAAGTATTTAGGGAGACTTGATTCACTTAGCATTGTCCTTGCTAATTCTTCAAGTAATCTATTCTTCCTTTCTACAACACCATTTTGTTGTGGTGTTCTCGGAGTAGAGAAATTATGTGATATTCCATTTTCATCACATAGTTCTTGGAATTGTTGATTCTGAAATTCTCCACCATGATCACTTCTAATAGAAGATATCTTCAAAGACTTCTCATTTTGAACTAGCCTTGCATATCTTTTGAATGCATTGAAGGCTTCATTCTTATGAGGTAGAAATAAAGTCCAAGTGAATCTAGAGAAATCATCAACAATAACAAGTGCATAGAAATTACCTCCGAGGCTTTTTGTTCTAGATGGTCCGAACAAATCCATATGTAACAATTGAAGGGGTCTTGAAGTCGAAACTATGTTCTTAGGTTTGAAGGATGTTCTGGTTTGCTTCCCCTTTTGACATGCATCACAAAGCTTGTCTTTTTCGAATTTCATCTTTGGAAGCCCAATAACCAGATCATGTTTGACTAGTTTGTTTAAATGATCTATGTGAATATGAGCAAGTCTTCTATGCCATAGCCATGAGTCACTATTGTTTTTGGCCAAAAGGCATCTCACATTTTGTGGAATTTCTTCCAATGAGATCATGAAGACTTTGTTTACTTTATACCCAGAAAACTTAATCTCTTTAGTTCTCACATCTTTTACTACACATATATCATTAATAAAACCTACTTTCAAACCCTTATCACATAGTTGACTAATACTCAGAAGATTATGCATCAAACCATCAACGTAAAGAACTTTATCGATGACTGTTTGAGGGGGTGTGCCTATTCTTCCAATACCGAGTATCTTTTCCTTTTGGTTGTTACCATAAGTGACAAAACCTTTTTCTCTAGGTATAAGAAATGAAAATTTGGTTTTGTCTCCTGTCATGTGTGATGAGCAGCCACTATCAAGATACCATAAATCCTTTGCTGCTTTCATACACACCTATATGACAAAGTTCAGACATGGGTATTAGGAACCCAACAAGTCTTGGGTTCTTCTAAGTTAACATCCTTTCTAACCCAAATGTACTCCCTATTTGGTACTCCTACATGTTTGTAATAACATCTACTAGGGGTATGTCCTACTTTGTTACAATATGTGCAAGAGTAATGATTGTAACTAGAGGTTTGTCTAGAAAAGGGGTGAATCTTCTTAGGAAGTTTATTTTGATTATTCTTCCTATTGTTTGTACTCCTAACAGGATTAATCTTATTGTTACTAGAAGATCCTATCACGTGGTTTGGTCTTACAAACACAGTTTTCCTAACCTCTTTTGTCTTTGGGTGAGAAGTATATCCTAATCCTGATTTATTGTTTGAATGTCTTTGAACACTTAGAATATCATCTAACTTCTGTTTTCCTTTATTGAAGTTATTTACCCTGAGTTGAAGATCACCTATCTTTTCTTCTAAAGAACTACACTTAGTACACTTGTGTGTAGTATCTACTTCAGATTTCACTATGTCTAATTCCTCCTGTAAGGTTTTACACTTACTTTCTAGAGAAGAAATCAATTCATTTTGCTTTGTGCTAATCTTGGAAAATTCTTGACATAATTTAAACATGTTTTCCATAGCAAATTTTAAATCATGAGGAGACATAGAATTATCACTAACCTGGGAATCTTCAATGTCTAAATCATGTGAGGCCATTAAAGCAACTTGTGCTTCTTCTTTGTCAGAGTCTGATGATGAACTTACTTCGTTATCATCCCAAGCCAAATATGCTTTTCGTGTAGGTTGATCCTTCTTTTCAAAATTTTCTCTTAGACCATGTCTCTTCTTCTGAAGATTTGGACAATCTGATTTGAAGTGTCCAGGTTTACCACATTCGAAACATGTGATCTTTTGTGACGAAGAGGGATCATTGTTTCTTTGGAAAGATTTATTGTTGAATTTGACACTTTTTCTTTTAAGAAACTTTCCAAAGTTCTTGACTAGAAGATTCAAATTTTCATCTTCTTCTTCAGAATCTGCATCATAATCTTCTTTGATGCTTTCCTTTGCCTTTAAGGATATTGATCGATACTTCTTCTCATGTTGTTCATGCTCTTCTAAACGATTCAATTCCAACTTATGTTCTTGGAGTTTTCCAAACAGAGTTGCAAGAGACATATTTGATAAACTCTTCTTCTCAGAGATGGCTGTGACTTTTGGTTGCCATACTCTTGTAAGTGATCTTAGAACTTTCATGTTCAAGTCACTATTTGAAAATTGTTTTCCAAGAGCAATCCAATGATTAATTAAATGAGTGAATCGTTTTTGCATATCTAGTACCTTTTCTCCTGGAAGCATTCTGAACATTTCATATTCCTGAGAAAGAGTATTGATCTTTGATCTTTTGACTTCATCTGTTCCTTCATGAGTCACCATCAACGTATC
>JAUAMA010000006.1:25537335-25572335 GCA_030819835.1 Acmispon strigosus
CAAAACCGAGTCACGGGAGGCTAAAATCCTAGTCACGGTGTTCCCGACGGGAAAACTTGGTCACCGGATGGGAAAACATGGGTCTCGGACGAGATTCATCAAGAAACCATAGTCAAATGACATGTTTGTGGTGGAAAAACTAGAGAAGCTAGACCCCTTGGCTAGGGTCATGCTCAAAACCGAGTCACGGGAGGCGAAAACCCTAGTCACGGTGACCCCGATGGGAAAACTTGGTCACCGGATGGGAAAACATGGGTCTCGGACGAGATTCATCAGGAAACCATAGTCAAATAACATGTTTGTGGTGGAAAAACTAGAGAAACTAGACCCCTTGGCTAGGGTCATGTGCAAAACCGAGTCACGGTAGGCGAAAATCCTAGTCACGGTGACCCCGATAGGAAAACTTGGTCACCGGATGGGAAAACATGGGTCTCGGACGAGATTCATCGGGAAACCATAGTCAAATAACATGTTTGTGGTGGAAAAACTAGAGAAGCTAGACCCCTTGGCTAGGGTCATGCTCAAAACCGAGTCACGGGAGGCGAAAATCCTAGTCACGGTGACCCCGATGGGAAAACTTGGTCACCGGATGGGAAAACATGGGTCTCGGACGAGATTCATCAGGAAACCATAGTCAAATAACATGTTTGTGGTGGAAAAACTAGAGAAGCTAGACCCCTTGGCTAGGGTCATGTGCAAAACCGAGTCACGGTAGGCGAAAATCCTAGTCACGGTGACCCCGATGGGAAAACTTGGCACCGGATGGGAAAACATGGGTCTCGGACGAGATTCATCGGGAAACCATAGTCAAATAACATGTTTGTGGTGGAAAAACTAGAGAAGCTAGACCCCTTGGCTAGGGTCATGTGCAAAATCGAGTCACGGGAGGCGAAAAACCTAGTCACGGTGACCCCGACGGGAAAACTTGGTCACCGGATGGGAAAACATGGGTCTCGGACGAGATTCATCGGGAAACCATAGTCAAATAACATGTTTGTGGTGGAAAAACTAGAGAAGCTAGACCCCTTGGCTAGGGTCATGTGCAAAATCGAGTCACGGGAGGCAAAAAACCTAGTCACGGTGACCCTGATGGGAAAACTTGGTCACCGAATGGGAAAACATGGGTCTCGGACGAGATTCATCGGGAAACCATAGTCAAATAACATGTTTGTGGTGGAAAAACTAGAGAAGCTAGACCCCTTGGCTAGGGTCATGTGCAAAACCGAGTCACGGGAGGCTAAAATCCTAGTCACGGTGACCCCGACGGGAAAACTTGGTCACCGGATGGGAAAACATGGGTCTTGGACGAGATTCATCAAGAAACCATAGTCAAATGACATGTTTGTGGTGGAAAAACTAGAGAAGCTAGACCCCTTGGCTAGGGTCATGCTCAAAACCGAGTCACGGGAGGCGAAAATCCTTGTCACGGTGACCCCGATGGGAAAACTTGGTCACCGGATGGGAAAACATGGGTCTCGGACGAGATTCATCAGGAAACCATAGTCAAATAACATGTTTGTGGTGGAAAAACTAGAGAAGCTAGACCCCTTGGCTAGGGTCATGTGCAAAACCGAGTCACGGTAGGCGAAAATCCTAGTCACGGTGACCCCGATGGGAAAACTTGGTCACCGGATGGGAAAAATGTTTGTGGTGGAAAAACTAGAGAAGCTAGACCCCTTGGCTAGGGTCATGTGCAAAATCGAGTCACGGGAGGCGAAAAACCTAGTCACGGTGACCCCGACGGGAAAACTTGGTCACCGGATGGGAAAACATGGGTCTCGGACGAGATTCATCGGGTAACCATAGTCAAATAACATGTTTGTCGTGGAAAAACTAGAGAAGCTAGACCCCTTTCCTAGGGTCATGTGCAAAACCGAGTCACGGGAGGCGAAAATCCTAGTCACGGTGACCCCGATGGGAAAACTTGGTCACCGGATTGGAAAACATGGGTCTCGGACGAGATTCATCGGGAAACCATAGTCAAATAACATGTTTGTGGTGGAAAAACTAGAGAAGCTAGACCCCTTGGCTAGGGTCATGTGCAAAACCGAGCCACGGGAGGCTAAAATCCTAGTCACGGTGACCCCGATGGGAAAACTTGGTCACCGGATGGGAAAACATGGGTCTCGGACGAGATTCATCGGGAAACCATAGTCAAATAACATGTTTGTGGTGGAAAAACTAGAGAAGCTAGACCCCTTGGCTAGGGTCATGTGCAAAACCGAGTCACGGGAGGCTAAAATCCTAGTCACGGTGTTCCCGACGGGAAAACTTGGTCACCGGATGGGAAAACATGGGTCTCGGACGAGATTCATCAAGAAACCATAGTCAAATGACATGTTTGTGGTGGAAAAACTAGAGAAGCTAGACCCCTTGGCTAGGGTCATGCTCAAAACCGAGTCACTGGAGGCGAAAATCCTAGTCACGGTGACCCCGATGGGAAAACTTGGTCACCGGATGGGAAAACATGGGTCTCGGACGAGATTCATCAGTAAACCATAGTCAAATAACATGTTTGTGGTGGAAAAACTAGAGAAGCTACACCCCTTGGCTAGGGTCATGTGCAAAACCGAGTCACGGTAGGCGAAAATCCTAGTCACGGTGACCCCGATAGGAAAACTTGGTCACCGGATGGGAAAACATGGGTCTCGGACGAGATTCATCGGGAAACCATAGTCAAATAACATGTTTGTGGTGGAAAAACTAGAGAAGCTAGACCCCTTGGCTAGGGTCATGCTCAAAACCGAGTCACGGGAGGCGAAAATCCTAGTCACGGTGACCCCGATGGGAAAACTTGGTCACCGGATGGGAAAACATGGGTCTCGGACGAGATTCATCAGGAAACCATAGTCAAATAACATGTTTGTGGTGGAAAAACTAGAGAAGCTACACCCCTTGGCTAGGGTCATGTGCAAAACCGAGTCACGGTAAGCGAAAATCCTAGTCACGGTGACCCCGATAGGAAAACTTGGTCACCGGATGGGAAAACATGGGTCTCGGACGAGATTCATCGGGAAACCATAGTCAAATAACATGTTTGTGGTGGAAAAACTAGAGAAGCTAGACCCCTTGGCTAGGGTCATGCTCAAAACCGAGTCACGGGAGGCGAAAATCCTAGTCACGGTGACCCCGATGGGAAAACTTGGTCACCGGATGGGAAAACATGGGTCTCGGACGAGATTCATCAGGAAACCATAGTCAAATAACATGTTTGTGGTGGAAAAACTAGAGAAGCTAGACCCCTTGGCTAGGGTCATGTGCAAAACCGAGTCACGGTAGGCGAAAATCCTAGTCACGGTGACCCCGATGGGAAAACTTGGCACCGGATGGGAAAACATGGGTCTCGGACGAGATTCATCGGGAAACCATAGTCAAATAACATGTTTGTGGTGGAAAAACTAGAGAAGTTAGACCCCTTGGCTAGGGTCATGTGCAAAATCGAGTCACGGGAGGCGAATAACCTAGTCACGGTGACCCCGACGGGAAAACTTCGTCACCGGATGGGAAAACATGGGTCTCGGACGAGATTCATCGGGAAACCATAGTCAAATAACATGTTTGTGGTGGAAAAACTAGAGAAGCTAGACCCCTTGGCTAGGGTCATGTGCAAAATCGAGTCACGGGAGGCAAAAAACCTAGTCACGGTGACCCTGATGGGAAAACTTGGTCACCGAATGGGAAAACATGGGTCTCGGACGAGATTCATCGGGAAACCATAGTCAAATAACATGTTTGTGGTGGAAAAACTAGAGAAGCTAGACCCCTTGGCTAGGGTCATGTGCAAAACCGAGTCACGGGAGGCTAAAATCCTAGTCACGGTGACCCCGACGGGAAAACTTGGTCACCGGATGGGAAAACATGGGTCTTGGACGAGATTCATCAAGAAACCATAGTCAAATGACATGTTTGTGGTGGAAAAACTAGAGAAGCTAGACCCCTTGGCTAGGGTCATGCTCAAAACCGAGTCACGGGAGGCGAAAATCCTTGTCACGGTGACCCCGATGGGAAAACTTGGTCACCGGATGGGAAAACATGGGTCTCGGACGAGATTCATCAGGAAACCATAGTCAAATAACATGTTTGTGGTGGAAAAACTAGAGAAGCTAGACCCCTTGGCTAGGGTCATGTGCAAAACCGAGTCACGGTAGGCGAAAATCCTAGTCACGGTGACCCCGATGGGAAAACTTGGTCACCGGATGGGAAAAATGTTTGTGGTGGAAAAACTAGAGAAGCTAGACCCCTTGGCTAGGGTCATGTGCAAAATCGAGTCACGAGAGGCGAAAAACCTAGTCACGGTGACCCCGACGGGAAAACTTGGTCACCGGATGGGAAAACATGGGTCTCGGACGAGATTCATCGGGAAACCATAGTCAAATAACATGTTTGTCGTGGAAAAACTAGAGAAGCTAGACCCCTTGCCTAGGGTCATGTGCAAAACCGAGTCACGGGAGGCGAAAATCCTAGTCACGGTGACCCCGATGGGAAAACTTGGTCACCGGATGGGAAAACATGGGTCTCGGACGAGATTCATCGGGAAACCATAGTCAAATAACATGTTTGTGGTGGAAAAACTAGAGAAGCTAGACCCCTTGGCTAGGGTCATGTGCAAAACCGAGCCACGGGAGGCTAAAATCCTAGTCACGGTGACCCCGATGGGAAAACTTGGTCACCGGATGGGAAAACATGGGTCTTGGACGAGATTCATCAAGAAACCATAGTCAAATGACATGTTTGTGGTGGAAAAACTAGAGAAGCTAGACCCCTTGGCTAGGGTCATGCTCAAAACCGAGTCACGGGAGGCGAAAATCCTTGTCACGGTGACCCCGATGGGAAAACTTGGTCACCGGATGGGAAAACATGGGTCTCGGACGAGATTCATCAGGAAACCATAGTCAAATAACATGTTTGTGGTGGAAAAACTAGAGAAGCTAGACCCCTTGGCTAGGGTCATGTGCAAAACCGAGTCACGGTAGGCGAAAATCCTAGTCACGGTGACCCCGATGGGAAAACTTGGTCACCGGAAGGGAAAAATGTTTGTGGTGGAAAAACTAGAGAAGCTAGACCCCTTGGCTAGTGGTGTGATGAGTGGATTTTATATGATGTTTTTAGGGTCTTTTTAGTCTTTTTATTTTATTATTTTTGAGTCACATGTAGGTTTTTTATTGTTTTTATGTAGATTTTATATTTATTTTGCATTTTGCATGTAGATTAGATTTTTTGTGTTTTTCTATCTTTATTTTATATTTTTAGGGATTTTTCTAGTTATTTTATATTTTTAGGAAAAGCTGGTTAGTTATCATTTTTGGGCCAGGGACCAATTTGTAAAGTTTCGGGAAGTCAGGGACCAAGTTGTAAAAGTTCAAGAGTGGAGGACTTAAAGTGGAGATTGAGAGAATATGAGGGCTTGAATTGAAGTGCTAACCAAGGGAGGACCAAAGTGAAAAAGAAAAATATGAAGAGTCACTCTCCAATTTAGCACATGGAAAAAATGTTTAAAGAATTGATGAAGGGTTCAGAACTGATCAAGGCTGGTTAGTGGCTTTTTATGGCCATCAAAACCCACTACCATGAATGAAGAAGGAAGAACAAGCAAGAAGATGAAGAAGCAGCATCCCAACGCTCCAGCGTTGGGATCCCAGCGCTCCAACGCTGGGGTTCTGACTAGATGATGAGTCAGATTGTGTCCCAGCGCCCAAGCGTTGGAAAGCCAGCGCTCAAGCGCTGGGCCTCGGACAGAAAGTGGATTTTTAATGCATCCTAGCGCCCAGGCGTTGGGAAAGCCAGCGCTCAAGCGCTGGAGGCTGGAATTTTACTATAAATAGGGCCCTCCTCTTCACTTGTAAGACACACCTTCATAGAATACAACAAGTATTCTCTCTTTCTCCCTCTTGAGCATTGTTCCTAGGACTTGTGGGAAGCCATATTTGAGCTCCTATCCAGGGTAATTCAATGTCTCCTTTAGCCATGCTTGGCTAAATTCTTCTTTAAGTTTTTGGGTTGTTTTAGTTTATAATACATGTTCTAGTTTTTCTTACATTTCTGAATATTATTTCCATTCATGTTTTATTACCTTATGCTTTATTTCTATCTTGATGATCACAAGAGGCTTTGCTTATTGCTTATTACATAAGGCCATTTGGTGAGTAGTAAGGGAACTAGGTAATAAAAAAGGTTATAAGTATACTTCGCTAAGGAATTAGGAAGGACGTAACTTTATGTTGGCCTGAACATCTTCTTCATCTTCTTCTTTAGTTAACTAGGTGCCAAGGAATTGGGTTTAGTAATTAAAAAGAAAGATCTACAATGCTTAAGGAATTAACTTGTAGTTACACTAGGCTATAGCATCATGATAATGGTTTTATAATTCAGGAATTTAGTAGGAAATTTCTAGCATGTTTTTATAGACTATGTAAACCAACCCAAGAGCTTATTGTTCATCATCTCTTTTTTCTTATTATTTTATGCAATTGTTTCTTTCTAGTTCGCAAACCAACAAAAATTATTCATCTTTTATTTTTCTGTTTAAGTACTGAATTTTATAATAATAAGAACACCTATCCCTTGGGTTCGATCTTTTTATTACGCGATAGTTAATCGTACACTTGCGATTTTCCTTATCAAGTTTTTGGCGCCGTTGCCGGGGATAGGTTCTTTCAAGTTCTTATTTTTATTTTATTTAGTACTTCTTGTTTATATATATTAAAAAAAAAAAAGAGAAAAAAGTATATATAAAAAAGTTGTGATGAACTGGTGCTGCTAATTTTGTTTGCTAAGTATTGTCAGGTATAGCAATGGCTGAAACATTCGAGCAAAGGAAGGCAAAAATCCGGGCTGAGGTTGAAAAGGAATATGAGAAGACGAAGCAGGATATCTTCACTCTAGTTGACGAGTTTTACTCTGATATAGATTGCATGAGAAAATCCGGATTTTTGCCAAGTCCTGAGCAAGAATGTAAGGCCAGGGAGATTCTACAAGTAAAGATACAAGGCATTATAATGAGGCAGCCCGGGGATAAACAACAACCACTTGTTCATGAAAATGAACTCGTGGTTCAAAAAGAGGAGGTGAAAGCAACCTTCATTGTAGAATTTGTCCTTAAAGACAAATTGGAGATGGAGGAAAAAGAACCTCAAGGAACCTATGTTATAGGTTCAGAAAAGCAAGGAACAGAACAGGGAAGGGAAAATTTATTTATCTCTTCCATTTTTAATTTGAATATTGTTGCCTTGTTAGCTGAAAAATCATTTGGCACCATGTTGTACTTGTGCCAAAATATGCATGATTTGCGGGGTCTAATGAATTTTGTAATAGACCCCGGTTGAAAAGTGATTAGTGGAAGGGTCTATCTCGGACCTTAACATTGAGCTGGTTGGGAGACAACCCAACTTAGGCTAGTTTATTTTTCTGTTTTAAATTTCTTGTACTACTCTTGTAAATAAATAAAAGAACTCTATGTTTTTGCTGCAGGAGAGGCCAGCGCTCCAGCGTTGGAGGGCTAGCGCTCATGCGCTAGGCCCCTGCTTTGCACCTCTGATTACCCAGTTTCTGTTTTAATCCAGCGCCCAAGCGTTGGCATCCCCAACGCTCAAGCGCTGGAGCTCGGGCAGTTTGCTGTTTTTGCTTTTGTTTTTAGTTTTTAATAAATTTTGTGTTCACCATTCTCTTGAAAAGTTTTGGATTCTATGAGTTTTCCCTTGTTTCTACACTGGTTTTAATTTTTGGGAACTCAAGAAATCTTGTTTTTAAAAGGTGGACACAATTTTTCAACCCATGATCTTACTTGTGCTTATTTTGGAACTAACAAGTTAAGCAAGTTTCTACTTGTGAGACTTTTGTTTGTTCATTGTTACAGGATAGGTACCAAAAGGAGGAAGAACCCTCTTGAATTTAAGTGTTCATTTTGACTTTTACATTGAGGTTCCCTTGGACCTTTGTGGATAATTTGTTACTATACCAGCTTCTTAGTTTTTGTTTTTATTTTTTTTATTTTTAGCTTAGTTTTTCTATTTTCTTTTTTGCATGAGTCTTGAGTTTAATATCCATTCTGAATGTTGCTATAGCTTTGTGAATGCTTTATCTGATTAAACTGCTTTGTGAAAAGTTCTATGTTTTTAAGCAGTTAGGATTGCATGCTGTAGAAAGGATTTTTGATGTCTTGATTGTTGGGTTGTTGGCAAAAGTTTTTCTGAGTTCTTAAAAGGGTACCACTTACCCTATCTTTTTCTGAGAGCTGAGGACTCTGATGCATGATTGTAAGATTCTTCTGCCTTGTGTTGCATGTTGATTGGAGTTTTGTGTACTTTGTGAGTTGAGAAGAGATTATAGGCATTTTTGAAAACTCAGATTTTTGCTTGAAATGTTATATCCACTAGTAGCCCCTTTTGAGCCTTAAAAGAGTCATTCTTTGGAACCTACTTTGTGTGATAATTTTTCAGTTGTTATAGTGATGTATGTGCTGATTTGTTGGAGCTATATGTGTGGGTTTCTCTCTAAAAAAAGATGAAGGAAAAAATTGAAAAAATAAGGTATGTGCCTTAGGTAAAAATAATGAAGTAGTGGGGTGAGAAAGAGTATGAGGGGAGTAAAATTCAAGTCATTCATCCTATACATTCCACTACTTTGTTCAAAAAAAAAAAAAAAAAAAAAAAGAGAAAAGGAAAAAATTGAGAGAATCCTTGTATTCAATTGTTTAAGCTCTTAGTCAAGAAAATCACTTAACAACAAAATCTGAGTCAGCCAATAGAGTTGCCAAGTCTTGAAATCCATACCTTGAAATGAACAACCCTTTGGCCAAGTTACAACCTTCAAAAATCTCTTCAACATCACTTGGTTGCTTGACTTCAGTTTTGATTTGAATGATAGGCAGGATTATTGAGCTTTCTTGTTTTCATGGAGAATATTATTTTTGGTGAGCTTAATTGATGAACTCAAACATGTTAAAAGCCAAGCCTAACTTTCTTGATTCTTTGTCTATAAAACATGCATGTCTTCTTTTTCTGCTAAGCTTTCTTTGAAAGGTTTTTGTGCTTCATGTTGTAATTAGATAAAACTTTCTCAAAACCCAGGGACGAGTTTTTCTTTAAGTTTTGTCGCTTGAGGACAAGCTGTCGTTGGGTATAGTGGTGTGATGAGTGGATTTTATATGATGTTTTTAGGGTCTTTTTAGTCTTTTTATTTTATTATTTTTGAGTCACATGTAGGTTTTTTATTGTTTTTATGTAGATTTTATATTTATTTTGCATTTTGCATGTAGATTAGATTTTTTGTGTTTTTCTATCTTTATTTTATATTTTTAGGGATTTTTCTAGTTATTTTATATTTTTAGGAAAAGCTGGTTAGTTATCATTTTTGGGCCAGGGACCAATTTGTAAAGTTTCGGGAAGTCAGGGACCAAGTTGTAAAAGTTCAAGAGTGGAGGACTTAAAGTGGAGATTGAGAGAATATGAGGGCTTGAATTGAAGTGCTAACCAAGGGAGGACCAAAGTGAAAAAGAAAAATATGAAGAGTCACTCTCCAATTTAGCACATGGAAAAAATGTTTAAAGAATTGATGAAGGGTTCAGAACTGATCAAGGCTGGTTAGTGGCTTTTTATGGCCATCAAAACCCACTACCATGAATGAAGAAGGAAGAACAAGCAAGAAGATGAAGAAGCAGCATCCCAACGCTCCAGCGTTGGGATCCCAGCGCTCCAACGCTGGGGTTCTGACTAGATGATGAGTCAGATTGTGTCCCAGCGCCCAAGCGTTGGAAAGCCAGCGCTCAAGCGCTGGGCCTCGGACAGAAAGTGGATTTTTAATGCATCCTAGCGCCCAGGCGTTGGGAAAGCCAGCGCTCAAGCGCTGGAGGCTGGAATTTTACTATAAATAGGGCCCTCCTCTTCACTTGTAAGACACACCTTCATAGAATACAACAAGTATTCTCTCTTTCTCCCTCTTGAGCATTGTTCCTAGGACTTGTGGGAAGCCATATTTGAGCTCCTATCCAGGGTAATTCAATGTCTCCTTTAGCCATGCTTGGCTAAATTCTTCTTTAAGTTTTTGGGTTGTTTTAGTTTATAATACATGTTCTAGTTTTTCTTACATTTCTGAATATTATTTCCATTCATGTTTTATTACCTTATGCTTTATTTCTATCTTGATGATCACAAGAGGTTTTGCTTATTGCTTATTACATAAGGCCATTTGGTGAGTAGTAAGGGAACTAGGTAATAAAAAAGGTTATAAGTATACTTCGCTAAGGAATTAGGAAGGACGTAACTTTATGTTGGCCTGAACATCTTCTTCATCTTCTTCTTTAGTTAACTAGGTGCCAAGGAATTGGGTTTAGTAATTAAAAAGAAAGATCTACAATGCTTAAGGAATTAACTTGTAGTTACACTAGGCTATAGCATCATGATAATGGTTTTATAATTCAGGAATTTAGTAGGAAATTTCTAGCATGTTTTTATAGACTATGTAAACCAACCCAAGAGCTTATTGTTCATCATCTCTTTTTTCTTATTATTTTATGCAATTGTTTCTTTCTAGTTCGCAAACCAAAAAAAATTATTCATCTTTTATTTTTCTGTTTAAGTACTGAATTTTATAATAATAAGAACACCTATCCCTTGGGTTCGATCTTTTTATTACGCGATAGTTAATCGTACACTTGCGATTTTCCTTATCAGGTCATGTGCAAAATCGAGTCACGGGAAGCGAAAAACCTAGTCACGGTGACCCCGACGGGAAAACTTGGTCACCGGATGGGAAAACATGGGTCTCGGACGAGATTCATCGGGAAACCATAGTCAAATAACATGTTTGTGGTGGAAAAACTAGAGAAGCTAGACCCCTTGCCTAGGGTCATGTGCAAAACCGAGTCACGGGAGGCGAAAATCCTAGTCACGGTGACCCCGATGGGAAAACTTGGTCACCGGATGGGAAAACATGGGTCTCGGACGAGATTCATCGGGAAACCATAGTCAAATAACATGTTTGTGGTGGAAAAACTAGAAAAGCTAGACCCCTTGGCTAGGGTCATGTGCAAAACCGAGCCACGGGAGGCTAAAATCCTAGTCACGGTGACCCCGATGGGAAAACTTGGTCACCGGATGGGCAAACATGGGTCTCGGACGAGATTCATCGGGAAACCATAGTCAAATAACATGTTTGTGGTGGAAAAACTAGAGAAGCTAGACCCCTTGGCTAGGGTCATGCTCAAAACCGAGCCACGGGAGGCGAAAATCCTAGTCACGGTGACCCCGATGGGAAAACTTGGTCACCGGATGGGAAAACATGGGTCTCGGACGAGATTCATCAGGAAACCATAGTCAAATAACATGTTTGTGGTGGAAAAACTAGAGAAGCTAGACCCCTTGGCTAGGGTCATGTGCAAATTCGAGTCACGGTAGGCGAAAATCCTAGTCACGGTGACCCCGATGGGAAAACTTGGTCACCGGATGGGAAAACATGGGTCTCGGACGAGATTCATCGGGAAACCATAGTCAAATAACATGTTTGTGGTGGAAAAACTAGAGAAGCTAGACCCCTTGGCTAGGGTCATGTGCAAAACCGGATCACGGGAGGCGAAAATCCTAGTCACGGTGACCCCGATGGGAAAACTTGGTCACCGAATGGGAAAACATGGGTCTCGGACGAGATTCATCGGGAAACCATAGTCAAATAACATGTTTGTGGTGGAAAAACTAGAGAAGCTAGACCCCTTGGCTAGGGTCATGTGCAAAATCGAGTCACAGGAGGCGAAAAACCTAGTCACGGTGACCCCGACGGGAAAACTTGGTCACCGGATGGGAAAACATGGGTCTCGGACGAGATTCATCGGGAAACCACAGTCAAATAACATGTTTGTGGTGGAAAAACTAGAGAAGCTAGACCCCTTGGCTAGGGTCATGTGCAAAACCGGATCACGGGAGGCGAAAATCCTAGTCACGGTGACCCCGATGGGAAAACTTGGTCACTGAATGGGAAAACATGGGTCTCGGACGAGATTCATCGGGAAACCATAGTCAAATAACATGTTTGTGGTGGAAAAACTAGAGAAGCTAGACCCCTTGGCTAGGGTCATGTGCAAAACCTAGTCACGGTAGGCGAAAATCCTAGTCACGGTGACCCCGTTTGGAAAACTTGGTCACCGGATGGGAAAACATGGGTCTCGGACGAGATTCATCGGGAAACCATAGTCAAATAACATGTTTGTGGTGGAAAAACTAGAGAAGCTAGACCCCTTGGCTAGGGTCATGTGCAAAACCGAGTCACGGTAGGCGAAAATCCTAGTCACGGTGACCCCGATGGGAAAACTTGGTCATCGGATGGGAAAACATGGGTCTCGGACGAGATTCATCGGGAAACCATAGTCAAATAACATGTTTGTGGTGGAAAAACTAGAGAAGCTAGTCCCCTTGGCTAGGGTCATGTGCAAAATCGAGTCACGGGAGGCGAAAAACCTAGTCACGGTGACCCCGACGGGAAAACTTGGTCACCGGATGGGAAAACATGGGTCTCGGACGAGATTCATCGGGAAACCATAGTCAAATAACATGTTTGTGGTGGAAAAACTAGAGAAGCTAGACTCCTTGGCTAGGGTCATGTGCAAAACCGAGTCACGGGAGGCGAAAATCCTAGTCACGGTGACCCCGATGGGAAAACTTGGTCACCGGATGGGAAAACATGGGTCTTGGACGAGATTCATCAGGAAACCATAGTCAAATAACATGTTTGTGGTGGAAAAACTAGAGAAGCTAGACCCCTTGGCTAGGGTCATGTGCAAAACCGAGTCACGGTAGGCGAAAATCCTAGTCACGGTGACCCCGATGGGAAAACTTGGTCACCGGATGGGAAAACATGGGTCTCGGACGAGATTCATCAGGAAACCATAGTCAAATAACATGTTTGTGGTGGAAAAACTAGAGAAGCTAGACCCCTTGGCTAGGGTCATGTGCAAAACCGAGCCACGGGAGGCGAAAAACCTAGTCACGGTGACCCCGACGGGAAAACTTGGTCACCGGATGGGAAAACATGGGTCTCGGACGAGATTCATCGGGAAACCATAGTCAAATAATGTGTTTGTGGTGGAAAAACTAGAGAAGCTAGACCCCTTGGCTAGGGTCATGTGCAAAATCGAGTCACGGGAGGCGAAAAACCTAGTCACGGTGACCCCGATGGGAAAACTTGGTCACCGGATGGGAAAACATGGGTCTCGGACGAGATTCATCGGGAAACCATAGTCAAATAACATGTTTGTGGTGGAAAAACTAGAGAAGCTAGACCCCTTGGCTAGGGTCATGTGCAAAACCGAGCCACGGGAGGCGAAAAACCTAGTCACGGTGACCCCGACGGGAAAACTTGGTCACCGGATGGGAAAACATGGGTCTCGGACGAGATTCATCGGGAAACCATAGTCAAATAACATGTTTGTGGTGGAAAAACTAGAGAAGCTAGACCCCTTGGCTAGGGTCATGTGCAAAATCGAGTCACGGGAGGCGAAAAACCTAGTCACGGTGACCCCGACGGGAAAACTTGGTCACCGGATGGGAAAACATGGGTCTCGGACGAGATTCATCGGGAAACCATAGTCAAATAACATGTTTGTGGTGGAAAAACTAGAGAAGCTAGACTCCTTGGCTAGGGTCATGTGCAAAACCGAGTCACGGGAGGCGAAAATCCTAGTCACGGTGACCCCGATGGGAAAACTTGGTCACCGGATGGGAAAACATGGGTCTTGGACGAGATTCATCAGGAAACCATAGTCAAATAACATGTTTGTGGTGGAAAAACTAGAGAAGCTAGACCCCTTGGCTAGGGTCATGTGCAAAACCGAGTCACGGTAGGCGAAAATCCTAGTCACGGTGACCCCGATGGGAAAACTTGGTCACCGGATGGGAAAACATGGGTCTCGGACGAGATTCATCGGGAAACCATAGTCAAATAACATGTTTGTGGTGGAAAAACTAGAGAAGCTAGACCCCTTGGCTAGGGTCATGTGCAAAACCCGGGAGGCGAAAAACCTAGTCACGGTGACCCCGATGGGAAAACTTGGTCACCGGATGGGAAAACATGGGTCTCGGATGAGATTCATCGGGAAACCATAGTCAAATAACGTGTTTGTGGTGGAAAAACTAGAGAAGCTAGACCCCTTGGCTAGGGTCATGTGCAAAACCGAGCCACGGGAGGCGAAAAACCTAGTCACGGTGACCCCGACGGGAAAACTTGGTCACCGGATGGGAAAACATGGGTCTCGGATGAGATTCATCGGGAAACCATAGTCAAATAACGTGTTTGTGGTGGAAAAACTAGAGAAGCTAGACCCCTTGGCTAGGGTCATGTGCAAAACCGAGTCACGGGAGGCGAAAATCCTAGTCACGGTGACCCCGATGGGAAAACTTGGTCACCGGATGGGAAAACATGGGTCTCGGACGAGATTCATCAGGAAACCATAGTCAAATAACATGTTTGTGGTGGAAAAACTAGAGAAGCTAGACCCCTTGGCTAGGGTCATGTGCAAAACCGAGCCACGGGAGGCTAAAATCCTAGTCACGGTGACCCCGATGGGAAAACTTGGTCACCGGATGGGAAAACATGGGTCTCGGACGAGATTCATCGGGAAACCATAGTCAAATAACATGTTTGTGGTGGAAAAACTAGAGAAGCTAGACCCCTTGGGTAGGGTCATGCTCAAAACCGAGTCACGGGAAGCGAAAATCCTAGTCACGGGAGGCGAAAATCCTAGTCACGGTGACCCCGATGGGAAAACTTGGTCACCGGATGGGAAAACATGGGTCTCGGACGAGATTCATCAGGAAACCATAGTCAAATAACATGTTTGTGGTGGAAAAACTAGAGAAGCTAGACCCCTTCGCTAGGGTCATGTGCAAAACCGAGTCACGGTAGGCGAAAATCCTAGTTACGGTGACCCCGATGGTAAAACTTGGTCACCGGATGGGAAAACATGGGTCTCGGACGAGATTCATCAGGAAACCATAGTCAAATAACATGTTTGTGGTGGAAAAACTAGAGAAGCTAGACCCCTTGGCTAGGGTCATGTGCAAAACCGAGCCACGGGAGGCGAAAAACCTAGTCACGGTGACCCCGACGGGAAAACTTGGTCACCGGATGGGAAAACATGGGTCTCGGACGAGATTCATCGGGAAACCATAGTCAAACAACGTGTTTGTGGTGGAAAAACTAGAGAAGCTAGACCCCTTGGCTAGGGTCATGTGCAAAATCGAGTCACGGGAGGCGAAAAACCTAGTCACGGTGACCCCGATGGGAAAACTTGGTCACCGGATGGGAAAACATGGGTCTCGGACGAGATTCATCGGGAAACCATAGTCAAATAACATGTTTGTGGTGGAAAAACTAGAGAAGCTAGACCCCTTGGCTAGGGTCATGTGCAAAACCGAGCCACGGGAGGCGAAAAACCTAGTCACGGTGACCCCGACGGGAAAACTTGGTCACCGGATGGGAAAACATGGGTCTCGGACGAGATTCATCTGGAAACCATAGTCAAATAACATGTTTGTGGTGGAAAAACTAGAGAAGCTAGACCCCTTGGCTAGGGTCATGTGCAAAACCGAGTCACGGTAGGCGAAAATCCTAGTTACGGTGACCCCGATGGTAAAACTTGGTCACCGGATGGGAAAACATGGGTCTCGGACGAGATTCATCGGGAAACCATAGTCAAATGACATGTTTGTGGTGGAAAAACTAGAGAAGCTAGACCCCTTGGCTAGGGTCCTGTGCAAAATCGAGTCAGGGGAGGCGAAAAACCTAGTCACGGTGACCCCGACGGGAAAACTTGGTCACCGGATGGGAAAACATGGGTCTCGGACGAGATTCATCGGGAAACCATAGTCAAATAACATGTTTGTGGTGGAAAAACTAGAGAAGCTAGACCCCTTGGCTAGGGTCATGTGCAAAATCGAGTCACGGGAGGCGAAAAACCTAGTCACGGTGACCCCGATGGGAAAACTTGGTCACCAAATGGGAAAACATGGGTCTCGGACGAGATTCATCGGGAAACCATAGTCAAATAACATGTTTGTGGTGGAAAAACTAGAGAAGCTAGACCCCTTGGCTAGGGTCATGTGCAAAACCGAGTCACGGGAGGCTAAAATCCTAGTCACGGTGACCCCGACGGGAAAACTTGGTCACCGGATGGGAAAACATGGGTCTCGGACGAAATTCATCAAGAAACCATAGTCAAATAACATGTTTGTGGTGGAAAAACTAGAGAAGCTAGACCCCTTGGCTAGGGTCATGCTCAAAACCGAGTCACGGGAGGCGAAAATCCGTGTCACGGTGACCCCGATGGGAAAACTTGGTCACCGGATGGGAAAACATGGGTCTCGGACGAGATTCATCAGGAAACCATAGTCAAATAACATGTTTGTGGTGGAAAAACTAGAGAAGCTAGACCCCTTGGCTAGGATCATGTGCAAAACCGAGTCACGGGAGGCTAAAATCCTAGTCACGGTGTTCCCGACGGGAAAACTTGGTCACCGGATGGGAAAACATGGGTCTCGGACGAGATTCATCAAGAAACCATAGTCAAATGACATGTTTGTGGTGGAAAAACTAGAGAAGCTAGACCCCTTGGCTAGGGTCATGCTCAAAACCGAGTCACGGGAGGCGAAAATCCTTGTCTCGGTGACCCCGATGGGAAAACTTGGTCACCGGATGGGAAAACATGGGTCTCGGACGAGATTCATCGGGAAACCATAGTCAAATAACATGTTTGTGGTGGAAAAACTAGAGAAGCTAGACCCCTTGGCTAGGGTCATGCTCAAAACCGAGTCACGGGAGGCGAAAATCCTAGTCACGGTGACCCCGATGGGAAAACTTGGTCACCGGATGGGAAAACATGGGTCTCGGACGAGATTCATCAGGAAACCATAGTCAAATAACATGTTTGTGGTGGAAAAACTAGAGAAGCTAGACCCCTTGGCTAGGGTCATGTGCAAAACCGAGTCACGGTAGGCGAAAATCCTAGTCACGGTGACCCCGATAGGAAAACTTGGTCACCGGATGGGAAAACATGGGTCTCGGACGAGATTCATCAGGAAACCATAGTCAAATAACATGTTTGTGGTGGAAAAACTAGAGAAGCTAGACCCCTTGGCTAGGGTCATGTGCAAAACCGAGTCACGGTAGGCGAAAATCCTAGTCACGGTGACCCCGATGGGAAAACTTGGTCACCGGATGGGAAAACATGGGTCTCGGACGAGATTCATCGGGAAACCATAGTCAAATAACATGTTTGTGGTGGAAAAACTAGAGAAGCTAGACCCCTTGGCTAGGGTCATGTGCAAAACCGAGCCACGGGAGGCGAAAAACCTAGTCACGGTGACCCCGACGGGAAAACTTGGTCACCGGATGGGAAAACATGGGTCTCGGATGAGATTCATCGGGAAACCATAGTCAAATAACGTGTTTGTGGTGGAAAAACTAGAGAAGCTAGACCCCTTGGCTAGGGTCATGTGCAAAACCGAGTCACGGGAGGCGAAAATCCTAGTCACGGTGACCCCGATGGGAAAACTTGGTCACCGGATGGGAAAACATGGGTCTCGGACGAGATTCATCAGGAAACCATAGTCAAATAACATGTTTGTGGTGGAAAAACTAGAGAAGCTAGACCCCTTGGCTAGGGTCATGTGCAAAACCGAGCCACGGGAGGCTAAAATCCTAGTCACGGTGACCCCGATGGGAAAACTTGGTCACCGGATGGGAAAACATGGGTCTCGGACGAGATTCATCAGGAAACCATAGTCAAATAACATGTTTGTGGTGGAAAAACTAGAGAAGCTAGACCCCTTGGGTAGGGTCATGCTCAAAACCGAGTCACGGGAAGCGAAAATCCTAGTCACGGGAGGCGAAAATCCTAGTCACGGTGACCCCGATGGGAAAACTTGGTCACCGGATGGGAAAACATGGGTCTCGGACGAGATTCATCAGGAAACCATAGTCAAATAACATGTTTGTGGTGGAAAAACTAGAGAAGCTAGACCCCTTCACTAGGGTCATGTGCAAAATCGAGTCACGGTAGGCGAAAATCCTAGTTACGGTGACCCCGATGGTAAAACTTGGTCACCGGATGGGAAAACATGGGTCTCGGACGAGATTCATCAGGAAACCATAGTCAAATAACATGTTTGTGGTGGAAAAACTAGAGAAGCTAGACCCCTTGGCTAGGGTCATGTGCAAAACCGAGCCACGGGAGGCGAAAAACCTAGTCACGGTGACCCCGACGGGAAAACTTGGTCACCGGATGGGAAAACATGGGTCTCGGACGAGATTCATCGAAAAACCATAGTCAAATAACGTGTTTGTGGTGGAAAAACTAGAGAAGCTAGACCCCTTGGCTAGGGTCATGTGCAAAATCGAGTCACGGGAGGCGAAAAACCTAGTCACGGTGACCCCGATGGGAAAACTTGGTCACCGGATGGGAAAACATGGGTCTCGGACGAGATTCATCGGGAAACCATAGTCAAATAACATGTTTGTGGTGGAAAAACTAGAGAAGCTAGACCCCTTGGCTAGGGTCATGTGCAAAACCGAGCCACGGGAGGCGAAAAACCTAGTCACGGTGACCCCGACGGGAAAACTTGGTCACCGGATGGGAAAACATGGGTCTCGGACGAGATTCATCGGGAAACCATAGTCAAATAACATGTTTGTGGTGGAAAAACTAGAGAAGCTAGACCCCTTGGCTAGGGTCATGCTCAAAACCGAGTCACGGGAGGCGAAAATCCTAGTCACGGTGACCCCGATGGGAAAACTTGGTCACCGGATGGGAAAACATGGGTCTCGGACGAGATTCATAAGGAAACCATAGTCAAATAACATGTTTGTGGTGGAAAAACTAGAGAAGCTAGACCCCTTGGCTAGGGTCATGTGCAAAACCGAGTCACGGGAGGCTAAAATCCTAGTCACGGTGACCCCGACGGGAAAACTTGGTCACCGGATGGGAAAACATGGGTCTCGGACGAGATTCATCGGGAAACCATAGTCAAATAACATGTTTGTGGTGGAAAAACTAGAGAAGCTAGACCCCTTGGCTAGGGTCATGTGCAAAATCGAGTCACGGGAGGCGAAAAACCTAGTCACGGTGACCCCGACGGGAAAACTTGGTCACCGGATGGGAAAACATGGGTCTCGGACGAGATTCATCGGGAAACCATAGTCAAATAACATGTTTGTGGTGGAAAAACTAGAGAAGCTAGACCCCTTGGCTAGGGTCATGTGCAAAATCGAGTCACGGGAGGCAAAAAACCTAGTCACGGTGACCCTGATGGGAAAACTTGGTCACCGAATGGGAAAACATGGGTCTCGGACGAGATTCATCGGGAAACCATAGTCAAATAACATGTTTGTGGTGGAAAAACTAGAGAAGCTAGACCCCTTGGCTAGGGTCATGTGCAAAACCGAGTCACGGGAGGCTAAAATCCTAGTCACGGTGACCCCGACGGGAAAACTTGGTCACCGGATGGGAAAACATGGGTCTTGGACGAGATTCATCAAGAAACCATAGTCAAATGACATGTTTGTGGTGGAAAAACTAGAGAAGCTAGACCCCTTGGCTAGGGTCATGCTCAAAACCGAGTCACGGGAGGCAAAAATCCTTGTCACGGTGACCCCGATGGGAAAACTTGGTCACCGGATGGGAAAACATGGGTCTCGGACGAGATTCATCAGGAAACCATAGTCAAATAACATGTTTGTGGTGGAAAAACTAGAGAAGCTAGACCCCTTGGCTAGGGTCATGTGCAAAACCGAGTCACGGTAGGCGAAAATCCTAGTCACGGTGACCCCGATGGGAAAACTTGGTCACCGGATGGGAAAAATGTTTGTGGTGGAAAAACTAGAGAAGCTAGACCCCTTGGCTAGGGTCATGTGCAAAATCGAGTCACGGGAGGCGAAAAACCTAGTCACGGTGACCCCGACGGGAAAACTTGGTCACCGGATGGGAAAACAGGGGTCTCGGACGAGATTCATCGGGAAACCATAGTCAAATAACATGTTTGTGGTGGAAAAACTAGAGAAGCTAGACCCCTTGCCTAGGGTCATGTGCAAAACCGAGTCACGGGAGGCGAAAATCCTAGTCACGGTGACCCCGATGGGAAAACTTGGTCACCGGATGGGAAAACATGGGTCTCGGACGAGATTCATCGGGAAACCATAGTCAAATAACCTGTTTGTGGTGGAAAAACTAGAGAAGCTAGACCCCTTGTCTAGGGTCATGTGCAAAACCGAGCCACGGGATGCTAAAATCCTAGTCACGGTGACCCCGATGGGAAAACTTGGTCACCGGATGGGAAAACATGGGTCTCGGACGAGATTCATCGGGAAACCATAGTCAAATAACATGTTTGTGGTGGAAAAACTAGAGAAGCTAGACCCCTTGGCTAGGGTCATGTGCAAAACCGGATCACGGGAGGCGAAAATACTAGTCACGGTGACCCCGATGGGAAAACTTGGTCACCGGATGGGAAAACATGGGTCTCGGACGAGATTCATCAGGAAACCATAGTCAAATAACATGTTTGTGGTGGAAAAACTAGAGAAGCTAGACCCCTTGGCTAGGGTCATGTGCAAAACCTAGTCACGGTAGGCGAAAATCCTAGTCACGGTGACCCCGATGGGAAAACTTGGTCACCGGATGGGAAAACATGGGTCTCGGACGAGATTCATCGGGAAACCATAGTCAAATAACATGTTTGTGGTGGAAAAACTAGAGAAGCTAGACCCCTTGGCTAGGGTCATGTGCAAAACCGAGTCACGGTAGGCGAAAATCCTAGTCACGGTGACCCCGATGGGAAAACTTGGTCATCGGATGGGAAAACATGGGTCTCGGACGAGATTCATCGGGAAACCATAGTCAAATAACCTGTTTGTGGTGGAAAAACTAGAGAAGCTAGACCCCTTGTCTAGGGTCATGTGCAAAACCGAGCCACGGGATGCTAAAATCCTAGTCACGGTGACCCCGATGGGAAAACTTGGTCACCGGATGGGAAAAATGTTTGTGGTGGAAAAACTAGAGAAGCTAGACCCCTTGGCTAGGGTCATGTGCAAAATCGAGTCACGGGAGGCGAAAAACCTAGTCACGGTGACCCCGACGGGAAAACTTGGTCACCGGATGGGAAAACAGGGGTCTCGGACGAGATTCATCGGGAAACCATAGTCAAATAACATGTTTGTGGTGGAAAAACTAGAGAAGCTAGACCCCTTGCCTAGGGTCATGTGCAAAACCGAGTCACGGGAGGCGAAAATCCTAGTCACGGTGACCCCGATGGGAAAACTTGGTCACCGGATGGGAAAACATGGGTCTCGGACGAGATTCATCGGGAAACCATAGTCAAATAACCTGTTTGTGGTGGAAAAACTAGAGAAGCTAGACCCCTTGTCTAGGGTCATGTGCAAAACCGAGCCACGGGATGCTAAAATCCTAGTCACGGTGACCCCGATGGGAAAACTTGGTCACCGGATGGGAAAACATGGGTCTCGGACGAGATTCATCAGGAAACCATAGTCAAATGACATGTTTGTGGTGGAAAAACTAAAAAGCTAGACCCCTTGGCTAGGGTCCTGTGCAAAATCGAGTCACGGGAGGCGAAAAACCTAGTCACGGTGACCCCGACGGGAAAACTTGGTCACCGGATGGGAAAACATGGGTCTCGGACGAGATTCATCAAGAAACCATAGTCAAATGACATGTTTGTGGTGGAAAAACTAGAGAAGCTAGACCCCTTGGCTAGGGTCATGTGCAAAACCTAGTCACGGTAGGCGAAAATCCTAGTCACGGTGACCCCGATGGGAAAACTTGGTCATCGGATGGGAAAACATGGGTCTCGGACGAGATTCATCGGGAAACCATAGTCAAATAACATGTTTGTGGTGGAAAAACTAGAGAAGCTAGACCCCTTGGCTAGGGTCATGTGCAAAATCGAGTCACGGGAGGCGAAAAACCTAGTCACGGTGACCCCGACGGGAAAACTCGGTCACCGGATGGGAAAACATGGGTCTCGGACGAGATTCATCGGGAAACCATAGTCAAATAACATGTTTGTGGTGGAAAAACTAGAGAAGCTAGACACCTTGGCTAGGGTCATGTGCAAAACCGAGTCATGGGAGGCGAAAATCCTAGTCACGGTGACCCCGATGGGAAAACTTGGTCACCGGATGGGAAAACATGGGTCTTGGACGAGATTCATCAGGAAACCATAGTCAAATAACATGTTTGTGGTGGAAAAACTAGAGAAGCTAGACCCCTTGGCTAGGGTCATGTGCAAAACCGAGTCACGGTAGGCGAAAATCCAAGTCACGGTGACCCCGATGGGAAAACTTGGTCACCGGATGGGAAAACATGGGTCTCGGACGAGATTCATCAGGAAACCATAGTCAAATAACATGTTTGTGGTGGAAAAACTAGAGAAGCTAGACCCCTTGGCTAGGGTCATGTGCAAAACCGAGTCACGGTAGGCGAAAATCCTAGTCACGGTGACCCCGATGGGAAAACTTGGTCACCGGATGGGAAAACATGGGTCTCGGACGAGATTCATCGGGAAACCATAGTCAAATAACATGTTTGTGGTGGAAAAACTAGAGAAGCTAGACCCCTTGGCTAGGGTCATGTGCAAAACCGAGCCACGGGAGGCGAAAAACCTAGTCACGGTGACCCCGACGGGAAAACTTGGTCACCGGATGGGAAAACATGGGTCTCGGACGAGATTCATCGGGAAACCATAGTCAAATAACGTGTTTGTGGTGGAAAAACTAGAGAAGCTAGACCCCTTGGCTAGGGTCATGTGCAAAACCGAGTCACGGGAGGCGAAAATCCTAGTCACGGTGACCCCGATGGGAAAACTTGGTCACCGGATGGGAAAACATGGGTCTCGGACGAGATTCATCAGGAAACCATAGTCAAATAACATGTTTGTGGTGGAAAAACTAGAGAAGCTAGACCCCTTGGCTAGGGTCATGTGCAAAACCGAGCCACGGGAGGCTAAAATCCTAGTCACGGTGACCCCGATGGGAAAACTTGGTCACCGGATGGGAAAACATGGGTCTCGGACGAGATTCATCGGGAAACCATAGTCAAATAACATGTTTGTGGTGGAAAAACTAGAGAAGCTAGACCCCTTGGGTAGGGTCATGCTCAAAACCGAGTCACGGGAAGCGAAAATCCTAGTCACGGGAGGCGAAAATCCTAGTCACGGTGACCCCGATGGGAAAACTTGGTCACCGGATGGGAAAACATGGGTCTCGGACGAGATTCATCAGGAAACCATAGTCAAATAACATGTTTGTGGTGGAAAAACTAGAGAAGCTAGACCCCTTCGCTAGGGTCATGTGCAAAACCGAGTCACGGTAGGCGAAAATCCTAGTCACGGTGACCCCGATGGGAAAACTTGGTCACCGGATGGGAAAACATGGGTCTCGGACGAGATTCATCGGGAAACCATAGTCAAATAACATGTTTGTGGTGGAAAAACTAGAGAAGCTAGACCCCTTAGCTAGGGTCATGCTCAAAACCGAGTCACGGGAGGCGAAAATCCTAGTCACGGTGACCCCGATGGGAAAACTTGGTCACCGGATGGGAAAACATGGGTCTCGGACGAGATTCATTAGGAAACCATAGTCAAATAACATGTTTGTGGTGGAAAAACTAGAGAAGCTAGACCCCTTGGCTAGGGTCATGTGCAAAACCGAGTCACGGTAGGCGAAAATCCTAGTCACGGTGACCCCGATGGGAAAACTTGGTCACCGGATGGGAAAACATGGGTCTCGGACGAGATTCATCGGGAAACCATAGTCAAATGACATGTTTGTGGTGGAAAAACTAAAAAGCTAGACCCCTTGGCTAGGGTCCTGTGCAAAATCGAGTCACGGGAGGCGAAAAACCTAGTCACGGTGACCCCGACGGGAAAACTTGGTCACCGGATGGGAAAACATGGGTCTCGGACGAGATTCATCGGGAAACCATAGTCAAATAACATGTTTGTGGTGGAAAAACTAGAGAAGCTAGACCCCTTGGCTAGGGTCATGCTCAAAACCGAGTCACGGGAGGCGAAAATCCTAGTCACGGTGACCCCGATGGGAAAACTTGGTCACCGGATGGGAAAACATGGGTCTCGGACGAGATTCATTAGGAAACCATAGTCAAATAACATGTTTGTGGTGGAAAAACTAGAGAAGCTAGACCCCTTGGCTAGGGTCATGTGCAAAACCGAGTCACGGTAGGCGAAAATCCTAGTCACGGTGACCACGATGGGAAAATTTGGTCACCGGATGGGAAAACATGGGTCTCGGACGAGATTCATCGGGAAACCATAGTCAAATGACATGTTTGTGGTGGAAAAACTAGAGAAGCTAGACCCCTTGGCTAGGGTCCTGTGCAAAATCGAGTCACGGGAGGCGAAAAACCTAGTCACGGTGACCCCGACGGGAAAACTTGGTCACCGGATGGGAAAACATGGGTCTCGGACGAGATTCATCGGGAAACCATAGTCAAATAACATGTTTGTGGTGGAAAAACTAGAGAAGCTAGACCCCTTGGCTAGGGTCATGTGCAAAATCGAGTCACGGGAGGCGAAAAACCTAGTCACGGTGACCCCGATGGGAAAACTTGGTCACCGAATGGGAAAACATGGGTCTCGGACGAGATTCATCGGGAAACCATAGTCAAATAACATGTTTGTGGTGGAAAAACTAGAGAAGCTAGACCCCTTGGCTAGGGTCATGTGCAAAACCGAGTCACGGGAGGCTAAAATCCTAGTCACGGTGACCCCGACGGGAAAACTTGGTCACCGGATGGGAAAACATGGGTCTCGGACGAAATTCATCAAGAAACCATAGTCAAATAACATGTTTGTGGTGGAAAAACTAGAGAAGCTAGACCCCTTGGCTAGGGTCATGCTCAAAACCGAGTCACGGGAGGCGAAAATCCTAGTCACGGTGACCCCGATGGGAAAACTTGGTCACCGGATGGGAAAACATGGGTCTCGGACGAGATTCATCAGGAAACCATAGTCAAATAACATGTTTGTGGTGGAAAAACTAGAGAAGCTAGACCCCTTGGCTAGGATCATGTGCAAAACCGAGTCACGGTAGGCGAAAATCCTAGTCACGGTGACCCCGATGGGAAAACTTGGTCACCGGATGGGAAAAATGTTTGTGGTGGAAAAACTAGAGAAGCTAGACCCCTTGGCTAGGGTCATGTGCAAAATCGAGTCACGGGAGGCGAAAAACCTTGTCACGGTGACCCCGACGGGAAAACTTGGTCACCGGATGGGAAAACATGGGTCTCGGACGAGATTCATCGGGAAACCATAGTCAAATAACATGTTTGTGGTGGAAAAACTAGAGAAGCTAGACCCCTTGCCTAGGGTCATGTGCAAAACCGAGTCACGGGAGGCGAAAATCCTAGTCACGGTGACCCCGATGGGAAAACTTGGTCACCGAATGGGAAAACATGGGTCTCGGACGAGATTCATCGGGAAACCATAGTCAAATAACATGTTTGTGGTGGAAAAACTAGAGAAGCTAGACCCCTTGGCTAGGGTCATGTGCAAAACCGAGTCACGGGAGGCTAAAATCCTAGTCACGGTGACCCCGACGGGAAAACTTGGTCACCGGATGGGAAAACATGGGTCTCGGACGAAATTCATCAAGAAACCATAGTCAAATAACATGTTTGTGGTGGAAAAACTAGAGAAGCTAGACCCCTTGGCTAGGGTCATGCTCAAAACCGAGTCACGGGAGGCGAAAATCCTAGTCACGGTGACCCCGATGGGAAAACTTGGTCACCGGATGGGAAAACATGGGTCTCGGACGAGATTCATCAGGAAACCATAGTCAAATAACATGTTTGTGGTGGAAAAACTAGAGAAGCTAGACCCCTTGGCTAGGATCATGTGCAAAACCGAGTCACGGTAGGCGAAAATCCTAGTCACGGTGACCCCGATGGGAAAACTTGGTCACCGGATGGGAAAAATGTTTGTGGTGGAAAAACTAGAGAAGCTAGACCCCTTGGCTAGGGTCATGTGCAAAATCGAGTCACGGGAGGCGAAAAACCTTGTCACGGTGACCCCGACGGGAAAACTTGGTCACCGGATGGGAAAACATGGGTCTCGGACGAGATTCATCGGGAAACCATAGTCAAATAACATGTTTGTGGTGGAAAAACTAGAGAAGCTAGACCCCTTGCCTAGGGTCATGTGCAAAACCGAGTCACGGGAGGCGAAAATCCTAGTCACGGTGACCCCGATGGGAAAACTTGGTCACCGGATGGGAAAACATGGGTCTCGGACGAGATTCATCGGGAAACCATAGTCAAATAACATGTTTGTGGTGGAAAAACTAGAGAAGCTAGACCCCTTGGCTAGGGTCATGTGCAAAACCGAGCCACGGGAGGCGAAAATCCTAGTCACGGTGACCCCGATGGGAAAACTTGGTCACCGGATGGGAAAACATGGGTCTCGGACGAGATTCATCGGGAAACCATAGTCAAATAACATGTTTGTGGTGGAAAAACTAGAGAAGCTAGACCCCTTGGCTAGGGTCATGTGCAAAACCGAGTCACGGGAGGCTAAAATCCTAGTCACGGTGACCCCGACGGGAAAACTTGGTCACCGGATGGGAAAACATGGGTCTCGGACGAAATTCATCAAGAAACCATAGTCAAATAACATGTTTGTGGTGGAAAAACTAGAGAAGCTAGACCCCTTGGCTAGGGTCATGCTCAAAACCGAGTCACGGGAGGCGAAAATCCTAGTCACGGTGACCCCGATGGGAAAACTTGGTCACCGGATGGGAAAACATGGGTCTCGGACGAGATTCATCAGGAAACCATAGTCAAATAACATGTTTGTGGTGGAAAAACTAGAGAAGCTAGACCCCTTGGCTAGGATCATGTGCAAAACCGAGTCACGGTAGGCGAAAATCCTAGTCACGGTGACCCCGATGGGAAAACTTGGTCACCGGATGGGAAAAATGTTTGTGGTGGAAAAACTAGAGAAGCTAGACCCCTTGGCTAGGGTCATGCTCAAAACCGAGTCACGGGAGGCGAAAATCCTTGTCTCGGTGACCCCGATGGGAAAACTTGGTCACCGGATGGGAAAACATGGGTCTCGGACGAAATTCATCGGGAAACCATAGTCAAATAACATGTTTGTGGTGGAAAAACTAGAGAAGCTAGACCCCTTGGCTAGGGTCATGCTCAAAACCGAGTCACGGGAGGCGAAAATCCGTGTCACGGTGACCCCGATGGGAAAACTTGGTCACCGGATGGGAAAACATGGGTCTCGGACGAGATTCATCAGGAAACCATAGTCAAATAACATGTTTGTGGTGGAAAAACTAGAGAAGCTAGACCCCTTGGCTAGGATCATGTGCAAAACCGAGTCACGGGAGGCTAAAATCCTAGTCACGGTGTTCCCGACGGGAAAACTTGGTCACCGGATGGGAAAACATGGGTCTCGGACGAGATTCATCAAGAAACCATAGTCAAATGACATGTTTGTGGTGGAAAAACTAGAGAAGCTAGACCCCTTGGCTAGGGTCATGCTCAAAACCGAGTCACGGGAGGCGAAAATCCTTGTCTCGGTGACCCCGATGGGAAAACTTGGTCACCGGATGGGAAAACATGGGTCTCGGACGAGATTCATCGGGAAACCATAGTCAAATAACATGTTTGTGGTGGAAAAACTAGAGAAGCTAGACCCCTTGGCTAGGGTCATGCTCAAAACCGAGTCACGGGAGGCGAAAATCCTAGTCACGGTGACCCCGATGGGAAAACTTGGTCACCGGATGGGAAAACATGGGTCTCGGACGAGATTCATCAGGAAACCATAGTCAAATAACATGTTTGTGGTGGAAAAACTAGAGAAGCTAGACCCCTTGGCTAGGGTCATGTGCAAAACCGAGTCACGGTAGGCGAAAATCCTAGTCACGGTGACCCCGATGGGAAAACTTGGTCACCGGATGGGAAAACATGGGTCTCGGACGAGATTCATCTGGAAACCATAGTCAAATAACATGTTTGTGGTGGAAAAACTAGAGAAGCTAGACCCCTTGGCTAGGGTCATGCTCAAAACCGAGTCACGGGAGGCGAAAATCCTAGTCACGGTGACCCCGATGGGAAAACTTGGTCACCGGATGGGAAAACATGGGTCTCGGACGAGATTCATCAGGAAACCATAGTCAAATAACATGTTTGTGGTGGAAAAACTAGAGAAGCTAGACCCCTTGGCTAGGGTCATGTGCAAAACCGAGTCACGGTAGGCGAAAATCCTAGTCACGGTGACCCCGATGGGAAAACTTGGCACCGGATGGGAAAACATGGGTCTCGGACGAGATTCATCGGGAAACCATAGTCAAATAACATGTTTGTGGTGGAAAAACTAGAGAAGCTAGACCCCTTGGCTAGGGTCATGTGCAAAATCGAGTCACGGGAGGCGAAAAACCTAGTCACGGTGACCCCGACGGGAAAACTTGGTCACCGGATGGGAAAACATGGGTCTCGGACGAGATTCATCGGGAAACCATAGTCAAATAACATGTTTGTGGTGGAAAAACTAGAGAAGCTAGACCCCTTGCCTAGGGTCATGTGCAAAACCGAGTCACGGGAGGCGAAAATCCTAGTCACGGTGACCCCGATGGGAAAACTTGGTCACCGGATGGGAAAACATGGGTCTCGGACGAGATTCATCGGGAAACCATAGTCAAATAACATGTTTGTGGTGGAAAAACTAGAGAAGCTAGACCCCTTGGCTAGGGTCATGTGCAAAACCGAGTCACGGGAGGCTAAAATCCTAGTCACGGTGACCCCGACGGGAAAACTTGGTCACCGGATGGGAAAACATGGGTCTCGGACGAAATTCATCAAGAAACCATAGTCAAATAACATGTTTGTGGTGGAAAAACTAGAGAAGCTAGACCCCTTGGCTAGGGTCATGCTCAAAACCGAGTCACGGGAGGCGAAAATCCGTGTCACGGTGACCCCGATGGGAAAACTTGGTCACCGGATGGGAAAACATGGGTCTCGGACGAGATTCATCAGGAAACCATAGTCAAATAACATGTTTGTGGTGGAAAAACTAGAGAAGCTAGACCCCTTGGCTAGGGTCATGTGCAAAACCGAGTCACGGTAGGCGAAAATCCTAGTCACGGTGACCCCGATGGGAAAACTTGGCACCGGATGGGAAAACATGGGTCTCGGACGAGATTCATCGGGAAACCATAGTCAAATAACATGTTTGTGGTGGAAAAACTAGAGAAGCTAGACCCCTTGGCTAGGGTCATGTGCAAAATCGAGTCACGGGAGGCGAAAAACCTAGTCACGGTGACCCCGACGGGAAAACTTGGTCACCGGATGGGAAAACATGGGTCTCGGACGAGATTCATCGGGAAACCATAGTCAAATAACATGTTTGTGGTGGAAAAACTAGAGAAGCTAGACCCCTTGCCTAGGGTCATGTGCAAAACCGAGTCACGGGAGGCGAAAATCCTAGTCACGGTGACCCCGATGGGAAAACTTGGTCACCGGATGGGAAAACATGGGTCTCGGACGAGATTCATCGGGAAACCATAGTCAAATAACATGTTTGTGGTGGAAAAACTAGAGAAGCTAGACCCCTTGGCTAGGGTCATGTGCAAAACCGAGTCACGGGAGGCTAAAATCCTAGTCACGGTGACCCCGACGGGAAAACTTGGTCACCGGATGGGAAAACATGGGTCTCGGACGAAATTCATCAAGAAACCATAGTCAAATAACATGTTTGTGGTGGAAAAACTAGAGAAGCTAGACCCCTTGGCTAGGGTCATGCTCAAAACCGAGTCACGGGAGGCGAAAATCCGTGTCACGGTGACCCCGATGGGAAAACTTGGTCACCGGATGGGAAAACATGGGTCTCGGACGAGATTCATCAGGAAACCATAGTCAAATAACATGTTTGTGGTGGAAAAACTAGAGAAGCTAGACCCCTTGGCTAGGGTCATGTGCAAAACCGAGTCACGGGAGGCTAAAATCCTAGTCACGGTGACCCCGACGGGAAAACTTGGTCACCGGATGGGAAAACATGGGTCTCGGACGAAATTCATCAAGAAACCATAGTCAAATAACATGTTTGTGGTGGAAAAACTAGAGAAACTAGACCCCTTGGCTAGGGTCATGCTCAAAACCGAGTCACGGGAGGCGAAAATCCGTGTCACGGTGACCCCGATGGGAAAACTTGGTCACCGGATGGGAAAACATGGGTCTCGGACGAGATTCATCAGGAAACCATAGTCAAATAACATGTTTGTGGTGGAAAAACTAGAGAAGCTAGACCCCTTGGCTAGGATCATGTGCAAAACCGAGTCACGGGAGGCTAAAATCCTAGTCACGGTGTTCCCGACGGGAAAACTTGGTCACCGGATGGGAAAACATGGGTCTCGGACGAGATTCATCAAGAAACCATAGTCAAATAACATGTTTGTGGTGGAAAAACTAGAGAAGCTAGACCCCTTGGCTAGGGTCATGTGCAAAACCGAGTCACGGGAGGTGAAAATCCTAGTCACGGTGACCCCGATGGGAAAACTTTGTCACCGGATGGGAAAACATGGGTCTCGGACGAGATTCATCGGGAAACCATAGTCAAATAACATGTTTGTGGTGGAAAAACTAGAGAAGCTAGACCCCTTGGCTAGGGTCATGTGCAAAATCGAGTCACGGGAGGCGAAAAACCTAGTCACGGTGACCCCGATGGGAAAACTTGGTCACCGGATGGGAAAACATGGGTCTCGGACGAGATTCATCGGGAAACCATAGTCAAATAACATGTTTGTGGTGGAAAAACTAGAGAAGCTAGACCCCTTGGCTAGGGTCCTGTGCAAAATCGAGTCACGGGAGGCGAAAAACCTAGTCACGGTGACCCCGACGGGAAAACTTGGTCACCGGATGGGAAAACATGGGTCTCGGACGAGATTCATCAGGAAACCATAGTCAAATAACATGTTTGTGGTGGAAAAACTAGAGAAGCTAGACCCCTTGGCTAGGGTCATGCTCAAAACCGAGTCACGGGAGGCGAAAATCCTAGTCCCGGTGACCCCGATGGGAAAACTTGGTCAACGGATGGGAAAACATGGGTCTCGGACGAGATTCATTAGGAAACCATAGTCAAATAACATGTTTGTGGTGGAAAAACTAGAGAAGCTAGACCCCTTGGCTAGGGTCATGTGCAAAACCGAGTCACGGTAGGCGAAAATCCTAGTCACGGTGACCCCGATGGGAAAACTTGGTCACCGGATGGGAAAACATGGGTCTCGGACGAGATTCATCGGGAAACCATAGTCAAATGACATGTTTGTGGTGGAAAAACTAGAGAAGCTAGACCCCTTGGCTAGGGTCCTGTGCAAAATCGAGTCACGGGAGGCGAAAAACCTAGTCACGGTGACCCCGACGGGAAAACTTGGTCACCGGATGGGAAAACATGGGTCTCGGACGAGATTCATCGGGAAACCATAGTCAAATAACATGTTTGTTGTGGAAAAACTAGAGAAGCTAGACCCCTTGGCTAGGGTCATGTGCAAAATCGAGTCACGGGAGGCGAAAAACCTAGTCACGGTGACCCCGATGGGAAAACTTGGTCACCGAATGGGAAAACATGGGTCTCGGACGAGATTCATCGGGAAACCATAGTCAAATAACATGTTTGTGGTGGAAAAACTAGAGAAGCTAGACCCCTTGGCTAGGGTCATGTGCAAAACCGAGTCACGGGAGGCTAAAATCCTAGTCACGGTGACCCCGACGGGAAAACTTGGTCACCGGATGGGAAAACATGGGTCTCGGACGAGATTCATCAGGAAACCATAGTCAAATAACATGTTTGTGGTGGAAAAACTAGAGAAGCTAGACCCCTTGGCTAGGGTCATGCTCAAAACCGAGTCACGGGAGGCGAAAATCCGTGTCACGGTGACCCCGATGGGAAAACTTGGTCACCGGATGGGAAAACATGGGTCTCGGACGAGATTCATCAGGAAACCATAGTCAAATAACATGTTTGTGGTGGAAAAACTAGAGAAGCTAGACCCCTTGGCTAGGATCATGTGCAAAACCGAGTCACGGTAGGCGAAAATCCTAGTCACGGTGACCCCGATGGGAAAACTTGGTCACCGGATGGGAAAAATGTTTGTGGTGGAAAAACTAGAGAAGCTAGACCTCTTGGCTAGGGTCATGTGCAAAATCGAGTCACGGGAGGCGAAAAACCTAGTCACAGTGACCCCGACGGGAAAACTTGGTCACCGGATGGGAAAACATGGGTCTCGGACGAAATTCATCAAGAAACCATAGTCAAATAACATGTTTGTGGTGGAAAAACTAGAGAAGCTAGACCCCTTGGCTAGGGTCATGCTCAAAACCGAGTCACGGGAGGCGAAAATCCGTGTCACGGTGACCCCGATGGGAAAACTTGGTCACCGGATGGGAAAACATGGGTCTCGGACGAGATTCATCAGGAAACCATAGTCAAATAACATGTTTGTGGTGGAAAAACTAGAGAAGCTAGACCCCTTGGCTAGGGTCATGCTCAAAACCGAGTCACGGGAGGCGAAAATCCGTGTCACGGTGACCCCGATGGGAAAACTTGGTCACCGGATGGGAAAACATGGGTCTCGGACGAGATTCATCAGGAAACCATAGTCAAATAACATGTTTGTGGTGGAAAAACTAGAGAAGCTAGACCCCTTGGCTAGGATCATGTGCAAAACCGAGTCACGGTAGGCGAAAATCCTAGTCACGGTGACCCCGATGGGAAAACTTGGTCACCGGATGGGAAAAATGTTTGTGGTGGAAAAACTAGAGAAGCTAGACCCCTTGGCTAGGGTCATGTGCAAAATCGAGTCACGGGAGGCGAAAAACCTAGTCACAGTGACCCCGACGGGAAAACTTGGTCACCGGATGGGAAAACATGGGTCTCGGACGAGATTCATCGGGAAACCATAGTCAAATAACATGTTTGTGGTGGAAAAACTAGAGAAGCTAGACCCCTTGGCTAGGGTCATGTGCAAAACCGAGTCACGGGAGGTGAAAATCCTAGTCACGGTGAACCCGATGGGAAAACTTGGTCACCGGATGGGAAAACATGGGTCTCGGACGAGATTCATCGGGAAACCATAGTCAAATAACATGTTTGTGGTGGAAAAACTAGAGAAGCTAGACCCCTTGGCTAGGGTCATGTGCAAAACCGAGCCACGGGAGGCTAAAATCCTAGTCACGGTGACCCCGATGGGAAAACTTGGTCACCGGATGGGAAAACATGGGTCTCGGACGAGATTCATCGGGAAACCATAGTCAAATAACATGTTTGTGGTGGAAAAACTAGAGAAGCTAGACCCCTTGGCTAGGGTCATGTGCAAAACCGAGTCATGGGAGGCGAAAATCCTAGTCACGGTGACCCCGATGGGAAAACTTGGTCACCGGATGGGAAAACATGGGTCTCGGACGAGATTCATCGGGAAACCATAGTCAAATAACATGTTTGTGGTGGAAAAACTAGAGAAGCTAGACCCCTTGGCTAGGGTCATGTGCAAAACCGAGCCACGGGAGGCTAAAATCCTAGTCACGGTGACCCGGATGGGAAAACTTGGTCACCGGATGGGAAAACATGGGGCTCTGGACGAGATTCATTGGGAAACCATAGTCAAAGAACATGTTTGTGGTGGAAAAACTCGAGAACCTAGTCCCCTTGACTAGGCTCATGTGCAAACCAACGTAGTCTCCGCATATCCCGTTTTCGGTAAGAAATTCATGAAAAATATTATCCACATCAGAACAATATGAAACATTGTGGAAGTGTTGGAAATATGTTCCCTAACGTGCACAAAAAAATTGCGGTATTTTCTCATTATTTCGGTATAAAAAATTAATATTAAATTCATCCCTTGGTAGAAAATTACAAAACTTTGGGAACCATCTTGTATCATTTTTATAAGAATTCCTGCCAAAAATCACGCCAAAATTCGACCTCTAGGTACCTCAACAAAACTTATGTCTCCTCAGAAAAAGGGTATCTACTTGTGCAAAATGGGGTTTGGCCAATTATCCTATTATAGGGGGGAGTGAGTCTGCGAAAAATGACCTTCGGGGAAATTTTTCGTGGATGCCATGGGGCTCCCCCTGGGTGTTTTTCCATGCTTTTCGAAGCTTGGGGAGGCATCAAAACCCATGGATTGAGTCATGGATGAAATCTATGACTCAAAAACTCGGTTGGGACCCAATTTTTCTTGGGACGATTTTAGAGATGGTTTTCGAACTCAAGGTTCCTCGCAGCTTGCCTCATGATCTGACTGAAGCGTCCACATTGATCTTGAATAGGTTGGTCTTGAATTAGATCGATCTTGAATGGATTAATGCAAAGGGGCGTGTGGGAAGGTGAGGGCTTGATAGAGGGGCCGAGGGTTCACTGGTTTAGTCTCGGGAATTTGACGGACCTGGACCTGGTTGGCATCGAAGAGCTTTGAGTATTTCTCTCTAGGGTGGTCATGTCCCTCTCGATAATTCTCCCCACCCCGGATGAGCATTACGATGATTTGCGTTCAGATGCTAGCTAGGCTTAACCGAGTGTGGCGCTTTCGAATAATCAGTTCCTTCTGAACTGTTGCAGCTTGTGACTCAGCTGCCAATCCATTCGGGATTGATCCATGTTGGTGCACCTTTCCAACAAATTTTCTTCATAGCCCTTCGGCCAACTTTCCCTACAACCACCCATGAGTCACAATTCTTTTTCTCATCCTTCGACCAACTTTCCCCACAACCAATCACCCATGAGTTCCAATTCTCTCACCCTTCAACCAAATTTTTCCCCACAACCAATCACCCATGAATCCCAATTCTCTCACCCTTAGACCAACTCTTCCATACAAAAAACACAGAAGAATCCCAGCCCTCTCACCTTTGGACCAACTTTCCCTACAACCACCAATGAATCCCGATCCAATCCTCTCACATTTCCCTACAATCACACACATGA
>JAUAMA010000006.1:25589835-25594835 GCA_030819835.1 Acmispon strigosus
ATTTTTATAAGTTCTAGGCTTCTAGTGACTTATGTAACACTTTTCCTATAAAACACTTAATTACATAATCTATCTAAAGGCATGTAAACACATATTTATCATAAAGATCGTGCAAATAACATGTTAACTTAAATATCATGCTCATCTAAAATGCCTAATTCTCTTCTTATCTTATAAAAAGATTCCTTAGGAAGAGGTTTAGTAAAGATATCTGCTAATTGATTATGTGTATCCACAAAAGAAATCTCTATATCTTTCCTCATAACATGATCTCGAAGAAAATGATGTCGTATATCAATATGCTTAGTTCGAGAATGCATGATAGGGTTTTTAGTGAGATTAATGGCACTTGTGTTGTCACATTTGATAGAAATGCAGCCCAGCTCTAAGCCATAATCTTTGAGTTGTTGTTTGAGCCATAGAGTTTGTGCACAACAACTTCCTGCAGCAATGTATTCTGCTTCTGCAGTACTTAGAGCAACACATGCTTGTTTCTTACAAGACCATGAAACAAGAGCATTTCCTAATAGGTGACAAGTACCACTTGTACTCTTTCTTTCAGTTTTACAACCAGCATAATCAGAATCAGAATATCCAATCAAATCACAAACACTTCCCTTGGGATACCACAATCCAACATTTGTAGTTCCTTTCAAATATTTGAAAATACGTTTAACAGAACTCAAATGTGATTCCCTAGGAGATGCTTGATATCTAGCACATAGACACACACTAAACATAATATCAGGTCTACTTGCAGATAAGTACAGAAGAGATCCGATCATACCTCTATATTTAGTGATATCAACTTGAACACCAGATTCATCTTGATCTAGATATGTGTTAGACCCCATTGGTGTGGCTATGGCTTTGCAATCATCTAAATCATATTTCTTTAATAATTCCTTGCAAAACTTTGATTGATTGATGAATATTCCATCATTTGATTGCTTGATTTGCAAACCAAGAAAGAAATTTAATTGTCCCATCATGGACATCTCAAATTCTTCTTGCATCATGTTAGAGAAATCTTTGCAAAGAGATTCGTTAGTTGCACCAAAGATAATATCATCAACATAAATTTGAACAAGTAAGGTATTACCTTTGGTTCTTTTGATGAACAAGGTTGTATCAGCCTTACCTTTTTGAAATCCTTTATCACAAAGGAAAGTACTTAACCTATCATACCATGCACGAGGGGCTTGCTTAAGACCATAGAGTGCTTTCTTTAGTCTGAAGACATGTGAAGGAAACTTTGGATCTTCAAATCCTGGAGGTTGCTTCACATACACTTCTTCTTGAATATATCCGTTCAGGAAGGCACTTTTGACGTCCATTTGATACAATGGGAAGTTTAAAGAGCAAGCATATGCTAATAGCAATCTTATGGCTTCTAACCTTGCTACGGGTGCATATGTTTCATCAAAATCTATACCTTCTTCTTGATTATAACCTTGAGCAACTAATCTTGCTTTGTTTCTAACTATAATACCATTTTCATCTAACTTATTCCTAAATACCCACTTTGTTCCAATAATGTGTTTACCACTAGGCTTAGGGACAAGTTCCCAAACTTGATTCCTTTCAAATTGGTTTAATTCTTCCTGCATTGCTACAATCCAATACTCATCCTCTAGAGCGTCATTTACTTTTGATGGTTCTATCTGAGAGACAAAGGCCATATTCAAAACTGAATCATTCAAGCGTAGCCTTGTAGAAACGCCTCTAGAAATATCACCAATAATATTATCAACTGGATGATCCCTATGGGTTCTCCATTCTTTTGGAAGTTGATAAGTATTATCTTCAATGTGCTCTTCTTGTATTGGATTATGATCTCCATCTTTTTGAGAATCTTCATTTATAATGATGTCATCTTCTTCATTATCCGGAAGATTGACTTTATCTTCTATTGAAGATTTAGATTCATCAAAAGAAACATGGAAGGATTCTTCCACGGATAGAGTTTTCTTGTTAAAGACTCTATATGCTTTGCTTGTTAAAGAATATCCAAGGAATATACCTTCATCAGATTTTTCATCAAACTTACCAAGGTTTTCCTTTCCATTATTCAAGACAAAGCATTTTGATCCAAAAGCATGTAGATGAGAGATATTTGGTTTCCTTCCTTTGTAGAGTTCATAGGGGTTTTTCTTAAGAATAGGTCTAATAAGAACTCTATTGGAAACATAGCAAGCAGTACTTACAGCATCAGCCCAGAAGTATTTAGGGAGACTTGATTCACTTAGCATTGTCCTTGCTAATTCTTCAAGTAATCTATTCTTCCTTTCTACAACACCATTTTGTTGTGGTGTTCTCGGAGTAGAGAAATTATGTGATATTCCATTTTCATCACATAGTTCTTGGAATTGTTGATTCTGAAATTCTCCACCATGATCACTTCTAATAGAAGAGATCTTCAAAGACTTCTCATTTTGAACTAGCCTTGCATATCTTTTGAATGCATTGAAGGCTTCATTCTTATGAGGTAGAAATAAAGTCCAAGTGAATCTAGAGAAATCATCAACAATAAAAAGTGCATAGAAATTACCTCCGAGGCTTTTTGTTCTAGATGGTCCGAACAAATCCATATGTAACGATTGAAGGGGTCTTGAAGTCGAAACTATGTTCTTAGGTTTGAAGGATGTTCTGGTTTGCTTCCCCTTTTGACATGCATCACAAAGCTTGTCTTTTTCGAATTTCATCTTTGGAAGCCCAATAACCAGATCATGTTTGACTAGTTTGTTTAAATGATCTATGTGAATATGAGCAAGTCTTCTATGCCATAGCCATGAGTCACTATTGTTTTTGGCCAAAAGGCATCTCACATTTTGTGGAATTTCTTCCAATGAGATCATGAAGACTTTGTTTACTTTATACCCATAAAACTTAATCTCTTTAGTTCTCACATCTTTTACTACACATATATCATTAATAAAACCTACTTTCAAACCCTTATCACATAGTTGACTAATACTCAGAAGATTATGCATCAAACCATCAACGTAAAGAACTTTATCGATGACTGTTTGAGGGGGTGTGCCTATTCTTCCAATACCGAGTATCTTTCCCTTTTGGTTGTTACCATATGTGACAAAACCTTTTTCTCTAGGTATAAGAAATGAAAATTTGGTTTTGTCTCCTGTCATGTGTGATGAGCAGCCACTATCAAGATACCATAAATCCTTTGCTGCTTTCATACACACCTATATGACAAAGTTCAGACATGGGTATTAGGAACCCAACAAGTCTTGGGTTCTTCTAAGTTAACATCCTTTCTAACCCAAATGTACTCCCTATTTGGTACTCCTACATGTTTGTAATAACATCTACTAGGGGTATGTCCTACTTTGTTACAATATGTGCAAGAGTAACGATTGTAACTAGAGGTTTGTCTAGGAAAGGGGTGAATCTTCTTAGGAAGTTTATTTTGATTATTCTTCCTATTGTTTGTACTCCTAACAGGATTAATCTTATTGTTACTAGAAGATCCTATCACGTGGTTTGGTCTTACAAACACAGTTTTCCTAACCTCTTTTGTCTTTGGGTGAGAAGTATATCCTAATCCTGATTTATTGTTTGAATATCTTTGAACACTTAGAATATCATCTAACTTCTGTTTTCCTTTATTGAAGTTATTTACCCTGAGTTGAAGATCACCTATCTTTTCTTCTAAAGAACTACACTTAGTACACTTTTGTGTAGTATCTACTTTAGATTTCACTATGTCTAATTCCTCCTGTAAGGTTTTACACTTACTTTCTAGAGAAGAAATCAATTCATTTTGCTTTGTGCTAATCTTGGAAAATTCTTGACATAATTTAAACATGTTTTCCATAGCAAATTTTAAATCATGAGGAGACATAGAATTATCACTAACCTGGGAATCTTCAATGTCTGAATCATGTGAGGCCATTAAAGCAACTTGTGCTTCTTCTTTGTCAGAGTCTGATGATGAACTTACTTCGTTATCATCCCAAGCCAAATATGCTTTTCGTGTAGGTTGATCCTTCTTTTCAAACTTTTCTCTTAGACCATGTCTCTTCTTTTGAAGATTTGGACAATCTGATTTGAAGTGTCCAGGTTTACCACATTCGAAACATGTGATCTTTTGTGACGAAGAGGGATCACTGTTTCTTTGGAAAGATTTATTGTTGAATTTGACACTTTTTCTTTTAAGAAACTTTCCAAAGTTCTTGACTAGAAGATTCAAATTTTCATCTTCTTCTTCAGAATCTGCATCATAATCTTCTTTCATGCTTTCCTTTGCCTTTAAGGATATTGATCGATACTTCTTCTCATGTTGTTCATGCTCTTCTAAACGATTCAATTCCAACTCATGTTCTTGGAGTTTTCCAAACAGAGTTGCAAGAGACATATTTAATAAACTCTTCTTCTCAGAGATGGCTGTGACTTTTGGTTGCCATACTCTTGTAAGTGATCTTAGAACTTTCATGTTCAAGTCACTATTTGAAAATTGTTTTCCAAGAGCAATCAAATGATTAATTAAATGAGTGAATCGTTTTTGCATATCTAGTACCTTTTCTCCTGGAAGCATTCTGAACATTTCATATTCCTGAGAAAGAGTATTGATCTTTGATCTTTTGACTTCATCTGTTCCTTCATGAGTCACCATCAACGTATCCCATATTTCTTTTGATGAAGTGCACGTTGATACTCTGAAAAATTCGTCCATGCCAAGAGCAGATGTAAGGATGTTCATTCCTTTGAGATCATATTGAACCTTCTTCTTTTCTTCTTCACTCCAAGTACTTTCTGATTTTGGTTGTGAAGTTCCTTCTTCATTTGTTGTTACAGGCACAAAGGGTCCTTCTTCAATGGCTTTCCATATTCCTGAGTCTAATGACTTTATGAATATCTTCATCTTGATTTTCCAGAAGTCATAATGTTCTCCATTGAAGAATGGTGGCCTGTTTATGTTGAATCCTTCATTTGTTCCATGATTGGAAGAGGATGCCATCTTTTCCCGGATCTTAGGA
>JAUAMA010000006.1:25599835-25604835 GCA_030819835.1 Acmispon strigosus
AAAACACAACCAGCACTTAAATATATATATATAAGGAAGCAAATACAAAAGTTACACATAGTAAGACATATCAAACATATGTAGTAGAGAGATTACAACAAATAGATAAAGCCATTTCGGGAAAATAGGGAAATCCTAATAGTAAGTAGATAACTATATGGAGACACAAGACTTCAGAACTTAAGCGTGACTAGAATCTTCAGAGGTCTCAGAAGGGTCAAGTTCTTGAAGGCTCTCAATTTCCTTACGCATGAAGGAGTGCATGGCCTCTATGCGATTTTCCACAAGTATAAAGCGAGACCAAATGGTATCCTCCAGTTGGCCCAACTTCTGAGAAAGACGGAGTGACAAGATATCCATCCTTTCTAGTATAACCTTGGTTTCTTGTGAGAAATTTGAAGGAATGGTATAAAAGGGAGATAATCCAGCCGATGCAGCATTGGTTTGAACATCAATGCGATAGCGAGACAACACCAGAGGATCTGTGGAGGATTCCCTTCGAGAAACATTGATTGGAGAGGAGACATTTGAAGGACGTGGAAGAGACCCCATGGCGAAACAAGTCTTAGAGGAAGAAAGATTGTATATGAAGGAAGATAGGCAAAAGGGCAGAAGACAAATGCTGATTTTATAGAGAAAATCGTGCGTGTAATCGATTACGACAGTTATGGTAATCGATTACGGCAGCTTCAAATTTGAAAATTATTCAAATTTTGAATGGGTAATCGATTACATCAGTTAGAGTAATCGATTACTGAAGGAATGTCAATAGGCACGAGGACTGAGAGCATGGATAATCGATTACAAATCCTATGATAATCGATTATTATAACAATTTTTATAAGTTCTAGGCTTCTAGTGACTTATGTAACACTTTTCCTATAAAACACTTAATTACATAATCTATCTAAAGGCATGTAAACACATATTTATCATAAAGATCGTGCAAATAACATGTTAACTTAAATATCATGCTCATCTAAAATGCCTAATTCTCTTCTTATCTTATAAAAAGATTCCTTAGGAAGAGGTTTAGTAAAGATATCTGCTAATTGATTATGTGTATCCACAAAAGAAATCTCTATATCTTTCCTCATAACATGATCTCGAAGAAAATGATGTCGTATATCAATATGCTTAGTTCGAGAATGCATGATAGGGTTTTTAGTGAGATTAATGGCACTTGTGTTGTCACATTTGATAGAAATGCAGCCCAGCTCTAAGCCATAATCTTTGAGTTGTTGTTTGAGCCATAGAGTTTGTGCACAACAACTTCCTGCAGCAATGTATTCTGCTTCTGCAGTACTTAGAGCAACACATGCTTGTTTCTTACAAGACCATGAAACAAGAGCATTTCCTAATAGGTGACAAGTACCACTTGTACTCTTTCTTTCAGTTTTACAACCAGCATAATCAGAATCAGAATATCCAATCAAATCACAAACACTTCCCTTGGGATACCACAATCCAACATTTGTAGTTCCTTTCAAATATTTGAAAATACGTTTAACAGAACTCAAATGTGATTCCCTAGGAGATGCTTGATATCTAGCACATAGACACACACTAAACATAATATCAGGTCTACTTGCAGATAAGTACAGAAGAGATCCGATCATACCTCTATATTTAGTGATATCAACTTGAACACCAGATTCGTCTTGATCTAGATATGTGTTAGACCCCATTGGTGTGGCTATGGCTTTGCAATCATCTAAATCATATTTCTTTAATAATTCCTTGCAAAACTTTGATTGATTGATGAATATTCCATCATTTGATTGCTTGATTTGCAAACCAAGAAAGAAATTTAATTGTCCCATCATGGACATCTCAAATTCTTCTTGCATCATGTTAGAGAAATCTTTGCAAAGAGATTCGTTAGTTGCACCAAAGATAATATCATCAACATAAATTTGAACAAGTAAGGTATTACCTTTGGTTCTTTTGATGAACAAGGTTGTATCAGCCTTACCTTTTTGAAATCCTTTATCACAAAGGAAAGTACTTAACCTATCATACCATGCACGAGGGGCTTGCTTAAGACCATAGAGTGCTTTCTTTAGTCTGAAGACATGTGAAGGAAACTTTGGATCTTCAAATCCTGGAGGTTGCTTCACATACACTTCTTCTTGAATATATCCGTTCAGGAAGGCACTTTTGACGTCCATTTGATACAATGGGAAGTTTAAAGAGCAAGCATATGCTAATAGCAATCTTATGGCTTCTAACCTTGCTACGGGTGCATATGTTTCATCAAAATCTATACCTTCTTCTTGATTATAACCTTGAGCAACTAATCTTGCTTTGTTTCTAACTATAATACCATTTTCATCTAACTTATTCCTAAATACCCACTTTGTTCCAATAATGTGTTTACCACTAGGCTTAGGGACAAGTTCCCAAACTTGATTCCTTTCAAATTGGTTTAATTCTTCCTGCATTGCTACAATCCAATACTCATCCTCTAGAGCGTCATTTACTTTTGATGGTTCTATCTGAGAGACAAAGGCCATATTCAAAACTGAATCATTCAAGCGTAGCCTTGTAGAAACGCCTCTAGAAATATCACCAATAATATTATCAACTGGATGATCCCTATGGGTTCTCCATTCTTTTGGAAGTTGATAAGTATTATCTTCAATGTGCTCTTCTTGTATTGGATTATGATCTCCATCTTTTTGAGAATCTTCATTTATAATGATGTCATCTTCTTCATTATCCGGAAGATTGACTTTATCTTCTATTGAAGATTTAGATTCATCAAAAGAAACATGGAAGGATTCTTCCACGGATAGAGTTTTCTTGTTAAAGACTCTATATGCTTTGCTTGTTAAAGAATATCCAAGGAATATACCTTCATCAGATTTTTCATCAAACTTACCAAGGTTTTCCTTTCCATTATTCAAGACAAAGCATTTTGATCCAAAAGCATGTAGATGAGAGATATTTGGTTTCCTTCCTTTGTAGAGTTCATAGGGGTTTTTCTTAAGAATAGGTCTAATAAGAACTCTATTGGAAACATAGCAAGCAGTACTTACAGCATCAGCCCAGAAGTATTTAGGGAGACTTGATTCACTTAGCATTGTCCTTGCTAATTCTTCAAGTAATCTATTCTTCCTTTCTACAACACCATTTTGTTGTGGTGTTCTCGGAGTAGAGAAATTATGTGATATTCCATTTTCATCACATAGTTCTTGGAATTGTTGATTCTGAAATTCTCCACCATGATCACTTCTAATAGAAGAGATCTTCAAAGACTTCTCATTTTGAACTAGCCTTGCATATCTTTTGAATGCATTGAAGGCTTCATTCTTATGAGGTAGAAATAAAGTCCAAGTGAATCTAGAGAAATCATCAACAATAAAAAGTGCATAGAAATTACCTCCGAGGCTTTTTGTTCTAGATGGTCCGAACAAATCCATATGTAACAATTGAAGGGGTCTTGAAGTCGAAACTATGTTCTTAGGTTTGAAGGATGTTCTGGTTTGCTTCCCCTTTTGACATGCATCACAAAGCTTGTCTTTTTCGAATTTCATCTTTGGAAGCCCAATAACCAGATCATGTTTGACTAGTTTGTTTAAATGATCTATGTGAATATGAGCAAGTCTTCTATGCCATAGCCATGAGTCACTATTGTTTTTGGCCAAAAGGCATCTCACATTTTGTGGAATTTCTTCCAATGAGATCATGAAGACTTTGTTTACTTTATACCCATAAAACTTAATCTCTTTAGTTCTCACATCTTTTACTACACATATATCATTAATAAAACCTACTTTCAAACCCTTATCACATAGTTGACTAATACTCAGAAGATTATGCATCAAACCATCAACGTAAAGAACTTTATCGATGACTGTTTGAGGGGGTGTGCCTATTCTTCCAATACCGAGTATCTTTCCCTTTTGGTTGTTACCATATGTGACAAAACCTTTTTCTCTAGGTATAAGAAATGAAAATTTGGTTTTGTCTCCTGTCATGTGTGATGAGCAGCCACTATCAAGATACCATAAATCCTTTGCTGCTTTCATACACACCTATATGACAAAGTTCAGACATGGGTATTAGGAACCCAACAAGTCTTGGGTTCTTCTAAGTTAACATCCTTTCTAACCCAAATGTACTCCCTATTTGGTACTCCTACATGTTTGTAATAACATCTACTAGGGGTATGTCCTACTTTGTTACAATATGTGCAAGAGTAACGATTGTAACTAGAGGTTTGTCTAGGAAAGGGGTGAATCTTCTTAGGAAGTTTATTTTGATTATTCTTCCTATTGTTTGTACTCCTAACAGGATTAATCTTATTGTTACTAGAAGATCCTATCACGTGGTTTGGTCTTACAAACACAGTTTTCCTAACCTCTTTTGTCTTTGGGTGAGAAGTATATCCTAATCCTGATTTATTGTTTGAATATCTTTGAACACTTAGAATATCATCTAACTTCTGTTTTCCTTTATTGAAGTTATTTACCCTGAGTTGAAGATCACCTATCTTTTCTTCTAAAGAACTACACTTAGTACACTTGTGTGTAGTATCTACTTTAGATTTCACTATGTCTAATTCCTCCTGTAAGGTTTTACACTTACTTTCTAGAGAAGAAATCAATTCATTTTGCTTTGTGCTAATCTTGGAAAATTCTTGACATAATTTAAACATGTTTTCCATAGCAAATTTTAAATCATGAGGAGACATAGAATTATCACTAACCTGGGAATCTTCAATGTCTGAATCATGTGAGGCCATTAAAGCAACTTGTGCTTCTTCTTTGTCAGAGTCTGATGATGAACTTACTTCGTTATCATCCCAAGCCAAATATGCTTTTCGTGTAGGTTGATCCTTCTTTTCAAACTTTTCTCTTAGACCATGTCTCTTCTTTTGAAGATTTGGACAATCTGATTTGAAGTGTCCAGGTTTACCACATTCGAAACATGTGATCTTTTGTGACGAAGAGGGATCACTGTTTCTTTGGAAAGATTTATTGTTGAATTTGACA
>JAUAMA010000006.1:25619835-25632335 GCA_030819835.1 Acmispon strigosus
ACAAATGCTGATTTTATAGAGAAAATCGTGCGTGTAATCGATTACGACAGTTATGGTAATCGATTACGGCAGCTTCAAATTTGAAAATTATTCAAATTTTGAATGGGTAATCGATTACATCAGTTAGAGTAATCGATTACTGAAGGAATGTCAATAGGCACGAGGACTGAGAGCATGGATAATCGATTACAAATCCTATGATAATCGATTATTATAACAATTTTTATAAGTTCTAGGCTTCTAGTGACTTATGTAACACTTTTCCTATAAAACACTTAATTACATAATCTATCTAAAGGCATGTAAACACATATTTATCATAAAGATCGTGCAAATAACATGTTAACTTAAATATCATGCTCATCTAAAATGCCTAATTCTCTTCTTATCTTATAAAAAGATTCCTTAGGAAGAGGTTTAGTAAAGATATCTGCTAATTGATTATGTGTATCCACAAAAGAAATCTCTATATCTTTCCTCATAACATGATCTCGAAGAAAATGATGTCGTATATCAATATGCTTAGTTCGAGAATGCATGATAGGGTTTTTAGTGAGATTAATGGCACTTGTGTTGTCACATTTGATAGAAATGCAGCCCAGCTCTAAGCCATAATCTTTGAGTTGTTGTTTGAGCCATAGAGTTTGTGCACAACAACTTCCTGCAGCAATGTATTCTGCTTCTGCAGTACTTAGAGCAACACATGCTTGTTTCTTACAAGACCATGAAACAAGAGCATTTCCTAATAGGTGACAAGTACCACTTGTACTCTTTCTTTCAGTTTTACAACCAGCATAATCAGAATCAGAATATCCAATCAAATCACAAACACTTCCCTTGGGATACCACAATCCAACATTTGTAGTTCCTTTCAAATATTTGAAAATACGTTTAACAGAACTCAAATGTGATTCCCTAGGAGATGCTTGATATCTAGCACATAGACACACACTAAACATAATATCAGGTCTACTTGCTGATAATGAAATTGCAAGTGAACAATTTACTATCGCGTAATAAAAATGTTCGAACCCAAAGGATAGGTGTTCTTGTTAATATTAAGTTTAGTACTTAAACAGAAAAAATAAAAAGATGTATATTTGTTGTTGGTTTGAGAACTTGAAAGAAACAATAGCATAAAATAATAGAATAAAGAGATGATGAACAATAAGCTCTTGGGTTGGTTTACATAGTCTATAAAAACATGCTAGAAATTTCCTACTAAATTCCTGAATTATAAAACCATTATCATGATGCTATAGCCTAGTGTAACTACAAGTTAATTCCTTAAGCATTGTAGATCTTTCTTTTTAATTACTAAACCCAATTCCTTGGCACCTAGTTAACTAAAGAAGAAGATGAAGAAGATGTTCAGGCCAACATAAAGTTACGTCCTTCCTAATTCCTTAGCGAAGTATACTTATAACCTTTTTTATTACCTAGTTCCCTTACTACTCACCAAATGGCCTTATGTAATAAGCAATAAGCAAAACCTCTTGTGATCATCAAGATAGAAATAAAGCATAAGGTAATAAAACATGAATGGAAATAAAATTCAGAAATGTAGAAAAAGACTAGAACATGTATTATAAACTAAAACAACCCAAAAACTTAAAGAAGAATTAGCCAAGCATGGCTAAAAGATTCATTGAATTACCCTGGATAGGAGCTCAAGTATGGCTTCCCACAATGCCTAGGAACAATGATCTTTGAGGGAGAAAGAGAGAATACTTGTTGTATTCTATGAAGGTGTGTCTTACAAGTGAAGAAAAGGTCCTATTTATAGTAAAAATCCAGCCTCCAACGCTTGAGCGCTGGCTTTCCCAACGCCTGGGCGCTAGGATGCATTAAAAATCCACTTTCTGTCCGAGGCCCAGCGCTTGAGCGCTGGCTTTCCAACGCTTGGGCGCTGGGACACAATCTGACTCATCATCTAGTCAGAACCCCAGCGCTGGAGCGCTGGGATCCCAACGCTGGAGCGTTGGGGTGCTGCTTCTTCATCTTCTTGCTTGTTCTTCCTTCTTCATTCATGGTAGTGGGTTTTGATGGCCATAAAAAGCCACTAACCAGCCTTGATCAATTCTGAAACCCTTCCTCCACTAACATCAATTCCTTTAAGCATTTTTTCCATGTGCTAAATTGGAGAGTGACTCTTCATATTTTTCTTTTTCACTTTGGTCCTCCCTTGGTTAGCACTTCATTTCAAGCCCTCATATTCTCTCAATCTCCACTTCAAGTCCTCCACTCTTGAACTTTTACAGTTTGGTCCCTGACTTTCTGAAACTTTACACATTGGTCCCTGGACCAAAAATGATAACTAACCAGCTTTTCCTAAAAATATAAAATAACTAGAAAAATTCCTAAAAATATAAAATAAAGATAGAAAAACACAAAAAATCTAATCTACATGCAAAATGCAAAATAAATATAAAATCTACATAAAAACAATAAAAAACCTATATGAGACTCAAAAATAATAAAATAAAAAGACTAAAAATAGCCTAAAAACATCATATAAAATCCACTCATCACACCACTATACCCAACGACAGCTTGTCCTCAAGCGACAAAACTTAAAGAAAAACTCGTCCCTGGGTTTTGAGAAAGTTTTATCTGATTACAACTTGAAGCACAGAAATCTTTCAAAGAAAGCTTAGCAGAAAAGGAAGACATGCATGTTTTAAAGACAAAGAATCAAGAAAGTTAGGCTTGGCTTTTAACATGTTTGAGTTCAACAATTAAGCTTACAAAATGATATTCTCCATGAAAACAAGAAAGCTCAATAATCCTGCCTATAATTCAAATCAAAACTGAAGTAAAGCAACCAAGTGATTTTGAAGAGATTTTTGAAGGTTGTAACTTGGCCAAAGGGTTGAACAATTCAAGGTATGGATTTCAAGAAATTGGCAACTCTAGTGGCTGACTCAGAAATTTTGTTGTTAAGTGATTTTTCTTGACTAAGAGCTTTAAACAATTCAACACAAGGGTTCTCTCAATTTTTTTCTTTTTCTCTTTTTTTTTTTTTTGAACAAAGTAGTGGAATGTATGGGATGAATGACTTGAATTTTACTCCCCTCATACTCTTTCTCACCCCACTACTTCATTATTTTTTCTAAGGCACATACCTTATTTTTTTCAACTTTTTTCCTTCATCTTTTTTTTTTAGAGAGAAACCCACAAACATAGCTCTAAAAATACAGCACATGAATCACAATAACAACTTAAAAATTATCACACAAAGTAGGCTCCAAAGAATGACTCTTTTAAGGCTCAAAAGGGGCTACTAGTGGATATAACAATTCAAGCAAAAATCTGAGTTTTCAAAAATGCCTATAATCTCTTCTCAACTCACAAAGTAAACAAAACTCCAATCAACATGCAACACAAGGCAGAAAAATTTCACAATCATGCATCAGAGTCCTCAGCTCTCAGAAAAAGATAGGGTAAGTGGTACCCTTTTTAGAACTCAGAAAAAGACTTTTGCCAACAACCCAACAATCAAGATATCAAAATCATTTCTACAGCATGCAATCCTAACTGCTTCAAAACATAGAACTTTTTCACAAAGCAGTTCAATCAGATAAAGCATTCACAAAGCTATAGCAACATCAGAATGGATAATATACTAAAGACTCATGCAAAAATAAAACAGAAAAACTAAACTAAAAATAAAAATAAAACTAAAGAAAAACAAAAACTAACAAGCTGGTATAGTAACAAATTTTCCACAAAGGTCCAAGGGAACCTCAATGTAAAAATCACTTTGAACACTCAAGTTCAAGAGGGCTCTCCCTCTTTTGGTACCTATCCTGTAACAATGAACAAACAAAAGTCTCACAAGCAAAGCTTGCTTGACTTGTTAGTCCCAAAAACAACACAAAAGATCATGGGTTGAAAATGTGTGTCCACCTTAAAAACAAAAATTCTTGAGTTCCCCAAAAATTAACCATTGTAGAAACAAGGGAAAACTCAAAGAACTTTAAAACCTTTCAGAAAATGGTGAACACACAATTTATTAAAAATTAAAAACAGTAAATAAAAGTAAAAACAGCAAACTGCCCGAGCTCTAGCGCTTGAGCGTTGGGGATGCCAACGCTTGGGCGCTGGAATTAAAAGAATTACTGGGCATCAGAGGTCCCAGCGCCTGAGCGCTGGGTTCCAACGCTATGGCGCTGGAATAAAGAAAATAAACTGGGTGGATTCCAGGGGCTTAGCGCATGAGCGCTAGCCCTCCAGCGCCTAAGCGCTGGGATCAACTGGAACCAGGGGGCTTTTACAGGGGCCTAACGCTCGTGCGTTGGCCTCCAGCGCCTAAGCGCTGGCCCCTCCTGCAGCAACAACATAGAATTTTTTTCTTTTATTTATTTACAAGAGTTGTGTAGAAAATTAAAAAGACATAAAAATAAACTATCCTAAGTTGGGTTGTCTCCCAACCAGCCCAATGTTAAGGTCCGAGATAGACCCTTCCCTTTAATCAATTAGGGGAATCAAGAAAAATAGACATCACTTGTGACACAACTTCTCCTCCTAGGTACTGTTTCAGTCTGTGCCCATTGACAACAAATGTGCCACTTTTATCCTCTAACTCAACCGCACCATGGGGAAAAACTTTGGTAATCATATAGGGTCCTGTCCATCTTGACTTCAGCTTTCCAGGAAACAACCTCAGCCTTGAGTTATACAATAACACAAGCTGTCCTGGACAAAACTCTTTTGGCACAATTTTCTTATCATGCCACTTCTTGGTCTTCTCTTTGTAAATCCTAGCATTGTGATATGCTTGGAGTCTAAATTCATCCAACTCATTTACCTGTACCTGTCTTTTATCCCCAGCTTCTTTGGGGTCCATGTTCAATTGTTTCAAAGCCCAAAAGGCTTTATGCTCAAGTTCCACAGGCAAATGACAAGTCTTACCATAAACCAACTGGTAAGGAGAGGTTCCAATAGGAGTTTTAAACGCAGTTCGGTAAGCCCACAAGGTGTCATCTAATTTTTTTGACCAATCCTTCCTTGAGGTACCAACTGTTTTTTCCAAAATCCTTTTTAACTCCCTATTAGAAACCTCTACTTGTCCACTAGTTTGGGGGTGATAGGGGGTAGCAATTTTATGACTAACACCATATTTTTTCAAAAGAGTTTCAAAAGCTTTATTACAAAAATGCTTACCTCCATCACTGATTATTGCTCTTGGCACCCCAAATCTAGTAAAAATCTTTTTCTTCAAAAAGTCCAGAACCACTTTTCCATCATTTGTGGGAAGGGCTGATGCTTCAACCCATTTAGAAACATAGTCAACAGCAACCAAAATATACTGGCAACCAAAAGAAGGTGGAAAAGGTCCCATGAAATCAATGCCCCATACATCAAAAAGCTCAACTTCCAAAATCATTTTTTGGGGCATCTCATTCCTTCTTGAGATATTACCAGTTCGTTGACAGCGATCACACCTTACCACAAATGCTCTACTATCCTTGAAGATAGTAGGCCAATAAAAACCACTTTGGAGGACTTTAGCTGCAGTCCTCTCACCTGAAAAATGGCCTCCATAATCGGAGCCATGGCAATGCCATAAAATAGCCTCAAATTCTTTTTCTGGAATACACCTTCTAATGATCCCATCAGAACATTCTCTAAACAAATAAGGTTCATCCCAGAAAAAGAATTTAGCATCATGCAAAAATTTCTTCTTTTGTTGCCAAGTCAAATCAGAAGGCAACACACCAGCAGCTTTAAAATTAGCTAAATGTACATACCATGGAGCTATCTCTTGGATAGCTAAAAGCCTCTCATCTGGGAACTCCTCTTGAATAGGAATTGGATCGGAGTTCCCTTCTTCAAGCCTTGACAAATGGTCTGCTACACCATTGTCCTTCCCTTTTCTGTCCACAATTTCAAGATCAAACTCTTGCAAGAGTAAGATCCACCTGATCAGCCTGGGTTTAGCTTCCTGCTTAGCAAACAAGTACTTCAATGCAGAATGGTCAGTATGCACAATAACTTTAGTACCCAAAACGTAAGGTCTGAATTTGTCTAAAGCATAGACAACGCTCAACAACTCCTTTTCAGTTGTAGCATAATTTTTTTGAGCTTCATTCAGAACCTTACTAGCATAATAAATCACATGCAAAACTTTTCCATTTTTTTGACAAAGAACAGCCCCTATTGCATTATCACTAGCATCACACATAATTTCAAAAGGCAAATCCCATTGGGGAGCAACAATGATAGGGGCTGAAACAAGTTTTTCCTTTAATAATTTAAAAGCAGCCAAACACTCATCATTAAAGATAAAAGGAGCTTCTTTTTCAAGGAGATTTGTCATAGGCTTAGCAATTTTAGAAAAATCTTTTATAAATCGCCTATAAAAACCTGCATGACCAAGAAAGCTTCTTATACCTTTAATATTAGTGGGAGGAGGTAGATTTTCAATAATTTCAGTTTTAGCCTTATCTACCTCAATCCCTTTTTCAGAAATCTTGTGCCCAAGCACAATGCCATCTTTTACCATAAAATGACATTTTTCCCAATTAAGTACCAAATTCTTTTCTTGGCACCTAACAAGAATCCTTTCCAAATTGCTCAAACACTTGTCAAAGCTGGGGCCATATACAGAAAAATCATCCATGAACACTTCCATACATTCACCAATTAAATCATAAAAAATAGCAAACATACATCTTTGGAAGGTTCCTGGAGCATTACACAAGCCAAAAGGCATTCTTTTATAAGCAAACACCCCGAAGGGGCAAGTAAAAGCAGTTTTTTCTTGATCCTTAGGATCAACAACAATTTGATTATAACCTGAGTAACCATCCAGGAAACAATAGTACTCATGGCCAGCCAACCTGTCAAGCATTTGATCAATAAAGGGAAGGGGGAAATGATCCTTCCGGGTGGCAGAATTTAACCTCCGGTAGTCTATACACACCCTCCATCCAGTTACCTTCCTGGTGGGGATTAATTCATTATTTTCATTAGGAACCACAGTAATTCCCCCTTTCTTGGGAACTACCTGAACGGGACTAACCCATTCACTATCAGAAATGGGATAGATGATCCCAGCATCAAGCAATTTAATCACTTCTTTCCTTACCACCTCTTTCATGGCAGGATTAAGTCTTCTTTGGGGTTGGACTACAGGTTTAACTTGTTCTTCTAAACAAATTTTATGCATACAAACAGTGGGGCTTATGCCCTTAATGTCCTCTATAGTCCAACCCAAAGCAGATTTATGAGTTCTAAGAATTCTTACCAGTTTTTCTTCTTCAAGAGGAGAGAGGGAACTACTCACAATGACAGGTTTATTGTTACCTTCCTCAAGAAATACATACTTAAGGGTGGAAGGTAAGGGCTTCAATTCCCTCTTTTCCTCTTGAACTTCTTCTTCTCTTTTCAGCTCCTCTACCCATTTTTTTCTTGAAGGGAAAAAATGGGCAGCTTCCAGATACCTTGCCATTTCAATGACCTGTTCGTCATTACTGTCTATTTCTTCAAAATCCAACCCCTCAGAGATTATAGTCTCTAAAGGATCTTCTTTCCACATGGCAACAAACTGTTAGGCAGAAATATTTTTTTATTATTTTTTATATATACAAGAAGTACTAAACAAAATAAAAATAAGAACTTGAAAGAACCTATCCCCGGCAACGGCGCCAAAAACTTGATAATGAAATTGCAAGTGAACAATTTACTATCGCGTAATAAAAATGTTCGAACCCAAAGGATAGGTGTTCTTGTCAATATTAAGTTTAGTACTTAAACAGAAAAAATAAAAAGATGTATATTTGTTGTTGGTTTGAGAACTTGAAAGAAACAATAGCATAAAATAATAGAATAAAGAGATGATGAACAATAAGCTCTTGGGTTGGTTTACATAGTCTATAAAAACATGCTAGAAATTTCCTACTAAATTCCTGAATTATAAAACCATTATCATGATGCTATAGCCTAGTGTAACTACAAGTTAATTCCTTAAGCATTGTAGATCTTTCTTTTTAATTACTAAACCCAATTCCTTGGCACCTAGTTAACTAAAGAAGAAGATGAAGAAGATGTTCAGGCCAACATAAAGTTACGTCCTTCCTAATTCCTTAGCGAAGTATACTTATAACCTTTTTTATTACCTAGTTCCCTTACTACTCACCAAATGGCCTTATGTAATAAGAAATAAGCAAAACCTCTTGTGATCATCAAGATAGAAATAAAGCATAAGGTAATAAAACATGAATGGAAATAAAATTCAGAAATGTAGAAAAAGACTAGAACATGTATTATAAACTAAAACAACCCAAAAACTTAAAGAAGAATTAGCCAAGCATGGCTAAAAGATTCATTGAATTACCCTGGATAGGAGCTCAAGTATGGCTTCCCATAATGCCTAGGAACAATGATCTTTGAGGGAGAAAGAGAGAATACTTGTTGTATTCTATGAAGGTGTGTCTTACAAGTGAAGAAAAGGTCCTATTTATAGTAAAAATCCAGCCTCCAACGCTTGAGCGCTGGCTTTCCCAACGCCTGGGCACTAGGATGCATTAAAAATCCACTTTCTGTCCGAGGCCCAGCGCTTGAGCGCTGGCTTTCCAACGCTTGGGCGCTGGGACACAATCTGACTCATCATCTAGTCAGAACCCCAGCGCTGGAGCGCTGGGATCCCAACGCTGGAGCGTTGGGGTGCTGCTTCTTCATCTTCTTGCTTGTTCTTCCTTCTTCATTCATGGTAGTGGGTTTTGATGGCCATAAAAAGCCACTAACCAGCCTTGATCAATTCTGAAACCCTTCCTCCACTAACATCAATTCCTTTAAGCATTTTTTCCATGTGCTAAATTGGAGAGTGACTCTTCATATTTTTCTTTTTCACTTTGGTCCTCCCTTGGTTAGCACTTCATTTCAAGCCCTCATATTCTCTCAATCTCCACTTCAAGTCCTCCACTCTTGAACTTTTACAGTTTGGTCCCTGACTTTCTGAAACTTTACACATTGGTCCCTGGACCAAAAATGATAACTAACCAGCTTTTCCTAAAAATATAAAATAACTAGAAAAATTCCTAAAAATATAAAATAAAGATAGAAAAACACAAAAAATCTAATCTACATGCAAAATGCAAAATAAATATAAAATCTACATAAAAACAATAAAAAACCTATATGAGACTCAAAAATAATAAAATAAAAAGACTAAAAATAGCCTAAAAACATCATATAAAATCCACTCATCACTTGCAGATAAGTACAGAAGAGATCCGATCATACCTCTATATTTAGTGATATCAACTTGAACACCAGATTCGTCTTGATCTAGATATGTGTTAGACCCCATTGGTGTGGCTATGGCTTTGCAATCATCTAAATCATATTTCTTTAATAATTCCTTGCAAAACTTTGATTGATTGATGAATATTCCATCATTTGATTGCTTGATTTGCAAACCAAGAAAGAAATTTAATTGTCCCATCATGGACATCTCAAATTCTTCTTGCATCATGTTAGAGAAATCTTTGCAAAGAGATTCGTTAGTTGCACCAAAGATAATATCATCAACATAAATTTGAACAAGTAAGGTATTACCTTTGGTTCTTTTGATGAACAAGGTTGTATCAGCCTTACCTTTTTGAAATCCTTTATCACAAAGGAAAGTACTTAACCTATCATACCATGCACGAGGGGCTTGCTTAAGACCATAGAGTGCTTTCTTTAGTCTGAAGACATGTGAAGGAAACTTTGGATCTTCAAATCCTGGAGGTTGCTTCACATACACTTCTTCTTGAATATATCCGTTCAGGAAGGCACTTTTGACGTCCATTTGATACAATGGGAAGTTTAAAGAGCAAGCATATGCTAATAGCAATCTTATGGCTTCTAACCTTGCTACGGGTGCATATGTTTCATCAAAATCTATACCTTCTTCTTGATTATAACCTTGAGCAACTAATCTTGCTTTGTTTCTAACTATAATACCATTTTCATCTAACTTATTCCTAAATACCCACTTTGTTCCAATAATGTGTTTATCACTAGGCTTAGGGACAAGTTCCCAAACTTGATTCCTTTCAAATTGGTTTAATTCTTCCTGCATTGCTACAATCCAATACTCATCCTCTAGAGCGTCATTTACTTTTGATGGTTCTATCTGAGAGACAAAGGCCATATTCAAAACTGAATCATTCAAGCGTAGCCTTGTAGAAACGCCTCTAGAAATATCACCAATAATATTATCAACTGGATGATCCCTATGGGTTCTCCATTCTTTTGGAAGTTGATAAGTATTATCTTCAATGTGCTCTTCTTGTATTGGATTATGATCTCCATCTTTTTGAGAATCTTCATTTATAATGATGTCATCTTCTTCATTATCCGGAAGATTGACTTTATCTTCTATTGAAGATTTAGATTCATCAAAAGAAACATGGAAGGATTCTTCCACGGATAGAGTTTTCTTGTTAAAGACTCTATATGCTTTGCTTGTTAAAGAATATCCAAGGAATATACCTTCATCAGATTTTTCATCAAACTTACCAAGGTTTTCCTTTCCATTATTCAAGACAAAGCATTTTGATCCAAAAGCATGTAGATGAGAGATATTTGGTTTCCTTCCTTTGTAGAGTTCATAGGGGTTTTTCTTAAGAATAGGTCTAATAAGAACTCTATTGGAAACATAGCAAGCAGTACTTACAGCATCAGCCCAGAAGTATTTAGGGAGACTTGATTCACTTAGCATTGTCCTTGCTAATTCTTCAAGTAATCTATTCTTCCTTTCTACAACACCATTTTGTTGTGGTGTTCTCGGAGTAGAGAAATTATGTGATATTCCATTTTCATCACATAGTTCTTGGAATTGTTGATTCTGAAATTCTCCACCATGATCACTTCTAATAGAAGAGATCTTCAAAGACTTCTCATTTTGAACTAGCCTTGCATATCTTTTGAATGCATTGAAGGCTTCATTCTTATGAGGTAGAAATAAAGTCCAAGTGAATCTAGAGAAATCATCAACAATAAAAAGTGCATAGAAATTACCTCCGAGGCTTTTTGTTCTAGATGGTCCGAACAAATCCATATGTAACAATTGAAGGGGTCTTGAAGTCGAAACTATGTTCTTAGGTTTGAAGGATGTTCTGGTTTGCTTCCCCTTTTGACATGCATCACAAAGCTTGTCTTTTTCGAATTTCATCTTTGGAAGCCCAATAACCAGATCATGTTTGACTAGTTTGTTTAAATGATCTATGTGAATATGAGCAAGTCTTCTATGCCATAGCCATGAGTCACTATTGTTTTTGGCCAAAAGGCATCTCACATTTTGTGGAATTTCTTCCAATGAGATCATGAAGACTTTGTTTACTTTATACCCATAAAACTTAATCTCTTTAGTTCTCACATCTTTTACTACACATATATCATTAATAAAACCTACTTTCAAACCCTTATCACATAGTTGACTAATACTCAGAAGATTATGCATCAAACCATCAACGTAAAGAACTTTATCGATGACTGTTTGAGGGGGTGTGCCTATTCTTCCAATACCGAGTATCTTTCCCTTTTGGTTGTTACCATATGTGACAAAACCTTTTTCTCTAGGTATAAGAAATGAAAATTTGGTTTTGTCTCCTGTCATGTGTGATGAGCAGCCACTATCAAGATACCATAAATCCTTTGCTGCTTTCATACACACCTATATGACAAAGTTCAGACATGGGTATTAGGAACCCAACAAGTCTTGGGTTCTTCTAAGTTAACATCCTTTCTAACCCAAATGTACTCCCTATTTGGTACTCCTACATGTTTGTAATAACATCTACTAGGGGTATGTCCTACTTTGTTACAATATGTGCAAGAGTAACGATTGTAACTAGAGGTTTGTCTAGGAAAGGGGTGAATCTTCTTAGGAAGTTTATTTTGATTATTCTTCCTATTGTTTGTACTCCTAACAGGATTAATCTTATTGTTACTAGAAGATCCTATCACGTGGTTTGGTCTTACAAACACAGTTTTCCTAACCTCTTTTGTCTTTGGGTGAGAAGTATATCCTAATCCTGATTTATTGTTTGAATATCTTTGAACACTTAGAATATCATCTAACTTCTGTTTTCCTTTATTGAAGTTATTTACCCTGAGTTGAAGATCACCTATCTTTTCTTCTAAAGAACTACACTTAGTACACTTGTGTGTAGTATCTACTTTAGATTTCACTATGTCTAATTCCTCCTGTAAGGTTTTACACTTACTTTCTAGAGAAGAAATCAATTCATTTTGCTTTGTGCTAATCTTGGAAAATTCTTGACATAATTTAAACATGTTTTCCATAGCAAATTTTAAATCATGAGGAGACATAGAATTATCACTAACCTGGGAATCTTCAATGTCTGAATCATGTGAGGCCATTAAAGCAACTTGTGCTTCTTCTTTGTCAGAGTCTGATGATGAACTTACTTCGTTATCATCCCAAGCCAAATATGCTTTTCGTGTAGGTTGATCCTTCTTTTCAAACTTTTCTCTTAGACCAT
>JAUAMA010000006.1:25644835-25649835 GCA_030819835.1 Acmispon strigosus
TTTCCCTTGCCTATATAAAGACCATTTGAGTCCAGAAAACATAACAACAACATAGAACACACAACACACACGAAATAGACGCATTTCACATGAGAAAAACACATTAGGCCAAAGCTCTTTCAAAATTGGTTCATCTTTTAGAACTTAAATCTTTTGGAGCCTAAATTCTGAGTTCATGATCTTCATGTTTACAAGAACACATTTGTTGTTCATATCTTGAAGAACTCAGAATTGTATTATGCTTAAAAGCCTTAAAGCATAATTTCTCATGTTCAATCCAATTGTGTGTTAAAGGATTGAAACAGCCAAGTGTAATATCTTCTTCATCTCTTTCTGTAAGATTGAGTTTTTCACCGTGGTATTCGGTGAAGGGTTGTTGTCACTGAAAGTGGTTTTCTTTTAGGGTTTTGATTGAAGACAAGTTTGTCTTCAAGGTCTGAGGGTGGTTTGCCTTCAGGAACTGAAAGTGGTTTGCTTTCAGGGGCTGTTGAAAGCGGTTTGCTTTCACAGGATATTGGTAGAAGTTCTTGGGGTCCTTGGGTTAGGAACTTGTAAGAAATTCTTATCAATAGTGGAAAAATCCTCAAGGGGTTTTCTTGAGGGACTGGACGTAGTCTTCGGTGGATTGAAGGCGAACCAGGATAAATCTTGTGTGTGATTCTCTTTATCCTTCACATTTACTTTCAAGTATTGTTCATACCCGCTGCAATCACAAAGATCATCTCGTGATCATCATAAACTTGAAAGTAACGATTTCAATAAGGCGAAAATTGGGGCATTACTGATTCACCCCCCCCCCCCCTCTCAGGTTGCTATCTGTTCTAACAATTGGTATCAGAACGGAAGTTTAGGTAAGTTATTCCTAAGATCCGGGAAAAGATGGCATCTTCTTCCAATCATGGAACAAGTGAAGGACATAATATAAACAGGCCACCATTCTTCAATGGAGAACACTATGACTTCTGGAAAATCAAGATGAAGATTTTCATAAAGTCATTAGACTCAGGAATATGGAAAGTCATTGAAGAAGGACCCTTTGTGCCTGTAACAAATGAAGAAGGAACTTCACAACCAAAACCAGAAAGTACTTGGAGTGAAGAAGAAAAGAAGAAAGTTCAACATGATCTCAAAGGAATGAACATTCTTACATCTGCTCTTGGCATGGATGAATTTTTCAGAGTATCAACATGCACTTCCTAAAAAGAAATATGGGATACATTGATGGTGACTCATGAAGGAACAGATGAAGTCAAGAGATCAAAGATCAATACTCTATCTCAAGAATATGAAATGTTCAGAATGCTTCCAGGAGAAAAGGTATTAGACATGCAAAAACGATTCACTCATTTAATTAATCATTTGATTGCTCTTGGTAGACAATTTTCAAACAGTGACTTGAACATGAAAGTTCTAAGATCACTTACAAGAGTATGGCAACCAAAAGTAACAGCCATCTCAGAGAAGAAGAGTTTATCAAATATGACTCTTGCAACTCTCTTTGGAAAACTCCAAGAACATGAGTTAGAATTGAATCGTCTAGAAGAGCATGAACAACATGAGAAGAAGTATCGGTCAATTTCCCTAAAAGCAAAAGAAAGCATCAAAGAAGATTATGATGCAGATTCTGAAGAAGAAGACAATGGAAATCTAAATCTTCTAGTGAAGAACTTTGGAAAGTTTCTTAAAAAGAAAAATGTTAGATTTAACAACAATAAAGTCTTCCAAAGGAACAATGAGTCTTCTTCATCTCAAAAGACTACATGTTTCGAGTGTGGCAAACCGGGACATTTCAAGTTAGATTGTCCAAATCTTCAGAAGAAGAAACATGGTCTAAGAGAGAAATTCGAGAAAAGAGATCAACCTACTCGAAGAGCATATTTGGCTTGGGATGATAATGAAGTAAGTTCATCATCTGATTCTGATAAAGAAGAAGCACAAGTTGCTTTGATGGCCTCACATGATTCTGATGTTGAAGATTCCCAGGTTAGTGAGAATTCTATATCTTTTCATGATTTAAAGTTTACCATGGAAAATATGTTTAAAATATGTCAAGAATTTTCTAAAGTTAGCACTAGGCAAAATGAGATAATTTCTTCCCTAGAAAGTAAATGTAGAAATTTACAAGAAGAACTAGATGTAGTAAAATCTAAGATAGACATTACTCACAAATGCACTAAGTGTAGTTCTTTAGAAGAAAAGATAGAAAATCTTCAACAAAGAGTAAATAACTTCAATAAAGGAAAACAGAAGTTAGATGATATCCTAAGTGTTCAAAGACATTCAAACATTAAGTCAGGTTTAGGATATACCTCTCACCCAAAGACAAAAGAGGTCAGGAAAACTATTTTTGTAAAACCAAACCATGTTTTAGGATCTTCTAGTAACAATAAGATTAATCCTGTTAAGAGTACAAACAATAGGAAGATTAATCAAAATAGACCTCCTAAGAAGATTCATTCCTCTCCTAGACAAACCTCTAGTTACAATCATTACTCTTGTACCTATTGTAACAAAATAGGACATACCCCTACTAGATGCTATTACAAACATATAGGAGTACCAAATAGGGAGTATTTTTGGGTTAGAAATGATGTTAACTTAGAAGGACCCAAAACTGGTTGGGTTCCTAATACCCATGTCTGAACTTTGTCATGTAGGTGTGTATGAAAGCAGCAAAGGATCTATGGTATCTTGATAGTGGCTGCTCATCACACATGACAGGAGACAAAACCAAGTTTTCTTTTCTTATACCTAGGGAAAAAGGTTTCGTCACATATGGTAACAATCAAAAGGGAAAAATACTCGGTATTGGAAGAATAGGCACACCCCCTCAAACAGTCATCGATAAAGTTCTTTACGTTGATGGTTTGATGCATAATCTTCTGAGTATTAGTCAACTATGTGATAAAGGTTTGAAAGTAGGTTTTATTAATGATATATTTGTTGTGAAAGATGTGAAAACTAAAGAAATTAAGTTTTCTGGATATAAAGTAAACAAAGTCTTCATGATCTCATTGGAAGAAATTCCACAAAATGTGAGATGCCTATTAGCCAAGAACAATAGTGATTCATGGTTATGGCATAGAAGACTTGCACATATTCACATAGATCATTTAAACAAACTAGTCAAGCATGATCTAGTTGTTGGGCTTCCAAAGATAAAATTCAAAAAAGACAAGCTTTGTGATGCATGTCAAAAAGGGAAGCAAACCAGAACATCCTTCAAACCAAAGAACATAGTTTCGACCTCAAGACCCCTTCAATTGTTACATATGGATTTGTTCGGACCTTCTAGAACTAAAAGCCTCGGAGGTAATTTCTATGCTCTTGTTGTTGTTGATGATTTCTCTAGATTTACTTGGACTTTATTTCTACCTCATAAGAATGAAGCCTTCAATGCATTCAAAAGATATGCAAGGCTAGTTCAAAATGAGAAGTCTTTAAAGATCTCTTCTATTAGAAGTGATCATGGTGGAGAATTTCAGAATCAACAATTCCAAGAACTATGTGATGAAAATGGAATATCACATAACTTCTCTACTCCGAGAACACCACAACAAAATGGTGTAGTAGAAAGGAAGAATAGGCTACTTGAAGAATTAGCAAGAACCATGTTAAGTGAATCTAGTCTCCCTAAATATTTCTGGGCTGATGCTGTAAGTACTGCTTGCTATGTTTCCAATAGAGTTCTTATTAGACCTATCCTTAAGAAAACACCCTATGAACTCTACAAAGGAAGGAAACCAAATATCTCTCATCTACATGCTTTTGGATCAAAATGCTTTGTCTTGAATAATGGAAAGGAAAACCTTGGTAAGTTTGATGAAAAATCTGATGAAGGTATATTCCTTGGTTATTCTCTAACAAGCAAAGCATATAGAGTCTTTAACAAGAAAACTCTATCCGTGGAAGAATCCATACATGTTACTTTTGATGAATCTAAATCTTCAATAGAAGATATAGTCAATCTTCCAGATAATGAAGAAGATGACATAATTATAAATGAAGATTCTCAAAAGGATGAAGATCAGAATCCAATACAAGAAGAGCACACTGAAAGTAATACTTATCAACTTCCAAAAGAATGGAGAACCCATAGGGATCATCCAGTTGATAATATTATTGGTGATATTTCTAGAGGCGTTTCTACAAGGCTACGCTTGAATGATTCAGTTTTGAATATGGCCTTTGTCTCTCAGATAGAACCATCAAAAGTAAATGATGCTCTAGAAGATGAGTATTGGATTGTAGCAATGCAGGAAGAACTAAACCAATTTGAAAGAAATCAAGTTTGGGAACTTGTCCCTAAGCCTAGTGATAAACACATTATTGGAACAAAGTGGGTGTTTAGGAATAAGTTAGATGAAAATGGTATTATAGTTAGGAACAAAGCAAGATTAGTTGCTCAAGGCTATAATCAAGAAGAAGGTATAGATTTTGATGAAACATATGCACCCGTAGCAAGATTAGAAGCCATAAGATTGTTATTAGCGTATGCTTGCTCTTTAAACTTCCCATTATATCAAATGGACGTCAAAAGTGCCTTCCTAAACGGATATATTCAAGAAGAAGTGTATGTGAAGCAACCTCCAGGATTTGAAGATCCAAAGTTTCCTACACATGTCTTCAGACTAAAGAAAGCACTTTATGGTCTTAAGCAAGCCCCTCGTGCATGGTATGATAGGTTAAGTACTTTCCTTTGTGATAAAGGATTTCAAAAAGGTAAGGCTGATACAACCTTGTTCATCAAAAGAACCAAAGGTAATACCTTACTTGTTCAAATATATGTTGATGATATTATCTTTGGTGCAACTAACGAATCTTTTTGCAAAGATTTCTCTAACATGATGCAAGAAGAATTTGAAATGTCCATGATGGGACAATTAAATTTCTTTCTTGGTTTGCAAATCAAGCAATCAAGTGATGGAATATTCATCAATCAATCAAAGTTTTGCAACGAACTATTAAAGAAATATGATTTGGATGATTGCAAAGCCATA
>JAUAMA010000006.1:25679835-25692335 GCA_030819835.1 Acmispon strigosus
AATAGAGAGTGACTCTTCATATTCTTTTTTTCCACTTTTGGTCCTCTCATAGTTAGCACTTCAATTATGGCCCTTCTATTTCTTGCAACTTCAACTTTCAGCCCCCAACTCTTGTACCTTTAGACTTTGGTCCTTCATTTCTTGCACTTTACAAATAGGCCCCTGGACTAAAATGATAATTTCTACCAGCTTTCCTAAGAATACAAAAATACCTATAAAAATTCCTAAAAATATAAAATAAAGTTTAAAAACCAAATAAAAACTAATCTATATGCCAAATGCAAAATAAATAGAAAATCTACATAAAAATAACAAAAAACCTATATGAGACTCAAAAATAACAAAATAAAAAGACTAAAAAGACCCTAAAATTATCATACAAAATCCAGTCATCACACCACTATACCCAACGACAGCTTGTCCTCAAGCGACAAAACTTTAAAGAAAAACTTGTCCTCGAGTTTAGAAAAAGTTTTATCCAAAAAGAGATGATAATTTTCAAGAAAGCATGGCGGATCTGGAAAGCAATCATGTTTCAAAAGAACTTGATCAAGAGAGTTAAGCTTGGCACCTGTAACAAATTGAGTTCTGATAATGAAATTGCAAGTGAACAATTTACTATCGTGTAATAAAAATGTTCGAACCCAAAGGATAGGTGTTCTTGTTAATATTAAGTTTAGTACTTAAACAGAAAAATAAAAAGATGATTTTGTTGGAAGTTTGTTTAAGGTAGCACATGGAAATAGCAATATAATAGAAAAGAATAAGATGATAGCAAATAAGCTTCTTGGGTTGGTTTACATAGTCTATATAATATGCTAGCAAGTTCCTACTTAATTTCTGAATTATAAATCTAATTTCATGATGCTATAGCCTAATTATCTACAAGTTAATTCCTTACACATTGTAGAACTTTCCTTCTAATTACTAAATTCAATTCCTTGCAACTTAGTTAACTAGAGAAGAAGATGAAGAAGAAATTCAGGCCAACATAAAGTTACGTCCTTCCTAATTCCTTAGTGAAGTATACTTATAACCTTTTTTAGATCCTAGGTCCCTTACTACTTACCAATTTCCATTCGAATAAGTAATAAGCAAGAAATCTTTTGTACACAAGATGAATGAAGAACAAGGAAATTAAACATGAAATAGAGATAATATTCAGAAAGGTAAAAACAAACTAAAACATAAATATAAACTACTACAACCCAAGAAACTTAAAAGAAGAATTAGCCAAGCATGGCTAAAAGATTCATTGAATTACCCTGGATAGGAGCTCAAGTATGGCTTCCCACAAGTCCTAGGAACAATGATCTTTGAGGGAGAAAGAGAGAATACTTGTTGTATTCTATGAAGGTGTGTCTTACAAATGAAGAAAAGGGTCCTATTTATAGTAAAAATCCAGCCTCCAACGCTTGAGCGCTGGCTTTCCCAACGCCTGGGCGCTAGGATGCATTAAAAACCCACTTTCTGTCCGAGGCCCAGCGCTTGAGCGCTGGCTTTCCAACGCTTGGGCGCTGGGTCACCATCTGACTCATTATCTAGTCAGAACCCCAGCGCTGGAGCGCTGGGATCCCAACGCGGGAGCGTTGGGATGCTGCTTCTTCATCTTCTTGCTTGTTCTTCCTTCTTCATTCATGGTAGTGGGTTTTGATGGCCATAAAAAGCCACTAACCAGCCTTGATCAATTCTGAAACCCTTCCTCCACTAACATCAATTCCTTTAAGCATTTTTTCCATGTGCTAAATTGGAGAGTGACTCTTCATATTTTTCTTTTTCACTTTGGTCCTCCCTTGGTTAGCACTTCAATTCAAGCCCTCATATTCTCTCAATCTCCACTTTTAGTCCTCCACTCTTGAACTTTTACAACTTGGTCCCTGACTTTCTGAAACTTTACATATTGGTCCCTGGACAAAAATGATAACTAAACCAGCTTTTCCTAAAAATATAAAATAACTAGAAAAATCCCTAAAAATATAAAATAAAGATAGAAAAACACAAAAAATCTAATCTACATGCAAAATGCAAAATAATTATAAAATCTACATAAAAACAATAAAAAACCTACATGTGACTCAAAAATAATAAAATAAAAAGACTAAAAAGACCCTAAAAACATCATATAAAATCCACTCATCACACCACTATACCCAACGACAGCTTGTCCTCAAGCGACAAAACTTAAAGAAAAACTCGTCCCTGGGTTTTGAGAAAGTTTTTATCCGATTGAAATATGAAGCATAGAAACCTTTCAAAGAAAGCTTAGCAGAAAAGGAAGACATGCATGTTTTAAAGACAAAGAATCAAGAAAGTTAGGCTTGGCTTTTTACATGTTGAGTTCATCAATTAAGCTCACCAAAAATAATATTCTCCATGAAAACAAGAAAGCTCAATAATCCTGCCTATAATTCAAATCAAAACTGAAGTAAAGCAACCAAGTGATTTTGAAGAGATTTTTGAAGGTTGTAACTTGGCCAAAGGTTGAACATTTCAAGGTATGGATTTCAAAACTTGGCAACTCTATTGGCTGACTCATAATTTGTTGTTAAGTGATTTTTCTTGACTAAGAGCTTAAACAATTCAACACAAGGGTCCTCTCAATTTTTCTCTTTTCTTTTTTTTTTTGAACAAAGTAGTGGAATGTATGGGATGAATGACTTGAATTTTACTCCCCTCATACTCTTTCTCACCCCACTACTCCATTATTTTTTCTAAGGCACATACCTTATTTTTTTCAATTTTTCCTTCTCTTTTTTTTTTAGAGAGAAACCCACAACATAGCTCTAACAAATTCAGCACATGAATCACAATAACAACTATAAGAATTATCACAAAAAGTAGGCTCCAAAGAATGACTCTTTTAAGGCTCAAAAAGGGCTACTAGTGGATATCAATTTTTAAGCAAGATTCTGAGTTTTCAAAAATGCCTATAATCTCTTCTCAACTCACAAAGTGTACAAAACTCCAATCAACATGCAACACAAGGCAGAAAAATTTCACAATCATGTAATCAGAGTCCTCAGCTCTCAGAAAAAGATAGGGTTAGTGGTACCCTTTTTAGAACTCAGAAAAACTTTTGCCAACAACCAAACAATCAAGATATCAAAAATCCTTTCTACAGCATGCAATCCTAACTGCTTAAAAACATAGAACTTTTTTCACAAAGCAGTTCAATCAGATAAAGCATTTCACAAAGCTATAGCAACATTCAGAATGGATAATATACTCAAGACTCATGCAAACAGAAAAACTAAGCTAAAAATAGAACTAAAAACTATAAAAAGAAAAACAAAAACTAAAAAGCTGGTATAGTAACAAATTTCCACAAAGGTCCAAGGGAACCTCAATGTAAAAATCAATTTGAACACTCAAGTTCAAGAGGGTTCTTCCTCTTTTTGGTACCTATCCTGTAACAATGAACAAACAAAAGTCTCACAAGCAAAGCTTGCTTGACTTGTTAGTTCCAAAATTAGCACAAATAAGATCATGGGTTGAAAAATTGTGTCCACCCTTTAAAAACAAGAATTCTTGAGTTCCCAAAAATTAAAAACAGTTTAGAACCAAGGGAAAACTCAAAGAACCTTAAAAATTTCAGAGAATGGTGAACACAAAATTTATTAAAAATTAAAAACAGCAAATAAAAGTAAAAACAGCAAACTGCCCGAGTTCCAGCGCTTGAGCGTTGGGGATGCCAACGCTTGGGCGCTGGAATTAAAAGAATTACTGGGCATCAGAGGTCCCAGCGCCTGAGCGCTGGGTTCCAACGCTATGGCGCTGGAAAATAGAAAATAAAACTGGGGATTCCAGGGGCTTAGCGCATGAGCGCTAGCCCTCCAGCGCCTAAGCGTTGGGATCAACTGGAACCAGGGGCTTTTACAGGGGCCTAACGCTCGTGCGTTGGCCTCCAGCGCCTAAGCGCTGGCCCCTCCTGTAGCAACAACATGGAATTCTTTTCTTTTATTTATTTACAAGAGTTGTGCAGAAAATTAAATGACAAGAATTTAAACTATCCTAAGTTGGGTTGTCTCCCAACCAGCTCAATGTTAAGGTCCGAGATAGACCCTTCCCCTTAATCAATTGGGGGCATCTAGTAAAGCAAAAACATCTTGTTTTTCAAAATCTCCCCCCAAGTATGGTTTCAATCTTTGTCCATTGACAGTGAATACATTCTTTGTAACTTCATTTTCTATTTCTACCGCACCATGGGGGAAGACTTTGGTGACCCTGAATGGTCCTGTCCACTTGGACCTCAACTTTCCAGGAAACAATCTCAGTCTTGAGTTATATAATAACACAAGCTGTCCTGGACTCAATTCTTTTGGCACAATTTTCTTATCATGCCACTTCTTGGTCCTCTCTTTGTAGATCCTAGCATTGTGATATGCTTGGAGTCTAAATTCATCCAGCTCATGTACCTGTACCTGTCTTTTATCCCCAGCTTCCTTGGGATCCATGTTCAAATATTTCAAAGCCCAAAAGGCTTTATGTTCAAGTTCCACAGGTAAATGACAAGTCTTACCATAAACCAACTGGTAAGGAGAGGTTCCAATAGGAGTTTTAAACGCAGTTCGATAAGCCCACAAGGTGTCATCTAATTTTTTTGACCAATCCTTTCTTGAGGTACCAACTGTTTTTTCCAAAATCCTTTTTAACTCCCTATTAGAAACCTCTACTTGTCCACTAGTTTGGGGGTGATAGGGGGTAGCAATTTTATGATTAACACCATATTTTTTCAAAAGAGCTTCAAAAGCTTTATTACAAAAATGCTTACCTCCATCACTGATTATTGCTCTTGGCACCCCAAATCTAGTAAAAATCTTTTTCTTTAGAAAATCCAAAACAACTTTTCCATCATTTGTGGGAAGGGCTGATGCTTCAACCCATTTAGAAACATAATCAACAGCAACCAAAATATACTGGCAACCAAAAGAAGGTGGAAAAGGTCCCATAAAATCAATGCCCCAAACATCAAAAAGCTCAACTTCCAAAATCATTTTTTGGGGCATCTCATTCCTTCTTGAGATATTACCAGTTCGTTGACAGCGATCACACCTTACCACAAATGCTCTACTATCTTTGAAAATAGTAGGCCAATAAAAACCACTTTGGAGGACCTTAGCTGCAGTCCTCTCACCTGAAAAATGGCCTCCATAATCGGAGCCATGGCAATGCCATAAAATAGCCTCAAATTCTTTTTCTGGAATACACCTTCTAATAATTCCATCAGAACATTCTCTAAACAAATAAGGTTCATCCCAGAAAAAGAATTTAGCATCATGCAAAAATTTCTTCTTTTGTTGCCAAGTCAAATCAGAAGGCAACACACCAGCAGCTTTAAAATTAGCTAAATGAACATACCATGGGGCTATTTCTTGGACAGCTAAAAGCCTCTCATCTGGGAACTCCTCTTGAATAGGAATTGGATCGGAGTTCCCTTCTTCAAGCCTTGACAAATGGTCTGCTACACCATTGTCCTTCCCTTTCCTGTCCACAATTTCAAGATCAAACTCTTGCAAGAGTAAGATCCACCTGATCAACCTGGGTTTAGCTTCCTGCTTAGCAAACAAGTACTTCAATGCAGCATGGTCAGTATGCACAATGACTTTAGTACCCAAAACGTAAGGTCTGAATTTGTCTAAAGCATAGACAACGCTCAACAACTCCTTTTCAGTTGTAGCATAATTTTTTTGAGCTTCATTCAGAACCTTACTAGCATAATAAATTACATGCAAAACTTTTCCATTTTTCTGACAAAGAACAGCCCCTATTGCATTATCACTAGCATCACACATAACTTCAAAAGGCAAATCCCATTGGGGAGCAACAATGATAGGGGCTGAAACAAGTTTTTCCTTTAATAATTTAAAAGCAGCCAAACACTCATCATTAAAGATAAAAGGAGCTTCTTTTTCAAGGAGATTTGTCATAGGCTTAGCAATTTTAGAAAAATCTTTTATAAATCGCCTATAAAAACCTGCATGACCAAGAAAGCTTCTTATACCCTTAATATTAGTGGGAGGAGGTAGATTTTCAATAATTTCAGTTTTAGCCTTATCCACCTCAATCCCTTTTTCAGAAATCTTGTGCCCAAGCACAATGCCATCTTTTACCATAAAATGACATTTTTCCCAATTAAGTACCAAATTCTTTTCTTGGCACCTAACAAGAATCCTTTCCAAATTGCTCAAACACTTGTCAAAGCTGGGGCCATATACAGAAAAATCATCCATGAACACTTCCATACATTCACCAATTAAATCATAGAAAATAGCAAACATACATCTTTGGAAGGTTCCTGGAGCATTACACAAACCAAAAGGCATTCTTTTATAAGCAAACACCCCGAAGGGGCAAGTAAAAGCAGTTTTTTCTTGATCCTTAGGATCAACAACAATTTGGTTATATCCTGAATAACCATCTAAGAAACAATAGTACTCATGGCCAGCCAACCTGTCAAGCATTTGATCAATAAAGGGAAGGGGGAAATGATCTTTCCGGGTGGCTGAATTTAGCCTCCGGTAATCTATACAAACCCTCCAACCAGTTACCTTTCTGGTGGGAATCAATTCATTGTTCTCATTCGGGACCACAGTAATTCCCCCTTTTTTGGGAACTACCTGAACGGGACTGACCCATTCACTATCAGAAATGGGATAGATGATCCCTGCATCAAGCAACTTAATCACTTCTTTCCTTACCACCTCTTTCATGGCAGGATTAAGTCTTCTTTGGGGTTGGACTACAGGTTTAACTTGTTCTTCCAAACAAATTTTATGCATACAAACAGTGGGGCTTATGCCCTTAATGTCATCTATAGTCCAACCCAAAGCAGATTTATGAGCTCTAAGAATTCTTACCAGTTTTTCTTCTTCAAGAGGAGAGAGGGAACTACTCACAATGACTGGCTTATTATTACCTTCCTCAAGAAATACATACTTAAGGGTGGAAGGTAAGGGCTTCAATTCCCTCTTTTCCTCTTGAACTTCTTCCTCTCTTTTCAGCTCCTCTACCCAATTTTTCGTTGAAGGGAAAAAATGGGCAGCCTCCAGATATCTTGCCATTTCAATGACCTGTTCGTCATTGCTGTCTATATCTTCAAAATCCAACCCCTCAGAGATTATAGTCTCTAAAGGATCTTCTTTCCACATGGCAACAAACTGTTAGGCAGTAATATTTTTTTTTATTTTTTTTTATTTTTTTTTATATTATAAACAAGAAGTACTAAATAAAACACAAACAAGAACTTAAAAGAACCTATCCCCGGCAACGGCGCCAAAAACTTGATAATGAAATTGCAAGTGAACAATTTACTATCGTGTAATAAAAATGTTCGAACCCAAAGGATAGGTGTTCTTGTTAATATTAAGTTTAGTACTTAAACAGAAAAATAAAAAGATGATTTTGTTGGAAGTTTGTTTAAGGTAGCACATGGAAATAGCAATATAATAGAAAAGAATAAGATGATAGCAAATAAGCTTCTTGGGTTGGTTTACATAGTCTATATAATATGCTAGCAAGTTCCTACTTAATTTCTGAATTATAAATCTAATTTCATGATGCTATAGCCTAATTATCTACAAGTTAATTCCTTACACATTGTAGAACTTTCCTTCTAATTACTAAATTCAATTCCTTGCAACTTAGTTAACTAGAGAAGAAGATGAAGAAGAAATTCAGGCCAACATAAAGTTACGTCCTTCCTAATTCCTTAGTGAAGTATACTTATAACCTTTTTTAGATCCTAGGTCCCTTACTACTTACCAATTTCCATTCGAATAAGTAATAAGCAAGAAATCTTTTGTACACAAGATGAATGAAGAACAAGGAAATTAAACATGAAATAGAGATAATATTCAGAAAGGTAAAAACAAACTAAAACATAAATATAAACTACTACAACCCAAGAAACTTAAAAGAAGAATTAGCCAAGCATGGCTAAAAGATTCATTGAATTACCCTGGATAGGAGCTCAAGTATGGCTTCCCACAAGTCCTAGGAACAATGATCTTTGAGGGAGAAAGAGAGAATACTTGTTGTATTCTATGAAGGTGTGTCTTACAAATGAAGAAAAGGGTCCTATTTATAGTAAAAATCCAGCCTCCAACGCTTGAGCGCTGGCTTTCCCAACGCCTGGGCGCTAGGATGCATTAAAAACCCACTTTCTGTCCGAGGCCCAGCGCTTGAGCGCTGGCTTTCCAACGCTTGGGCGCTGGGTCACCATCTGACTCATTATCTAGTCAGAACCCCAGCGCTGGAGCGCTGGGATCCCAACGCTGGAGCGTTGGGATGCTGCTTCTTCATCTTCTTGCTTGTTCTTCCTTCTTCATTCATGGTAGTGGGTTTTGATGGCCATAAAAAGCCACTAACCAGCCTTGATCAATTCTGAAACCCTTCCTCCACTAACATCAATTCCTTTAAGCATTTTTTCCATGTGCTAAATTGGAGAGTGACTCTTCATATTTTTCTTTTTCACTTTGGTCCTCCCTTGGTTAGCACTTCAATTCAAGCCCTCATATTCTCTCAATCTCCACTTTTAGTCCTCCACTCTTGAACTTTTACAACTTGGTCCCTGACTTTCTGAAACTTTACATATTGGTCCCTGGACAAAAATGATAACTAAACCAGCTTTTCCTAAAAATATAAAATAACTAGAAAAATCCCTAAAAATATAAAATAAAGATAGAAAAACACAAAAAATCTAATCTACATGCAAAATGCAAAATAATTATAAAATCTACATAAAAACAATAAAAAACCTACATGTGACTCAAAAATAATAAAATAAAAAGACTAAAAAGACCCTAAAAACATCATATAAAATTCACTCATCAAGTTCATCAACTTCAGCTCACAAAAAGGTATCCTCAATGAAAACATGAAAGCTCAAAAATTCTGCCTATCATTCAAATCAAAGTTGAAATCTTGCACTATACAACTTAAGAAGAGATTCTTGAAGGTTGAAACTTGGCCAAGGTTCAAACAAGGTATGGATTCAGAAAAACTTGGCAACTCTATTGGCTTGACTCAAAATTTGTGCTAGGTGATTCTTTTGACTAAGAGCTTCAACAACAAAGGTTCTCTCTATTTTTTTCTTTTTCTCCTTTTTTTTTTAAAACAAAGTAGTGAAATGTATGGGATGAATGAATTGAATTTTATTCCCCTCATACTCTTTCTCACCCCACTACTTCATTATTTTTTCTAAGGCACATACCTTATAAATTTTTTTATTTTCTTTTTTTTTTAGAGAGAAACCTAAACATACATAGCTCTAGAATTTTCCATTTTATTGAATCACACTAACACTTTAAAATATCTCACAAAAGTAGGCTCCAAAAATGACTCTTTTAAGGCTCAAAGGGGCTACTAATGGATTTTTCTTTTTCAATCAAAAATCTGAGTTTTCAAAGAAAGCCTATAATCTCTTCACAAATTCACAAAAGTAACAAGATTCAACCAACATGCAACTCAAAGCAGAATAATTTTACAAGTCATGCAACAGAGTTCTCAGCACTCACAAGATTGGAGTAAGTGGTACTCCTTTCCGAACTCAGAAAAATTTTGCCAAAACTTCCCAATCAAGATTTCAGTTTATCCTAGCAACATGCAATCCTAATCCGCATTCAAAAACATATTATCTTTTTGAAAGCAATATTAGTTCACTGGATAAAACCCCACAAGCAATCAGCAATAGCAATAGTAGCAGAATAACTGGATAAGTACTCAACCATGCAGTTTTTAAATCCTAAAAACAAAAATAAAAGCAGAAAAAATAAAAACCAAAAATTATCCAAAAAACTACAAGCTGGTAAAAATTAGTCAAATTCAATCAAAATGCATCGGGGTCTCCTCTTCTGCAGCAGCTCCTGAACCTTCAGCCTGTTCAGTAATGTGTAAACCCATCAATCTCCTCTCCAGATCAGTCGGGGCAGGACACCTCTGCCAGCTGGGATCACTATAACCTGCATAATCCCACATCAGCTGCTGGTTATGAGATATCCTGTGCATATGCTGGAACATAGTTCCAAAAGCTTCCTCCTGCCAAGTGTTGGTGGAGGACTGAGATGATTCCCCAACATTTCTGGATCGGGCTCTAGTGTTGGTTCTGGGCCTGGGCTCTGCATAACGGGCTTCAGAAGGATCCCCTTGCCTCTCAAGGGAAGCAGCATGCTCTCTGTAGATCCTCTCAGCACCATCAACAGACATGACGGGAAGAGGATGGATATAAATCTCAATAGGGGGCATAGCAGCCACCCCAAGCTTAGCCTGCACAAGCTTAGTAATCAATGAAGGATAACCAAACCTCTTACCCTTTTTATCCACATTAACAGAATAGTGGATCCTCCAAGCAATGATCCTGGCAGCATCAATAGGTCTTTTGTTCAGCAAACAGTAAATGCATAGAGCACTCTGCCTCCTTAATTCTGTTTTGTTAGAACTCGGGAAGAGAGTGTCCCCCAAGAAATGGTCCCAAACTCGGACCTCTGGCTTCACAAATTTCCTGTAAATGTAGCTTGGAGTGACCCCATCCGCTTCAGTCTCCCATTTAGCCCCTGGTACAGCAAGAGCTTCCAAAATCTCAGTGTGAGGATAGTTGTTCAGCATCTCATTAAAGCTGGCCCCATTCTGCCCAAACTTAGCCCGATCCTGGGCCTCGGTTGGAAGCTTCAGAAGCCTCCTAATCACTTCCGCACTATAGTTGATCGCGGTTCCCCGGTACCATGATTTGTAGGTGGGAATGGCGGGGATCTCTTCATCAGAATCATAGAGGGCATTGGCATAAAACTCCCTCACAAGAGTTTGACAAGCATCATGGATTGGAGCACAGAGTTGCTCCCACTTCCTTTCGAGCACAGCTTCTTGAATCCCCCAAGGATCCACCCGGTCAAAATGGAGAGGCCTCTCCCGGACCAGCTCCTTCTGCAAAAGCTTCCCCTTGAAAAATTTTTCCTTTTCAAGGGAGAGGAAGCGGTTAAAATCATATTGCTCCTCCTCCTCTTCAAGGACTTCCTCTACTGCCCTTCTTTTGGGTGCCATAATCTGCAAAAATAAGCAAACAATTCCACAAGCAAACCACTTTGTTAAAATGTTAGTTCAAATACAACACCAACATCCTCTCTTTGAACACCCTCCAAAATTACAACCAAAAATAGCAAATTGCCCACCAAGTTTATAAAAACCATCCTTGAGTCTTCCATTAATCATGCAAAGCAAGAATCAAAGCTTAAAAACCAGAAAAGAAACAAGAACTTCATTCAGACATTTTACCGAACACTTGGTGGGCAAGCCAAAAACAGCAAAGATTATGGGCAAAAGCAACATGCAAAAACAGAAATTTCACCAAGACCCAGCAAATAACTACAACCCATAAACCATATCAACTACATCCTACTTAATATGTGCAAATTTTAAACAACAAGGTAAAAGAAAAAGCTTTGAGAAAACCAGAAACAGACCTTGTAGCTCCAAAAATTGCACACAAACAAGAGGAAGGAGTTGAGATTGATTCGAACAAACACTTGAGGGAAGTGGGTTGCAGTTCAGAGGAGTGAAATGTGAGAATGAGAGGTGAAAAAGAGGTGCTGGGTTCGTGGGTATGAAAGGGGTTTAAGAGATGAAAGGATAAAAAGTAAAAAGTGAGTAGAAATTTGAATTTAAAAGCCCCTGCCCGAGCCTCAGCGCATGAGCGTTGGGTTGTCCAACGCTCGAGCGCTGGTAAGTGAAATAAAACAGTGGCTTCCAGGGGCCTAGCGCATGAGTGCTGGCCCCCAACGCATGAGCGTTGGTAAAAACTGGAAACTGGGATTTTAAACAGGGGCTCAACGCATGAGCGTTGAGCCACCAACGCCTTGGCGTTGGGTCCCCCTGCAAGTTATTAATTTTTTTTTTTTTTTTTTTTAAAAAAAACAGAAAATAAAACAGAAAAATTAATCTAATCCTAAGTTGGGTTGTCTCCCAACCAGCTCAATTTTATAGTCTTTGATAGACTTTTTCAATAATCACTTCAACCGGGGTCTATTACAAAATTCCTTAGACCCCGCAGATCATGTAAATTTTGACAACACTTACACATCAAAATGATGCACAAATATTCAGCTTTAACCTTACCACTTTTCTGCACAAGATCACCTATGGACATTTCTTTTGGGAAATTGTGTTCTTCCTCCTCCGGGGTGGGAAGAGAAATTTTTTTTACAATCACAACATAATTCTCCTTTTTCCCAACTTTGAATTTTTCAACTTGGTCCATAGGTTCACTTACTGGGATTGTGGATGGTTGATCACTAACTGGCTGCCTCTTCAAAATACCTTGTATCCTGACTTGTAGCTCCTCCCTGGCCTTACATTTTTGCTCAGGAGTTGGCAAAAATCCGGTTTTGTACTTACTTTCTAAATCAGAGCAAAACTCGTCAATTAGAGTGAAAGCATCTTGTTTCTTCTTTTCATATTCCTTTTCAAGCCGAGCCCGGATTTTTGCCTCCATTTGCTCAAATGTTTCGGCC
>JAUAMA010000006.1:25707335-25709835 GCA_030819835.1 Acmispon strigosus
TAACATGTTTGTGGTGGAAAAACTAGAGAAGCTAGACCCCTTGGCTAGGTTCATGTGCAAAACCGAGCCACGGGAGGCGAAAATCCTAGTCACGGTGACCCCGATGGGAAAACTTGGTCACCGGATGGGAAAACATGGGTCTCGGACGTGATTCATCGGGAAACCATAGTCAAATAACATGATTGTGGTGGAAAAACTAGAGAAGCTAGACCCCTTGGCTAGGGTCATGTGCAAAACCGAGTCACGGGAGGCGAAAATCCTAGTCACGGTGACCCCGATGGGAAAACTTCAACACCGGATGGGAAAACATGGGTCTCGGACGAGATTCATCGGGAAACCATAGTCAAATAACATGTTTGTGGTGGAAAAACTAGAAAAGCTATACCCCTTGGCTAGGGTCATGTGCAAAACCGAGTCACGAGAGGCGAAAATCCTAGTCACGGTGACCCCGATGGGAAAACTTGGTCACCGGATGGGAAAATATGGGTCTCGGACGAGATTCATCGGGAAACCATAGTCAAATAACATGTTTGTGGTGGAAAAACTAGAGAAGCTAGACCCCTTGGCTAGGGTCATGTGCAAAACCGAGTCACGGGAGGCGAAAATCCTAGTCACGGTGACCCCAATGGGAAAACTTGGTCACCGGATGGGAAAACATGGGTCTCGGACGAGATTCATCAGGAAACCATAGTCAAATAACATGTTTGTGGTGGAAAAACTAGAGAAGCTAGACCCCTTCGCTAGGGTCATGTGCAAAATCGAGTCACGGGAGGCGAAAATCCTAGTCACGGTGACCCCTATGGGAAAACTTGGTCTCCGGATGTGAAAACATGGGTCTCGGACGAGATTCATCGGGAAACCATAGTCAAATAACATGTTTGTGGTGGAAAAACTAGAGAAGCTAGACCCTTTGGCAAGGGTCATGTGCAAAATCGAGTCACGGGAGGCTAAAATCCTAGTCATGGTGACCCCGATGGGAAAACTTGGTCACCGGATGGGAAAACATGGGTCTCGGACGTGATTCATCGGGAAACCATAGTCAAATAACATGATTGTGGTGGAAAAACTAGAGAAGCTAGACCCCTTGGCTAGGGTCATGTGCAAAACCGAGTCACGGGAGGCGAAAATCCTAGTCACGGTGACCCCGATGGGAAAACTTCAACACCGGATGGGAAAACATGGGTCTCGGACGAGATTCATCGGGAAACCATAGTCAAATAACATGTTTGTGGTGGAAAAACTAGAAAAGCTATACCCCTTGGCTAGGGTCATGTGCAAAACCGAGTCACGGGAGGCGAAAATCCTAGTCACGGTGACCCCAATGGGAAAACTTGGTCACCGGATGGGAAAACATGGGTCTCGGACGAGATTCATCAGGAAACCATAGTCAAATAACATGTTTGTGGTGGAAAAACTAGAGAAGCTAGACCCCTTGGCTAGGGTCATGTGCAAAATCGAGTCACGGGAGGCGAAAATCCTAGTCACGGTGACCCCTATGGGAAAACTTGGTCTCCGGATGTGAAAACATGGGTCTCGGACGAGATTCATCGGGAAACCATAGTCAAATAACATGTTTGTGGTGGAAAAACTAGAGAAGCTAGACCCTTTGGCAAGGGTCATGTGCAAAATCGAGTCACGGGAGGCTAAAATCCTAGTCATGGTGACCCCGATGGGAAAACTTGGTCACCGGATGGGAAAACATGGGTCTCGGACGAGATTCATCGGGAAACCATAGTCAAATAACATGTTTGTGGTGGAAAAACTAGAGAAGCTAGACCCCTTGGCTAGGTTCATGTGCAAAACCGAGCCACGGGAGGCGAAAATCCTAGTCACGGTGACCCCGATGGGAAAACTTGGTCACCGGATGGGAAAACATGGGTCTCGGACGTGATTCATCGGGAAACCATAGTCAAATAACATGATTGTGGTGGAAAAACTAGAGAAGCTAGACCCCTTGGCTAGGGTCATGTGCAAAACCGAGTCACGGGAGGCGAAAATCCTAGTCACGGTGACCCCGATGGGAAAACTTCAACACCGGATGGGAAAACATGGGTCTCGGACGAGATTCATCGGGAAACCATAGTCAAATAACATGTTTGTGGTGCAAAAACTAGAAAAGCTATACCCCTTGGCTAGGGTCATGTGCAAAACCGAGTCACGAGAGGCGAAAATCCTAGTCACGGTGACCCCGATGGGAAAACTTGGTCACCGGATGGGAAAATATGGGTCTCGGACGAGATTCATCGGGAAACCATAGTCAAATAACATGTTTGTGGTGGAAAAACTAGAGAAGCTAGACCCCTTGGCTAGGGTCATGTGCAAAACCGAGTCACGGGAGGCGAAAATCCTAGTCACGGTGACCCCAATGGGAAAACTTGGTCACCGGATGGGAAAACATGGGTCTTGGACGAGATTCATCAGGAAACCATAGTCAAATAACATGTTTGTGGTGGAAAAACTAGAGAAGCTAGACCCCTTGGCTAGGGTCATGTGCAAAATC